>OY992768.1:14555021-15102098 GCA_963921325.1 Logfia minima
TGACTCGTGTTAGCTTCAGAAAGTCTTAGTTTACCTTTTGTATCATCCAATTCTTTTTGGGTTTTGGCAAGTGATTTCTTAATCACAAGAATCTCATTTGCTAACCCTGAACGAGCTTTTTCCAACTCTTTCTTCTCCGCAACAGCTTTTTCAGCATTTTTTTGCATCTTGATTAACTTCTTGGACATTTCTTCAACACCCTTCTCCATTTCTGAAATCTTTTCAATCAAATTATTCCCTTTGAGTTTTTCACCATCGAGATTTGCTTGTGCATTGTTTCTTTCTTTTGTTGATTGATCCAAAGCTCCTTTGCAGCGTCTAACTTCAGACTCTAGTTGCTGTATTTTACCGACTTGAACAGTGCTTGACTTTTCAAGTGTTGCAATTGTGTTCTTGAACTCTTCCAACTGTTCTTGAAGCTTAACGATGTCATTTTCACCTTGACTCTTGGCATCATTAATCTTGGATTTCTCTTTGACCAACTGATCTATTGTCAGGTTCTGCTGTCTCAAATTCTTCAAAGCATCATTCAGATCTTTTGTAACCAAACTCTTTTCTTCAGTCAACCTTTGCATACTCCCCTCAATTTCTTCCTTTTCTTTCACCAAGATATCAAATTCAGCTCTCATTTTCGCCTCCTTTTCCGAACTCACCACACTGTTTTTCTCCAAATCAGCAACTTCCTTAAGCAATTGTTCTTCCACTTTCTGAAGCTTATCCACCAATCCCTTGAGCTCATCAACCAACTTTTGCAGCTCATTCTTCTTCTCCACTTGCAGTTTTCTCTCATTTTCTATATTCACATTCTCCTTAGCTATCTCATCGATATCCATTCTCAATTTCTCAACCAACCCATTCGATATATTCAACCTCTTCTCAATCAAACCCTTCTCTCCCACCACCGCCTCCAACTTCCTCTCAATATCCTTCTTCCCCTTAACTAACTCATCATAATCACCCTTAATTTTTATCGATTTCTCCAAACTCACCGTCTCCCTCTTCTCTGCTTCAGCCAGTTTCAACCTCAACTCATTCTCACACCGAATCCGATCATCAATCTGTGCCCTAATTTCATCTCTCTCCTCACAAACCTTCGACAAAATAAACCTCTCTTCACTAATCTCACCTTCAAGTAAACTCAACCTATCATTCAAACGCCCAATCTCTGATTCCTTCTCATTTTTCACCTCCAAAACTCGACTCACATCTCTCTCCAAACCGCCAATTTTCTCCTTCATTTCACTCACCTGTTCTGCATAAACCTTAGAAGCCAATCCTTTCTCAGTCTCCAGCTTCACCGCTCGTTCATTTAACAAATTCATATCAAATTGCAACGAAGCGTTATCGGATTTACACAATTTCAGCTCAGATTCAAGAGATTCTTTAATACTAGTAAGTGAATCTACCTGCTGACGGCGCTCGACGGTTTCTTTGAGCAACATTGCATTGAGTGATTTCAAACTTTCAAGTTTTTCAGAAGCAGCATCATCAATCGATTTGGTGTTGTTGTTGTTTTCGGATTGTGGATTTGATTTTTTCTTCGCCATGGATTAGGATTAGGGTTTGAGTAGTGAGGCTTAAAACAGTTTTTTAGGGTTTTCAGATTGAAAATGGAAATGTAGAATAATATGAAAGGGGAGGGGCTTTAGGGTTTTGGTTTGAATTCAAATTTTTACGTTTGGTAAGGTAAAACGTGGAGTACGTATCACACGCCGTCAGCTAAGTCCCCCACGTGACTAGTGAGTGGTTGAGAAAATTTAAATTTCCACCTTCTTAAAATAAATAAATAAATACAAATATAGATTTATTTATTTATGTTGAACTAATAAAATTCAAATAGTGTTTTCAATTAAATGTTTTATTTTTCAAAAGTTAAAAAGTTATTTAATTTTAATGTTAGTTTTTTCCTTAGAGATAACATTAAACACATTTGAGCACGAAGAATATATAATATAAACAGAAATATGAATTGTCGATGGAGAAGTTGAAGCTGCTCAGAGCAATTCCATTATCACTCGTTGAGTCAAATCTAATCGGAGCAGAGGGCCTCAATGGTATATACGACGCGGATAATTAAATGTGCTCTTGGTATGAGGAAGAATATATATGCTAATATGGTGGTTATTGGTGATTCAATCATGTTCCTAAATCAATTAACCAAGAAACTCATGATGTTGCCTTAGTAGCATGACTATCAATGTGGTTACACCCCACATAGAAAATACAATGTATGGATAGGAGGTTCGAAACTTAGCGTATCTGAATAGCTTTAAAGAGGTACATGAAAAAAGTGTTATCAACACGAATTTGACATTTAATTGGATTGACGATGATATTCTTATTTAACTAACTTTTCTAATCAAACTTATCCTTTTTTGTTTCATCATTATTAAATATATAAATAAATATTACAGCATATGACATCTTAGTGCAAATCTAACGTACTTCGCTTTTCAGTTTCGAACTTGAACTTTATTTTCGGTCAATTATATTATGCTTATTTTAATACGTCACGTGTATTATAAATCAAATTAAATCTTTTGAATGTTGTACTATTAGTCCAAAACTTTTATACGGTGTAGTCAATTGTATGGGCCAGTGACAAACAAAATGAACATGAATGTAATATGTTTGTGTTCGTTCATTAAAGTTTTACTAAACGAAGGCTAAATAGATGAATGAATGAACTTTCTTATTCATGCTCGCACGTTAAGAAAATATATTTGTTCATAAACATAAACGAATGCATACAAACTTTATATCTCTTATATCAATATCATTATCGAAAAAAGTATGAACATTAAACAAATTACATAAAATACTTTAGATAAATAGACAAAACTATAGCATATAAAGTTTTTAGGTGTACAATAACTTATCCAGTTTATATATCGTATAAAAACTATATAAAAATAAAGCGAACGAATCTTAAAGAATGTAACTGAACGAACAACATGTATGTTGGTGTTCGTTCATTTAACAAAACGAGCAAAAAATGAACAGATTTTTCGCCAAACATTTCACCAATGTTCGTTAAACGTTCACTTCATATTCAAGCCTACAATTGCGTAATATCTGTTTTGATAACAAATTATTGTATATCTTAAGATGACAATGGCTTATGATCAGATAAATATAAAAGTTGTACCAAATTTTGTACATAAAAAGTATATAATTATTTATGAAGAACATAAATCTTGCAGAGTGCATTCCATGAAAAAAGAATTACAAGGTAAATGTTATATAAAAGAGATCGGAATATTGGCGCTGGTTTATGATCCAATTTAACTAGATCCGTTGAACCCACAACTCGATTAACCAGAACTAAAATAATCCGAATGCTTGATATGGTCTGCTTACATGTTAGTTTTATTTCTTTGAAAGTCCGATTAACCCGAACTAGAATAATCCGTATAGGTATTATTCTCTCAACTTATAATATTAACTTTTGATTTTGACAATAATATGTTTATATTTTACTCTAAATTAGTCTAATTTTTACAATATTTTCATGTAAATGATAAAGTTCGGTTTCTCAAATTATCACTTAGTTATTAGTTTAACCATTTAACACAATTAATGTTTTAATCGTTTAACTTTAAGTGTCATATTATGAGTCAATATTTATGAAAAAATTTCAAACAAAAATTTAATCTCGAGCGGTTTCACCCTCAACTCATATATATTGTTAGCTAATTTATTATAATGTTTTGACATACAACATTTAATATAAATTACGTCACATTTTAATAAATAATTTTTTTTGAAGACCTTCATTTTTAAATGAGTACATAAAAACATCATTATAAAGTTCATTGTTCAATCACAATTTGTTGGGTTTTATAGCGTTATATTGAACTCGGCATTTGTACATGGAAGTTTAAATTTTAGTTATATTCTTTAGATGTTATGTTTAGCAATATCTTATAAATTAACATACGAATTTTAGTGGAAAAAAATATTTAGTTTGAAGAATAAGATTTACGTTGGGTTGAATAAATATTAGGTTAACATAAAATGAAAGTGAACATAGTTGTATGTATAAATTAATATCGAGATTGATAGATTAAATTTGATTAGAGAGATTAACTGTAATAATTCAAAAAACTACAAGAATACATTTACATTTAATATATAAAATTCAATAATAATAACGTTAAAGTTTTCACAATGTTGACTCTTTTTCGTGTGTATAGTAACACCTTTGTAATTTGTAATTTTTACTGTACCTCATTTCAAATAAGGGAAATGCGTGATCTTGTTAAGCATTAATCATAATTGTTAGATTCTTATGAATTACGAGTCGATTTTTATGGGTCGAGTCAAAAATCAAAGAGACAAAATGACTTGGATTTCGATTTCTAGATGACTTTGACTCTTCTGAATCTTGTGTCACTCTTAGGAGTCATAAAGTCAGACAAACTTTTAATGTAATATAATGCAAAAAAAATGACAAAATAGACAAAGAACTGACTATAATTTATTTTGAATTAAGCCTCTGTTTTGATTGTCGGTCAACGACTTAACTATCAACTCTCACCATCTTTTACTTCTCTTAAAAAGAAAAATCTTAAAGAATAATATATACATACATATAATTATACATTTATTGTAAAAGAGTGACTCTTACAAGTTGAGTCGAGTCACGAGTTAAGAATCGAAATTCTAAGTCACAAGTCAAGTCACGGGTTAATAAATATGATGTTTGATATTGCCTAAATTAGACATATATATAGCGGCAATGTTGATCCGAATTGTATAGTAATTTAGTTAATTTTAGGAACTTTCGGTATTATTTAGTTTAAATTTGTTTTCAGGTCAAAGATCTAGTGAAACAAAGAAATAATGAAGAAATAGCAAATGAAAACAAAGAAAGAAGAAGAAAGTAGAAAAATTGTTAGAATCAACCATTACACTACCCGGACGGGTTCACGATGACTCAACCGGGAAAACTTTGGACAAAAACTTGGCTATGAATTATACCCGCCGGGAAATGATGGTACCCGCCGGGTACTCATCACTTCCAGTTTGAAGACTAAACTGGGAACAAGACACCCAACCGGGTGGGATTTGGAATTACTCGCTAGGTACTCCTGCTACCCGTCGGGTACTTATGGCGGTTACGGGTTTCCCTTGCTTTTATTCCTAATTAAACCCTAAATTATCATTAACCGGGGATAATCAATTAATTGCAGACGATTGGAGGCTACTTTGGAGAGCTTTTGGGGACACCCTAAGTGATTCATCAACCTTTTAATCATCATAGAAGTTAGGGTTTTGTTTCTTTCATTCGAATCTTTATTATTCTATGTTTAATTCACTTTTGTAACGGATTATGAATTATTCTTGGATTATAAGTATTGGTTTGATTGAACCCATGACAATAAGCTAATTCCTTTGTGTTTATCTAGGCCAATAACCCTAGGTGTTGGACTTATGATATTTAGATTCTTCTTATGCATATGATATGATGTTTAATCGTAGAACGATTTGTATTTGATTTATTTAACTTATTCAATTGGTGTGATAATTGTGCTTATGAGTGAGAACTCTTAGATTTCATATTGCATTTACTTTTGATTGAAAACAATAAAAGAATTGAATTAGGTTATTTGAATTATAATATGAGTGAATTATACTAAGAGACATCTTGTATGATTTTAGTAATCTCTAGGACACTAGGATTATGAGATTAGATCGTCATGTTAGTAGGATTGATTAATCATAATTGAGACTTATACTTTGTCAAGGAAACTTGCACTTTATAACTTAATTAAACGATTGCATTGTGAAATCAAGTAATTTAGATTATTAATTCTCATATGTAACACTTATATATCTATTGTCTAACTCTAGGGGTGAACAGTCTAAATGAACATGCTTTTATCACTTGGTTGAATTTTCAATTTAATTGCTTTTATTAGATTAAATACCTTTTGACTGCTTGCCGTTAAGGGGCATCTTCCTGATAACTTAGTTATAGATTAAACAAGTAACCCTCAAAGTACATATAAGTTGTTCCTGTGAGAGACTACCCGGTAGACTTATCACTGCTATACTACTATCCAATTGGGTATACTTGCCTAGTTGTGTAATAGTTGTTTTGATAGTATTTTACTATTTTTATAACTAGATATTTACACATCAATATTAATAATAATCTTTCAAATACTTTAATTTAAGGGAAAATCATAAATTTCATCCATTCACTGAATATATTTAAGAGATTAATCATTTGACTTACCATTTTAACAAAGTAATCCTACATTGATCGCCCAAATAAACAATCAGATTGATCTCCAATTAAATTTTGAAATCTAAGATTTTAATAACAAAGTCAAATACTAATTAATTCCATTAATATTAATTAATCATCCGGTCCAAGGTTAAACAAATAAACAAAATTAGGATTGTATATGGGCCAGGGCGATCACGAAACAATTGAGTGAACCGGAGTGCGACACGTGACAAGAACAGAGGATCATTATTAATCACCATTTAATGGCAAAAAAATGGGAATGGGACCGAAGGGCGATCACCGACCTAACACACCCAGTGGAATACATACACGTGGCGATCACCACATCAATCCATGATCGCCCTTATACGTTTTTGATTAAATACACATTTTTTTCTCTCAATTTTTACTGTTTCATTTTTTTAACAGAGTAAAAGGGGTCAAGTTAGGGTTTATGTTTTAAAGTGAAGAATGATCACATATTAGGGTAAGAAACAGGAGGTTTAATCTTTATTTTTCTCCTTACATCTCACATATTAGGGTTTTTCTTTGTTTTTTTTTTTTTTTTTTTTACAGATTTGGAAATTCATCTTCAAAGATTTTGCATAAATAATGAAGGATTTAAATTTTGTAATAGATGAAGTTAACTAGAAGTCGTGTTTATTTGATGTTAATGAAAGTCTATAACTTCTAATTGTTCATTTTATACCAAGTGGTGGTGAAAATTTCATTGAATATTATATGCTCCACTTAAAAGAGGGTGATTCTTATGAAATGATGATAACTCATTAATATGTTAGTTTAAAAGTGTTGTTTTGATCTTATTAATGATGAATAAGGTGGTGTTAAGAACAGTTAATCAATAGAATGAATTAGATGTTAAAATTGGTGAAATGATGCTCAGTTTGACTTTGGGCAATGTTGGGAATCAAGTGATTTAATTATAAGAAGAATTGTGCGAAATAATTGTTGCATTCTTAATATGTTGTAATTGGTATGTGATGATTGCTAGGCGCTAAAGAAGTGGAGTTAAATCTCGGCAAATTATCGACTTCAAAATCAATAGGTGAGTAATTTAGGAATTAAATAGGTAAATTGAATACATGAATCTGGATTACATACGTGTAATCGGATTCATGTGTTTAAATGGCGAATATGCTTTAATGTGGTGTATTAACCACAACTTACTTGTTTGATTAGTGGAAATATATTAGCCTTGTACTAATCACAAATTTTATATGAAAATGAAGTTGAACGCGGATCCGTGAAGTGGAGTATATGGTCCTCAACCTGAATCAGTTGTTAGTTGTTTCAAATTGTTAATTGTTTCATATATCAGTTGTTTTTATGTTGCTAGTTAGTTCCCAAGTTGTTCGGTTGATCATCCGTATCTAATTGAATTAACAGTTGCTCAAGTTGAATTGTCATTTGTTTATTTGTTACTTATTCAATGGCCTATTTACTCACTAAGTGTTTGACTTATCCCATAGTTAATTTTTTTTGTAGGTTAAAGTGGGTTAGGTAAAAAGGATGAATGTAGGAAGGGAATTGCTTAGAGATCGCGGAGATATGCACTCGTTATAGGTTATATGAGTGCTAATCTTTTGAATCAAGGTGTGATTGATTAACTTGTATACTTAGTACATATTTTATTCAAGTGTTAAAATGGGTTAATTTTAAATTTTGAAAAGTAAAATGTTAATAAATATTAAAAATAATCAAATATGTTGTACTTAACTATATTTTGACTGTTGATAATGTACTCCTATATACCCCGTACAAAATGTACGAGTGTTATATGTTCAATAGTAACACCTCAATAAACTCATCAAATTAGAGATCTTAGACTTAAAACGTTGACTTTTCATAGGTTTAATAATAAATTAATAGACACGACTCCCACGTACTCCTATATATGACATCTCGCTTTCTATCCAACTTAATTAAAATTCGTGATTAAATTCAATCCTCTTTTCAAGTCACCAAAATTTTAATACCTTAGTCAAATTTAAGAAAATTAATTGAATTATATTTATTTAAGAACATTTTTTAAATAATTAAGATGTTATAAAATCTACATTTTAAATTTAATTATATTATATATACATACGTGAATATATTTTCCGAAATTGACATTTAAATATGCTAAACATACGTTAATGTTAATTTAAAAGCATAAACTGCCTTAAATGTGTCACCTATAATGCTCAAATTTAAAACTTAAATGTTCTTACGATCATTATTTTACTAATTATTATATTATATTATACATTATAATTATTAGTTCAAAAAAGTACATGATAATTAGTAAGTATGAGAAATCAAAGAAAAAACTTCATTTGTAAGATGTAATAGTTATTTTTATAAAACTTATATTTACTTTCAAATTTTTTAAAATTAAATACGTTAAAACGGTTTGTCAAAAGTTTATAAAAATTGCATCGTGATAGACTTTTATTTCTTTGATTACACACATCACACGATTAACTTTAGTTTTAGTTTTTGATTTTTTATCTTTTATATTTTTGGTGGGTGTTTAACAACTCCCACACCATCTTTTCCTACCAACAGCATAAAAAGAAACAATGCAATAGAATTAAAAGTAAAAATAAAATAATAGTATTTGGTTAGGCACCCACTCAATCAGCCATGACCCGTGCAAGAAAAAATAAATAAACAAAGAAGAAAATTAGAAAAAGAAAGAACGTGGGAGTAACGACGTCAACAAACACCGTTAATTAAAAGAATACATGGAAAAGTAGCTAATAAAGCTACATAGATAATCTGGTCAAAATTCTACCAACAAACGAAAACACGCATTGAGTAGTTGCACTATCACCTCAAAATGTTGTACAATGCTTTTGTCTAAATCACCAACCCAATAGAAAGAATAAAGAATTAATTAGCTACACACCCACCTATATTTGCTGATGACCAAATTTCAGTGACCAATAACGGTTTTCAGATTCATTCACTCTGTCATCAATCACGTTTTGTCTCAGTCGCTAATTAAATTATATCTCAACAACAACAAACTCCTTCGTTTTTTCATTTGATATTTCTTTTACAGAAATTAAACAGTTTAGTTATAATTTGTGGCAGATCGGAAGCTTGTTGACTTTTGTAAGTTAATGTTCTAAACTTTTGACGTAATCTGACGTGAATTACGTCGATTTTTTTGTTAATTTGTGTTATTTTACGTTTTTAATTGGATTAGTTGTGTTATATGTTATGCTTTTATTTGCTGATCTTGTAAATGTGAGGTTTGATTGATGCATATATGTATGTTGTTTCCGAAAATCTTAGTTTTTTCAGGGGTTTGATGGGTTTAGATTATAGTTACTGCGTGTTGACTGGACCTGAAATTGAAGAATTCTAAACATTAGATTTGATTTTTTCTCTTTTACTTTTCTAGATTTATTTTATTTTATTTTTAATTTAAGGACTTGGTAAAATGAAATTTTAGGTCTGGATTTGCATATTTCAAACATAGCTTTTGTGTTTGCTACTATTCCCTTGATATACAAAAAACTTGGACACAGTTCATTTCTGCATTTCTGCTTTTCATAGTCAAATTTGGTGACATATCAAGAGATTATTTAGATAGTTTTTGAAGTTATATATAGTAGTATTTAGGTTCTTTAAAAGGTATGTTGTATGTGTAAACTTATTGGCTATGTTATCTTTTTGTGATTTTATATGTTTTGGATGTTCATTTCTTCGTTTAGCACACGCTAAGAAGCATAGTTGGAGTTTTTTTTGTTGCCATCAAAGTTTAATAATTCTCTCATGGTATATTTAAGGCATGTGATCAACTTATGTCTGTAGTGGCACCATCACATACATTACATGTCTAGAAACAATGTAAAGAAAAGTAGAAAATAATGACCTGTGCTATGTAAATCGTTGTGCCTACTGGAAAGCTTATTTTAATGACATCTCATGCTATATTTTCAGTACTAACATAACCCTTACAGTTCAGACATGACTGCTTTAAAGATTTACCTCCATATAAACCCTTCGCCTTTCTATCAGCTCATAAAATTATAAAATGGCTGCTGAGACAGTGTTATTAATGGTGCCACTACAGACTTATCACTAACAAAAATGAGCTCGAGTAGCTTTGTATAGTCGGCCTTGGCTCTGGCCTGGATCACACAAGCATTTCTGAACTAGATTATGTGTTTTCCTGATGAGCCTATTCAAACTTATCGGCGAATGTTTATACTCAACTTAACAAAATTAGTATAAGAATGTAAAGATACTTGACAGGAAACATTAAATTGTCATCAATTTGCAGCTCTAAGTAAATCATTTCTTTCAGGGTGATGGGCAGGGATCGCATTGATAAGAAGCCAAATGTTGTTAAGGTGAAGGTTAATGGTGTATCTCGTTGTACGAATCATGTTTCTCCACAACCTTCAGGAGAAAGCGTTAACATAAGAAAAAGTGAGACTGAGGAAGGGTCAGATATTGAAAGAAGTCCTGAGAAGCAAGAAGCTTTAGGAGCTAAAAGCACCGGTTACGAAGTTTCTTCTCCTGGGGGTGTCACTCCAAAACCTGAACCTTCAAAATCAGGTGAGAAGATTATGGGATCTCCTGTTAGCCCAGCATCAGGCTCTGCCTCTCTTGAAGAAAATGTAGCTACTGGTCTGCATATATCACCAAATGCCAGTAGTTTCCATTCCACTATCAACTCAAAGCAATCACAGGTAAACATATACACTATTGATGCTAGAGATGATACCGTCTTATAATCTCTAGCAGGGGTGTGTAAAAATTTGACTGGAATGAAAAAATCCAACTAGCTATATTTGGTTCGTTTCTCGGTACAGAATAGTTTCAAAAATCATTTCTGGATTCTGCCCAGAACCAGACCGTACTTTTTTGTTTTATTTTTTAGATTCTTTCCATAACTTAAAACAACGTATTATTCTTATTTTTTCAACGTAGAAAATCCCAAGTTTGTATTTGGTTTACAGTCTGGTTGGGGATCGAACTAGTTCGAAACAGGAGCCAGACTGGTCAAAAAGTGGTTTGGATTGCTCTGGTTCTCGATTCCATTATTTTTAATGATGATGGTCTGCATTATATATGGTCTGAGCATGGTAACCAATACTTATGTTTCATTAGAAAGAGCCTTTGAGATCAATTCTACATGTTAAACCTTCATATCATCACTGTCGTAGATAATATGGCAAATATGTAATATAGGACCTGGTCAAGTGAAAACACAAAGCTGAAAAAAATCGAAAGTGCTATCACTTGTGTGCATGAGAAACTGATGCTAGAAAAACATTTGTTATAGGAGGAAGGAGAGGAGAGGGGGTAGAAAACACTGGTGAATCTCCGTAGAGGAAGAGTATTTCCAGAGTTAACCTTCAGTTTCCTCAATTTGCCAATTTTATTACTTCAATAAAAACTGTTGAATCTCCCTAGAGGAGGAAGAAAATTTCCAGAGTTACCCCTAACGTTACAGCTCTCCTTTTCTACTTATTTTTGTTTGTCAATTAACTACAACAAGATCACTGCTTTCTCTAAAGTGACGTACGGTGGATGTGAAGTTGTGGTTCCCATTAAACGGCTTGAATTCATTTTAGCGGCCGAAAGAAAAAGCAGAATAGTGTGCATGTAGCCATGTACATGCTTATTCATAGGCATATAAGTGGGCAAATACATGTTCTCTTGCACTACCATGTAGAGTTACCATATGTTTCGGAAGATAAACTGGACTTTAATCTTACTTCATGACCAACAGAATCTCTTACACTTGACACATCGATTCAATTATTTATTTGAAGAGTATAGTAACATGATTTTTGCATATTTGAACAGCAGAACGTTCCTTTTTCTACAATAAGAGCACAAAAGTCTGATACACATAAGTATCATGATGAGGAAGATAATTGGTCTATGGCTTCATCGTATCCTTTTCTGAAATGTTGTGTTTTCATAATTATAATATTCAATTCATATATATAATGCATGTAATACAAAGTGTGTGCGTCTTGTACTATTGTTATCCTTAACAACACACAGTGCTGCAACCTCACGAACAGTCAGATCACGAGTAACAGTTGGAGTAGCTCCATCTTTCAGAAGTGCCCAACGTGCTGCACAACGTAAAGAGGTAAGTTTTCTACTTGAATCTTATTATTATGATTTTTTGAAGACAACGCATTAATAACTTATTTAGTTCTTTGACTTCCATCATGGTTGATGTACCATCAAATAGAGGTGGCAAAATGTGGGTCTGGCAGGTTGGGTGACAGTCAAAATAGGTTGGGGTTGAGACGGGCAGTTTAAAGAACGGGCCTGGTTGGGTTGATGCAGAACATCTTTTTCCATTTTTTTTTCTAATTTTGCTAATTATTATTTGGATAATAATCCCACCTGGTAGGCAACAAATTTTACAAAGGCATTCACATAGAATTTGCCTAAATAAATCAACTTAGGAGGATGGTAATAATAAGTATCACTTTGGATCATTTTCCACTCGATTAACTTTTTAGACCTGTTTCCTTATAAATTAATTATTGAAATGTAGCTCATATGTCTCCATGGAGTTCAAAGATAGCCCAAATTAACCCTTATTCAAGTAGCTGGGCTTAGTTGCGATCTTGGCATAAAATATTATCGATTCATCAGTTTGAATTCCCTCTATTTTTTAGAATAAAAGCATTATAAACCTTGTGTTTCCATCTCTCTCTTTGTCGATGCATTTTATTCATGTTTGTCTTCCAGTTCTATACAAAGCTGGAGCAAAAGCACCAAGCTCTTAAGGCAGAGAAGATGGAGTATGAAGCGAGGACCAAGGTACAATACAATATAATTGATCTATTGTTATATGTTGTCTCTCTTGTAGTTTTTATTTTGACCTTGTGACCGGTCAATGTTGGTCTCTCTTATGTAAACTGTTTGCAAATGATATTGATAGGAGGAACAAGAAGAAGCCATAAAGCAGATGAGAAAGAACATGGTTGTTAAAGCAAACCCTGTTCCCAGTTTTTACCGCCAGGGACCGCCACCAAAGGCTGAACTTAAAAAGGTACTTTTATCTTTCTATCTTTTACTATTCCATGAATTTTGAAGCGAATATAGTAGAACAAACTGAGTAGTAGCTAGGGTCTATACATGAAACTTGGCCTCTCAGGTATGATGACTTTTTGTTCATCGGTGTTAATTTTTCAGTAAAACACATTCTCCAGCAAATTTATCCTTGATGAGTTTATCAACCGCAACATAGTCAAGTTTCTTATCATATGGTTGGAAAACCAACTCGGTGGGCAAACAGTGATAGAAAATACGATATAGTGGTCAAATGCATATCTTTTAATAGTACAGTGATCAAAACTTATTCGTATTCAATAGTACAAAAACCAAATCACTGTTTATGTTCCAATACTATATAAATTTGCAATGGGTTAGCAGGGTGCATATTATTTTTTTATATAATAACAAGATTTATTGAACTCAAAAGGTCTTGAGCCCAGTTACAACTACGTCTGTTCACTGAGTTCTAACTTGTTGGTTGGCAGCTACCTCTAACCCGTGCCAAATCACCCAACTTAAGTCGTAGAAAGAGCTGCGGTGATACCACACATTCATCAGCTCATGACGAAGCTCTTTGCTCAAAGGTGCGTCACAGCTTAGGCACTTATAAACCCTGGAGTGCTAATTCAAGTCCAATCAAGCAGACACAGGGCCGCGCCACCAATGGCATCGCCAAACCCAAGGACCGCATCGCCAAACAGCCCAATGAATCACCTAAAGGTTCGCCTCTTAAGTTGTCTAAGGAGACCAACTCAGACATCGCTGTTAAGTCATGACTCAAGTAACTTCATTTAAGCACAAAAAAAAAGTCCTCAATTCCACCACGTTTTCATTAATTGAAGTTGTCGATTGTGGTTTCTGTAACGTTGCATACTGGTATATTTCTGCTTGTAATAGTACATAACATATAACATATTAGATAGAGTGAGGAGAGAGACAGACAGCTAAGTGATGTAAACGATTTTCATTCTCATTTCCGCTACACTTGTTTCTTATCTTCCCTTTTAAGTTCAATTTTGTCATGACATGACGTAAAGAACTGGTCTTTGACCGGTTTGGACTTTGGACCACCAGGGTAGGCTACTTCTGCTGGGTGTCAATGGATGGATATTGATCCATTAGTGTAATTGGATCATGATCCGATTCTCGATCCATTTAAAAGATCGTGATCAGACCCGGATTGATCCATTTAATATTTTTCTCCTTTTTGCAATACGCATGTTAGGTCGAAAAACGTTACAAGATCCATCTGTGAATTAACGTCTAATACAATATGAACGTCAAATTCCTCCCTCGTGCATGAACACCTGAAACTAAAGGTGCAATTAGGTATTCAATGAATTAAATCTCGTCATGGACTTGTCCCGCCACTATCGGAGTTGAACTCTCCCTCTCCATGCTACTACACTTCGCAAAAACAACAGCTACAAATTTACAATCCTACATGACTATAGAAGCTAATACAATATCAAAAATCAACATTACAAACTGAATATGCCCATGGTCATGTTGCTTTAACGAGCTACAAATGGCTCAAAAACTCATCGATTTATTGATATCTAACCTACTGAATTACAAAAAGACATCTCATCTAAATCATTTATGACAATATGGTAATAACTATCAAACACGTGGTCTTTAATAACGATAATTGGATGGAAAAAGAATTCAATATAAGTTCCAACATCATATCATATAAGGAAGTACTGACGGAGAACGGTGAGGGACGGAGCACGGAGATCAAACAACTGGATATTGTTAGGGTGGAGGATTGATGGTTGATGGTGCCATGCTTTAAGATCTGGTCGTAGCATTAGCACTTTTATTTGTTAATCCTTTGTTTACACTGTATTCTTGAGTTTTTTTAGTGGAAAAGAAGAGGATGGAAAAGAAAAGAGAAGAAAAGAGTGGAAAGAAATGTAATATAAGATATATTATATGTATTCTCGAGTCGGAAGGAAAGAAAAAGAAATGGAAGGAAAAGATTGTTTTCTCTTCTAATCCCCTCAAAATTGGACGGAAAATGTATCTAATAACAAGCCCATTTATTTCCGTTCCTTTCCCTTCCTAAAAAAAACTCGAGAATCACTTTTAATTATTTTTTCCTTTCTCTTCCTTTCCTTTCCACTAAAAAAACTCGAGAATGCAGCGTTAATATTTTATTATTTTGGGTTTGTGCTCTGATTTTTCGAATTATATAAAGATTTTATTTCTAGAATTACTTATTCGTTGAGAAAATAACCCACGAGAAGGGCTAATTTGCGGATGAGGAATTAGCATACCAACTCGCTTTCATCCTTCCCGCTTAATAGTTGAGGGGTCTTTCGGTTTGATTCATATTCCGATCAAAAACTTTATTTCATTAAAAGGATTAAATACTCTACCTTTTAGTGACACATTCAAAGAAAAATATAAATTTTCGGAATTTTGATTCAAAAGTCAATTTAAAACTGAAAAAGTTGGTTGATTAGGGTCAAATTGTATCCCCCAGAAACTGTACAGACGCCTTTTGACGCATACGGTTTAAAAAAAGAGAGAATCAATGTGTAGATTCCAATACTTTTTCTTTTTTCATAGCTATAACTTAAACTTATAAGCAATAATTTAGAATAAAAGGATGTACCTACGTGGCGTCCTTACTCCTTCATGGATTATGGATCAATCTACGTATTAATCCACCGTAATAGATCGATTTATTAGATCACTAATTGAATTACGCTATTTTTTTTTATCCAATAAGTCATAGAATTGGTTTGGATCGGATTGAATCTGAATCAAGATCGGATCCACTTACAGGCCCACTTCTACATCTGTATGGTTAAATGTAAAATCATATCAAACGTTTAAGCAATATATGAAAAATTATGCTATATTATTCACACCAGCTGCACGGTGATGGCATCAAAAGCTCACCTTAACCTTTTCAAAATCATACCAACTACCAGGGTCTTGTATTGGAGGCTTAATGTAAAAAAAATAGAGAAAATATATGCAAATATCAGAAATGACGTTTTATGGCATGCCTTGAGATTTATCAGGTATTTGAAGGATGATTTGACAAGTATTTGAATAAGGATTTGAGATAAAAGGTGATCTCACATGACAAAAAGGCCATTAAAGATTTTTTTGCATTGAGGATGCATTCTAAGTGTAAAGCATCTCCTAGGTAAAAAAGTCATCACATCACCTTTTGTATCAAGTCATCCCTCAAAATTTGAGAATGTTTAAGTCATCACATAAAATTAGTTTTCTTTTAAGTTTTAACCTTTCCACTCTTATGTAAACGAGTAGTCTTCTAAGTAAGAAAAAATTGTAATTCTAAATCACTCCTTCTAATTAAATAAAAAACTGAATAAATAAACTCTCAGTTCAGCTCCACATTAATACTTTATCAGAGAAAGTCAACTAAAATTGAATACCGTTTATGATAAATGAAGAACTTAATTTTTCTAGATCCCACTAATTAATTTAATATTTTTTTTTCAATTAACACAAATACATTCTTATTTTCAAAACATACATTTAATTAAAACACGTTAATTAATTAAACAGAAAACACTATGTTAATTAAAATAAACATAACATTACATAAATTTGTAAAATATCATTTGGACTCGCATAAACATTATATAGGGCTTAATTAAATACATAACCATTGACCCAACTAAAATTATATCATCTAGTACATACTTCTTCCCCAATTTTGTTTTCCAGTTCCCGATTTTACCTTCTTCCCAGAGAATAATAATTTATGCTGCTACGTAAATACATAACGTTCATGTATATTTAACTACTTCCAAGATTTTTGCACTTGCACTCAAAGACAAAAAGAAAGAAAAAAATAGAAGAGACTCAAACGACACTTAAATGAAAGATGCGGTTCAAGATAGGACTGTGCCTATAATGTCTTTCTTGGACAGGTGCACGAAGGAACCAAAGACGATCCATCGTGACCTGTCATAGGAGTGTTTTGAAAAGTTTGAAAAACAATTAAACATGTATAATTCTCCCCTGAAATAATAAAAAATGCAACATGCATTCCAAACACTTCAAAAGATATATGCAATCGTTATAAGCAGTGCGATCTCAAAGCATTGCTCAAATTTTAATCAACGCCACAAGGGTGTGGTGATTATGGCTAGTCGCTAGTGTGGTGATTTATCCTAAAATATTGCATTTTGGTGATACAGAATGATTTACAAACTAATTCAGAATATGATGCAAAGAAGGTGTTCAACTTTTTATATCAATATTGGACTTTAATAGTTAAAATAGTTGATGAAAATACCTGAGAGTGATTAAGGATTGCATTTACTTGCATCATCACTTAAAAGCTTAATTTTTATTGTGATATGAGAGACAGTTTTTGCACAGATGCCTCCTGAGTTCCAAGTTCTCTAAACTACAAAACATACAAAAATAAGCTTTAGTCAAGGTGGTAGAAACAATTGAAAAGCACAATTAAACTAGATGAATAAACTTAACATACAATATTCTGTTGCTGCATACGATATTCTTGGTAGAATTGCATCCCATATCAACAACATCTTAGCCTTACAAAGTGTTATTATTCCCTTTCGCAACAAAATAAATATTTTGATAAATGGTTGAATGTTCTATTTTATTAAAAAAAATAAAATTGATAATTCTTTTAACACCTAAAGGATCATAAAATAGAACATAGAACCATGTAATCGTGTAAAATAAAACATGTAACCTTGGTTTAAAAAAGCGATAGATGATCTGAAGTGCTCACGACTTGAAGATCGAGGCGCTAAGGCGAGAACCTTACATAAATTAATTCATAATCCAACTTTAGCTTTAGAGTCTTCAATTAATTGACTTAAAAGGTTTAGATTCTTCAATTAATTCAGAATTCAACCTTAGTTTAGTTTCAATTTGGTATTTTGGAGACATGAGCTGTTTGAAATTTCGTGCCCGTTCTATTGTTAGAGGCATAGAGCCATTGTATACTCTTTATTAAGATACAGTTAGTAAAGGGACATTGGATTAATGAGCTCAATATTACAGAGCGGGCTTAAATAAATTTTGTAGCCCCATTGTATCTTATTAAAATGGGCCAGCCATAAACAAGTATTTGAAAAATAGCAAATTCGTGTAAGGCGCCTAAGAAATTGCCTCGATTCGTCTAGCACTTAAGCATCGCTTGATGACTAAGTATCGCCTAAAGTAGAATCAAGACGATATGCCTAGCACCTCAAAACACCTAGGCACCATTTATACGCACCTTTTAAAACTAAGAATACAACATTTTTACTGTTCAAATTAGTTTTAAGTTAATTTTATCGATCATATTAATACATCATAACCTTTTTCTATTAAATTTCATCTTTTAATAATATATTATCATTACAATTTTTTGACTATTGAATGCTTATTTTACTTTAATTCTAATTTTTTTTATATAGATATATAGTTGTATACATAAGGGTAAAATAGAAAGTTAGTGTACAATTTTTTTTAGTACAAACTAAAATAAGCAAATATATTCATTTTGCGAGGATGAATAAGATAAGAGTATCGAAATATCTTTTATCATTCGTATTTCCATCCAAATTAGATCAATAACCACCACCAGAAATACAGAACAACCACCAACGGAAAATGGCGATTTCCACCGTCACAACACCAACTCTCACCTTACAATCATCCATCCCAAATCGCACTTCATCACCATCAACAAAACCATCTTCATTTTCGTCTTCAAATTCATCTTTTTTCACCAACACCTTTAAGCCGTTAACCCTAGCTACTCATGGAAACAGATCCAGTCAGCTCAAGAATAAAAAAATAGCCTTTTCTTGTACTTGTTTGTTCGGACTTGGTGTGCCGGAGCTTGTGGTTATTGCTGGCGTTGTTGCACTTGTTTTTGGCCCTAAAAAGCTGCCGGAAGTTGGTCGGAGTATTGGCAAAACCGTCAAGAGCTTTCAACAGGTCACTCATTATACTCTTTCATTTATTACTTTAATTATTTATTTATCGTTATTGTTGTTTGCTTATTTATTAATTGGTTTAACTTTAATTTTGTAATTAACCTAATACTGTAGTATAAATTAGCAAATAACATAGCTAATCACGACTCGAATTAGGTCATACGATTTGAATTACGGACAAATGTTTTGGGGGAGTGCATTAATTTTGTCCATAGATATATATATACACTGTAAAGGTAATCATCATAAGTTCATATGCTAATTTTGTCAAGTCTTTTATGTTATCAAAACTTATGCAAAAATATGTTTGGAGAGTGCATATGTTTTGTTGACAGAACTAATGTTATAAACTTATAATGATCTATATATATCTATGAAGAGATGCAAATGTCTTTTACTCGTTTACTTTCCAATTATGATCTTCTTTTATATTTCATGATGACAAATTTTCAAGCGTCTTTTAGTTTGCAATTTAAAATGGAAGAGAAAGGAGCTAGATATACAAATTAGTCCCCTCGCTGGTAGCCTAGTGGTGGCGGACATGCAACATAAAGGTGGAGGTCACGGGTTCAATCCCCATCTCTATGTTCCTTTAACCGCGAGTCACGTGATTTACCTCCCTCATGTTGGCTGTGGGACCAGTCGATGGGGGCCGCTTACCCTTCTTTTTTTTAGACATACACATATCCAATGTAGATTTCTGCTCTTGTGCAGAGGTTGTTTGCTATAGGAATATATTCTATATTCTAATTTATTTTATATGAATACACAGTGACTCTGAATTTTTTTAAAGGGTAACCGACTCTCTGGCGGCCCCCACATGCCAGTCCCACGGCTTTCATGGGCTCTCAAGTTTTAAGTATTTAGTTTGAATGATATATCCTATGAGCCCCTAAGTGGTAGAGTAACCTTAGCGTTGTTGGGTTGAGTACAAATTTGATTAAATATTTTCAGGCAGCAAAAGAATTTGAAACGGAGTTAAAAAAGGAACCCGAGTCACTTGGGGAGTCATCAGACATAACTAATGTGAGTGAGAAGGAACCCGAAGACTTGAAAGTGCCAACCACGAAAGACAGTTTGTAGAGAGATTTGCACATGCCTTTTGTCTTCTTGTAATGTTAGTGTTGTTGTAACACGTTTTAGGCATGTTTGATAGCTAAAAATCACATCAGTTTCCATTTGATCAAATTCAATTTATGTTGTTTGGATGAGTATGTATGAATAGAAGTCGTTTTTGATCGAGTTTAATTCACTTTTTGATACTTTGAGCGTTCTTTATAATAACAAATATAAAATTGGTTATAACGGTCTTATATACGATCATCTTGTTGACATTAATATAGTGTTAGTGGTTCTGTTACTAGCATCTACAAAAGAGGTTGATTTAGATCAAGTGCTGGTTACAAACTAACAGAAGTGTGAAATTCTGGGTGATATTTTTTTTCATGGACTCTTAAGTCTCTAATAAATGCATAGTGCACCCAGAGAAAATGACTAGGGAGAATAAGAATGGAGTCTGAATAAATGCATGTGCGCTGCGCTTTGGTACCTCTGTGACTCTGTCTCATGAATAATGTTACCGGATTGAGCCCATGCACCAACCCAGAATGTGTGTACTGGTTGAGGAGATGTTTGCACTTCTATACCCAACATCTCCTCTATGGTAAATGTGCTTCAAGTAATGTATCGATCTGCATTTGAGGGATTTTCTGTCATGAATGAGAGCTATTAACCTCCGTCTTATATAGTTGAGATATACAAGGTTCAAGATTACTACGGAGAATAAGAATGGAGTGCACAAAGTTCAAGTTTATTGAAGATTATTTATAACCGTGACACTGACCTGACCCAACCTCTTCTAAGAAATATTGTCCAAAGAAATATTGTGCACTTTGGTACCTCTGATGTTATCTAACTGCATTCGAGGTCTTTATCTGACTATAAATCTCTTCTGTGTCTTATATGCATTGATTATTGGTAGAGATACGTTGAACTGGATTTATGAACAATGATATGTGTGTTATATATTTCAAATATTTTTAGTGAAAGCTGAAAATCAGATGGGGTAAACGTATGTCATGACCAAGTTGTCGACGACGTTAACATTCGTTTTTCACTGATACCGAGACTTTTTACAAAACAGGTAAACGTATGAGGTTGTTCGTTGTTTAGGTTACCCAAGGAGTAATAGCCTTTTTAACTCAGATGTACACGAAGATCTAATTGGGATATTCCGTTTACCGTTTTCTAACTCTTTCCGTAGCAGTGACCAAGCTGTTTTATCTAGGATAATTTGAACCTGAGACATTGTGAAGGTACCAGAGGAAGGTACCAAGACCGTTATCACCAAACCACCCTACTCTTGAAACTCTATGTGATTAGATTCTTTTTGTGTATGATTCAGAATTGGAAGCTTAATATATGCCCAAATGTACACTGACCTATAAACGGTGTTTAACAAGAATATTTGGATGAACCATTATTAAAGTGATCAAGTGGTAATGGGTCTTGATATTTTTCTAAGAAAATATTTGGGTAGTGGCTAGACAAATAGTCGAAAACAGTCATATGGGCACCGATACACTTAAGTAAAAGAAAAACATCACCAATTTACTCGTTTATCAAAAATTATCGTTGAACTTTATGAACTACTCTACGAGACCTTAGTTTTGCTGGGATAATAATGATGTCCGTATCCAGACAACGATAATTGTTGTGATGTTTTGTCTCGAAGGTAATCATTTGTTTGGTAAAAAGTAATTTATAATTATGTACTTTTTAGTACTACAAATGCACTTTAATATTATTGTAAATATTATATTCAGTTTCATATGAACATCGCAAAGTTATATTGGTGAGTACAATAGTGTGATATTATTAAAAATATTAATGATGTTTGATATTATTAATGTTATTCATTTAAATGAAATGAATCAAGAAATGTATATTGAATAGAATGTCATTTAAATCAAGAAATGTATATTGAATAGAATGTTTTTGTTATTTGACTTGAGCAAATAATGTAACAAGACATTTATATAATTTTTATATAATAATAAATAAAGTTAAATGTATTAACATATTAGTTATGGTTAATATAACTAATTAGTGTAATTATTTATTTAATAAATTTTTATATTAAAAGAACTTGTTTATAATTTATTTTATAAATAAACTAACTAACTTAATTTAGATTAAATGTATAGATTCTATCTGTAGTTAAACTTGAACAAGTTTTAAAGTGTTGTACAATATAAAAATGTAATGTATAATTAGTAGAGTATTAATAAAATATGATGATATACAAATCACCACCGACCACCAACCTTCTAAGTATATGATTCACACTAACGTATGTTGATTTGCCATAATTAATTGCTGACTTAATTATGCTAAAATGAAAATTATAATTAGTTCAATCATATGAATGCAACTACTGATCGATTCATTTTCATAATCATGTTGAATTTATGTAATCGATGGGTGAATCATGATTGAATAAGAATACATTTTTTCCCCTGTAAAGTGAAGTGTCTGTTTCATCGCTTATCAAATACAACCATTGAATCTTTCTAGCAAGTTACAGTTCTCAGTTCTTCTGGCTCACAAGAATTACATTTGAACTATTAGAGTATCACCGTTAGTAATCCAATCCAATCTATTAATTTATTAAAAGATTTAGTTTCTTTCTCTTTGATCTACACAATCTAATCAAATTTAATTTTTTATTCTCATTAATAACCCAATCCATTCTAACTTTTTACTTTAATTTTTTTAGAAATATATATATATATATAAATATTAGTCTCATTTTATAAAGAAAAAAAAAATGTTCTGATGTATTTTATTTAACTATATCATATTTAATTTTTAATAAAATTGAGTTTGTTGGGAAAAAGTTAAATATATATATATATATATAATCGGTGAACTTTGACAATTTTTAAATTGTGAATGTGACTTACGCCATGCAATTTTTTGTATTTTATTTTATTTACTTAGAAGATCACTAATGAAATTAGTTTTATATCGATTAGTAATTATTAATGTGTCTTATGTTAGATGACCCCAGTAACGCCTCGTTACAGTATGCTCGATTCCCATCACAGATACTTCATTCTATTTATCTCAGAAGATTTAATGAATGATTACACTTGTTTTGTATCAAATTTGGTAGAGTTAAAAGTTAAAGTTCACAACAATCCATGACTTTTTAATTTTCCCCATACAAAAAATAAAAAATTTAATATGTTAGATCCCATGCAAATACATCATATATAAGCTTATTCTAGTATCAACAGATGAAATCTTTTTTATTTTATTAATTCAATCTGTAAGAAAAGATTTAGGTACAACGATAAAAATAAATGATTGTAGAACGCATTAATAATGTTCATAAACCATGGTTTCCTTTAAGGTAAATATGTATATGTATATAGGAGAATTCTACCGCTGAAATATGTCATGTTGTAATTCTATTACGTTTTGATCCGATTAATATATTTTTATCAAATTAATGCATCAGGCTCTTCTAGTGCAACTAAAGGATCGTTGACAAGTATCTCGGTATTCATGGTTGAAACTTGATGTACTAACTAAATTTACTTAAGTTACTAGTTAATATTTACATAATTACAATTTTCAAGATAGTATTACAATTTTTAAAATAGTATTATCTTATTAATCCCGTATGTTTAGCATCACCCGTATTCATTTATTCAATTATGAAGTTGAAGGTTCAAATTCTGAAATGTGACAAATATATATATATATAGGAGTGGGTTCAAGGGAGAAGGAAAATTTAGTGGAGAAAGGGGAGAAAATTTTTAACCCTTCGATTCAGTAAAATAACTCTTTGATTCAGTTTTAAATTATTATTTACTTTTTACTGAATCATAGTTGTTTTTTCCGAATCATAGTTTTAAATATATCTTTCTTTTCTTTCTCCCCTAAAATTTCTTTCTTTTTAGATCCTGTACTATATATATATATACTCGTGAATTTAATGAGTTTGTGAATAGGGCTTTTCTATACAAACTTACAAAAATCTCCAAAAACACTCTGCATCATCAATTTTGTTCTTTTGAGTTACTTTTAAAAATAATAATAGTAGATATAATAATAAATATTGATATATACAAATAAAAGTAAGTGTTTAAATATCAATCTTATTTAATCAATCAAACTAAATATTACAATTGTGAATATTACATATACAATAATTATATTATACTCATATACAATGTTTCCCATGCAGTAGCACAATATCGTTTAAACCTCTACCATTGCGGATGAATTTTATGCAATACGTAATTTCCTTGTCAATCAAGGATAACAAAATGGTTATCGTGGACAAGTCCAATTACTCATATAAATTTTGTGGTTTTTCAAGTGGACTAGACCAAAGCGATAGCCACGTCGTATTTTTTTTTCACTAATAAAATGAACAATCACATTGTAACATGAAGCAATCACCGCACCTGATTGGTAGAAAATTTCGATATGGTGCTTTCATTAGCACTCAGACATTTATTTTTTCTAAAACTAGAAGGTGTTGTGAAAGAAAAAATGGAAAGATTTTCGATTTCAATTGAATTCTCAATGTCTTTATATAGGAAAATATACGAATACGTATTTTCAAATAATATCATGCTTTAGTCACATCAAATAATTCATTCGAATATTTGTAAAAGATTTCGTAACTATTAAAACAAATTTTGTAAAAAAATATTTTTATAAAAATTAACACTTCAATCCAATTTAGTAACAAAGTTTAAGAAATGAACTTATATTTAAAAAAAAATGTTAGTGAGAAACATGAATTGAGTGATTTGACTAATGAGGTGAGGTTATTTGTTTTTTTTTTTTTTTTGAAAAAATAGTAGTTTGTAAAGGTAATTATATAAAAAAAGAATAAGAAAAAGACAAAAAGGAAGGTTATTGGGAAACATGAATTGAGTTATTTGACTAAAAGGGTTAGATCATTTAAAGTTTTTTTTGGAAAAAATTAGGGTGTGTGAAATTAATTATATAAAAAAGAAAAAGAAAATGGTTGGTGAAAAACACAAATAACTTATTCGACTAAGAGAGTAGTCATTTGCGATTTTTTGAATATTAAAAGGGTGCAAAAAGGTACACCCATATGAATATTTGTTTTTTTAGAAACAAAAAGATCTTTTTAGCGCAACAAGATGCTATACTAGGTATGACGCATCAGATGTCAATATCAAAATCATTAATAATTGAATTTTTTAACAATCCAAAGTAGAGTATTGAACGAATTATTACATATAACTGAGAGCCTGAGATGGTAAGGAGGATATAAATTTCTTGCACACTTGTTACAAAGAAGAGTGACGGATTTGTTAGTAAACTTATTTTATTTCACTTCGGAATTTTGAAACTCGGTTTAGTAGGCATATAAGTTTCATTTGTAGCTTATTTGAGTTTATAAACTCGCTAGTAAAAGCTAATAAACCAATTAAGACCGAGTTCATCTGGCTTTTTCAAAAGTTCTAATCGAGAATCATCGATTCAAATGTAAATAAATTATTGGTGAATATAACATACTACAGTATCACGAAAACTGAACTCAGTATCTCAAAACCATAAAGGATGATAACGTTTTGCATATATATCATCTAAAATAGGCTTTCTTGCAATAAACTTTAAAAATATATATAGAATAAAGTTTAAATGAGAATGAGATTTTTTGTAAGAACAGAAGAACTAATATGAGAGCTTTATTTGACAAAATCTCATTTTTCCTCGCGTTTTTTAAAATTAAATATCTCAAAAACGGCTAGTCAAAAAATGAAAAAAATTATATCATAAAAATCAGTGTTTTTCTTTTCTCGATTAAACATCCCACAAGATATATTTTCAACGATTTTTTTTTTTTAGTGGGTTTTGAAAACGACTACCATATGTGTTACCAGCCACTATCACATGTGTTACCGGCCACTATCACATGTGTTACCAGTTTTCAAAACCCACCAAAAAATAAAAAAAAAGTTCGTCGAAAGTATGACACGTTAGATGTCTAATCGAAGAGAACAAAATGTTTGTTTATATAGTGTAACTTTTATAATTTTTTGACTAGTCAATTTTTAAAAAAGTAAAAGTTTTATTATCCGATAGAAATGACAAAAGTCTGTAGTTAAAAACCTTTAGATATAATAAGATCGGAATATTTGCAAATTGCAAAATAGATTTGACATCATAGAAAACCCAAAATCCATTGTTTTTAAAAATAGCTTTAGAGTACCCAAGTGAGTTTCCAAAATAACATCACAAAAAGTATAGTAGACATAACACTACAATATATATAGAATGGTAAATCTTTTCCGAAACCAAAATTGCCAAAAACTCAGAGCAAGATACAACTTTCTAAGCATAAGTTATAAGTCAATACTGCATGACTGCTCTGGGTATGGTAATTTTAGCTTGGAGAAAGGAGTTGCCACCATATAAAATGCAAGTAGTATTTTTTTTGGTACTAGATGGCAAAGGGGCCGTAGAGAAAGTTTCACATGGGTACACAGCTTTCTGGGAAACCCTGATGTAAGGGCAAAAGGGGCAAGAGGAAACATCATTTATGGTTCCTCCCCTGAAAATTGCCTTTATTCTTGGCAATGAAACCATTCTTTGGCTTTGGTATCTCATGTATATCCATCACTTGTATTGTCCTTTGCTTTTTGGCTTCAGGAAACACAGACAAATAGTGGGTCAGCCACTATTGACTAGGACCATAATAATAATGCTGATAATGATAACATTTTGAAAAAGAACAAACCAAAATTTATATACAAACCATTTTGGGCTTCCTGGTAGTTCTCTTGAAGACGCTTTCTAGCGGATGCTAGCCTGTCAGGATCAATGTTTTGCTCCTTGCGTGGACGCTGTTAAAATCCCAAGTAACATGTAAGCATTTTAGTATAAAAGTTATAAATATACGATGGTGTAGGAAGTCGAATGTACGTTCTGGGGAGCAGAAGCAGAAGCAGCCATGGGAGGATGGGATTGGGTTATCGGTCTTGTTGGTGTTTCTCTTTTAGGAACCACGCCTTTTGGCCTTTGCGCTGGTTCTATATTGATTCTATCAGAGGAAGGACTCCAATCTACAGTTTATTCATTATATTGAAAATTGGATATCAATAATGGTACTCCAAACAAGTGTCTAAAGAGAATTGGATGACTTCAATTGGATTCAGTACTTAACTGTGTGCATTAGGAGAATAGCCGAAATCAGGCCCCTGTAGAGAAACTTTAACTGATCAAAATAACTTCGAAATAACTGATAATCTGCATCTTAATAAGTCATGCTAATATTTCATAAAACAAAAGTATTTGATTCTCTATAATATCACCTTCTGATTAGCGTTATGTGCTCTCCGCGGTACATTTTGCAACAAAGGTGAGTCTCCATCTGCAAATACACAGCAATTACAACTTTAGAAAGATTTCATCATAATTCTCATCTGGAATTCAATCATTCATGAAAGAAGAGTTACCTGTTAAAGAAGAATGTTGATGATCCTTATTGTTCGAACCGACCCACTCATCCACCAACTCTTTCCATTTCCTAAACAAATGAACAAACAACAAAACATGTTACTATGTAATACTCCGCAACTCACAATGAGTGAACGATATAACTTCATTTGTACAACTAAGGTCCAAAACCGCTTACCTCACAAGGTGCTTCACTAATGATCGTACTTCACCGGATGGATGCTTACGCAATCGATTCACATGCCTTCCGATATCAGTTTCCTGAATCAAATTCCAAACATTAGTGATGAAACTTTATTTCAAGTTCATTAAATTCAGGTAGATTTAATCCACACTAAGCATAACAATTAAATAAAAAAAATAAAATGTTACAGTTACCTTAAGGCCTTTGAATGTCAGATCCATGTCAGCTAGGGTTTGAAGCAACTCAACAACTGAATCCTCACTCTAATACATAAAATCAACATCTTAATCAAAATTAACATAACAATTTGATCAATAACATGAGCACAATTAGAACAAAATGAAACGATGCGTGCTACTAGCTGCACTTTGTACACGTCATTTCTAATTAAAACAATCACGAATTAAACAATTACTATAAAATTAAACCTGATGTGGATCTTCAAGCTGTTCTTTGATCCTCAGAATTTTACTCTGTTCATCATCAAATAATCCACCGTACGGATCCAAGTCTTCTTCGTCTTCCTCATTGTCCTGAGGAATCGATTGCGGAGTTAACGGAGATTCACCACCAGCTTCACCACAATCATTTTCAACACTCCGAACGACGCCGTTTGGCTTCTGCTCAGTAATTACATTTACATCACAATTACTACACTTATTTCGCGCGTATAACCGTTCGACAATTCCGTCTCTACGATGTTTCAGCTCATCAGCGTAATCCGTTGACGCTAAATTTATCGCAGCATCAATAATTCCCCAAATATCTAGTCTCGAATTCGATAAAACCGACTTAAATTTATCTAAATTCATTCTGTATAACACGCACTCAATCAGAAACTAATTGAATTAGATAAAGTAAACGATCTTATATCGGAAAGAAGTTTCATCGGATGACGATCAGTGAATTAACAACGACTGATTGAGTGAATGGAACGATAACTGAAGAGATTGAAACAGATCTGACGAGTGTATGTATTTTAGGATTGAAGATATATGAAGATGATGAAGAATGCAGTAGAAGTTGTTAGGTTTTAATTAATGAAAATGAGAATGAGAATAGGTTGAATTTGGATATTTTTGAGGATTAAAATAGGGAAATTGAGGAAGAAGGTATATTGCCAAATTGTGTTGGAATGAAAAGTAGTGGGGTCATTCCCACTATTCTGTTATCCTTTTTCACCTGTTAGCTAGGGTTGAGCAAGAGAAATCAAAAATGGATCCATAATCGAATTAATCGACTTAAACGATTCAAATTAATCGAACCAAATTATTAATCAACGGTTCAGTTATTGATTTTGAATTAATCGATTAATTTGAATCAGTTATGGTTAACATATCATAACTGAACCAAATTAACCGAACCGACCCACTAATTATTATAATTACTTCTTTTTATACTTAATACTCTTTTGTTTACTTTATATATATAGCAATAGTATTTGAATTGTTTATATATTAAATATAAAGATATTATTAAAAGTACTTGTTAATGATATCCTACAAATATATATGTAAATAAGTTTTGGAATGCATTATTGTAACAATTATGTATGGGTTAATTATTCTAAACACAAATGTTGTATATATTGGAGTATTAGTAGTTAATAAAAGGTGTTTTTTTTTGTATTTTATAACACTTTATGGGTTAGATATTTTTAAAGTTTTGATTAAATATTTTCACACATGTTTGGCTAATTTAAGATACCCATTTTCTGACGGTTAACCGATTTAACCGCTAAATTAACCGATAACCGACCCACCTTTTAACCGAAACCGATCGGTTTGTAATTAGGGTTAACCGAAACTTCGTTATGGGTTCGGTTTTAGGTCATAACCGACCCAAACCGACTCATACTCACCCCTACTGTTAGCTGTATATGTACCATTATTTCTTCTTAAAGTTACACAAATTATTCTTCATGACTCGAATTTTATTGTCACTATTTTACAGATTTTAACTAACCAAGATCATTCTCTCTTTTAGATTTTGTTATACCGATAGTTCTTTGAATTAACAATTATTTATTATTCATCATTTATCATTCTGTTAACAAATATTATTATATGTGATATTTTTTATTCTGTTATTTTCCTTTAAGTAAAATATAAATTATGAAATTTAAAATATATATATACATATACATACATTATTAGGTGCATAAAACATCATTTTCATCTTTCACATTCCACTTAATAAATTCATTACGAAATATGGTCCCCTTCTTCACTTAAAAAACAAATTTTATAGTCTACCACCTAAATCAACTACTATCATTTTACCACCTAAATATTATCGCTTAAAAATTACGAGTAACATATTTAGTTCAGTATTCAACATCGTTTTACTTTGAAGCTAGCTGTTTCATTTGAGATGTTTTTCGAGTAAGGAATAAATGCAAAAGAGAAGAGACCGTGGCTACCAAATACAACAACATCAGTACCACCTCATCAAGTCTAAAAAAGAACTGACCAAGAACATTTCACTGCCTATAAAAACTGCAACAACTACTTAACTTTTTATGCACCCCACCACTTATTTTAGTTTTTATTTTTTCCAAATAACAAAATACATTTATATTTTAGAACATACAATTAGATAAAAAAACATTTATAAATTATGAAAATGTTACATTAATTTAAAATAAAACATTACATTATTTTAAAGAAAACATTAAACTACTAAAATTAAATACATAATTAAAAACATACTAAATAAATAAAACTGCTACTTTAGTCTTCGTCTTCGTTTTCATCTTCGTCTTCGTTTTCATCTTCGTCCTCGTTGTCATTTTGGGGTTCAATTTTTGTTTCATATCCGGCAACAATTTTATCCCTCACAGCTTGGAGCAAATGTCTTTCACGCCTTGAAATTATTGGACTGACTAGCTTGTTTAGCCAATCGAATGCTTGAAACATTGTTCGTTTCGCTTCTTGTTCTTCAAAGAATAATGTTCTTCTCGCAGTTTGTTGTAATTTGGAGGTTGCTAGAAAACTGCTTTAGCACTCGTTAGACGAATAGCGCGAAGAAGTAGCACTTGTTGACTTTCCGAATTTTAGCCTTATCGGGTGGACGATGGATTCGATCGCCTTCAAATAACTCGTTCATGGTACGTTTGTCCGCCCGAACTTCGTCCTCTTTAAGAGGTTCGTATTTATCTTCATCATCTTCGAGATCATTGTTCATAACACTGGACGGGTGTTGAAACTTTAGGTGAAACTTTAAAACTTCCCATGCCTCCTCAAAATTAAAGTGTCGGGCCGTTTGCTCCTTGAAAGTCTTACATACCACTACCATAAGTTGCACGTCATCGCTTCGACTAGGTTGACGACTTTTACTTTTAAATGTTTTATATTTACTTGAAAAAGTTTCACATCCGCATCTATCTTCCTCCATTTACTAGTTAGTTGATCAATACCAAGCTTACATTTAAGTACTTTGTTTTTCAAAAAACGCCTTTACTATGACTTTTTTTTTTCGTGCGATTTTCGTATGCGTCTATCCACCTTTCCGTCAATAACTTGGCTTCATCATCGATCCACGAAAACTTGGCACTTTTTTGTGGAACCGATTTTTCATTTCCTTTGCTTCATTTTTTTGGTCCCACCTTACTTTTAGGTGTTTCGATTCTGGCTTCGCGATTGCTTTATGGTGTATGGACTTGTTGAAATTGATTTTGGGTTTAGTAGTGTAAGGGGGAATTTTTGGTATGATCGATAGTTTTGTTTTTATTGTTGTTGAGATGTATAATACCATGTTTGATATTGTTAGTGTTGTAGATGATCTGGCTGGATTGAAAATGAGTTTACTAGAGGTGTGTAACATGCAAAATTCATGTTGTTACTTAGTGACGGATTGCTAGTTTGAGGTGATGAAGACGAATTGGCGGGTGAGTAATTTAGCAACGATGTATAACTCCAATCATTACCCAGTTGATAGTTTTGTGGATCGTTGAAAGGATGTTGAGAGTCGTGTGAATTGTTTTGAGATAGTTTTTGTTATGTTTATGTTTTGAGATAATTTGTACGTAAAGAAATAGAGAAGATGAGAATAGTATGTTGAGTTAAATTGTGATAAGATATATTTTACGTAGGGTGTTCGATAATGATGAAAGCATAAAGAGAAATAAAAAATATCTTTTGTACTTCGTTACTGTTTTATTACCGTTATATACAATTTTTTCTTTGTTCACTTGAAAGCTGACCGTCCGAAGAAAAAAAAATAATATATAAAAAAAAATGTTTTTTTATTCCTGTTAAACATTGAAATGGGCTCAATTTCCCCAGTCTCTCCGTTCTCTTTGTCGTCTCTGTGCGCATGCTTCATCTAAGAACGCTCAAAAAATTACTCCGTGCAGATCTTTCTTCCGTTGTCTTTCCGGTGCCATGGTTAAAACGGTGCTATAGCACCGGTATCTTACACCCTTAAAAAGAGTTTAACCCTTTTCTTTAACAAGTTAAATTTTTAAAGAACGAAAATGACACAAATACCCCTATCTTCAACGAAATAGACCAATTTACCCTTATCTAATTTTAGAAACGATATAAATATTTTTTTATAATTACATATTAAGTTAAATGCAATATAGTCTATTAATAAACAAGTGTACCATAAAATTACTAAATGAAATAAATTATACGCTGCTTTGCGCAGATATCTGCTAGTTATATGTGATGCAAATACGTGACCTTAATTTAAGTATTTTTTTAATAATTTTGTATTATATAGAGTCCAATTGAACCTCAAGTTGTGTGTTTCAGTTGATTGTTTTGGAAAAACTTAGTAGCTCATTATAGAGTTCACTAATTTTTAACTGAGATTTAGCATGAAAAAGAGTATGAAAAGTCACTTCTTTTTACCAAACACAAACTTGAAGATAAACTACATGTATTATGTATATATATATGACAATAACTAAGCAGATGAAACTACTGAAAAAACATTTATTTTAAAACTTTGATGGGCTTCTTTTTACAATAAGTTTTACTTCATTTTGTGTACCAAACAAGACCTATTTTTAGTAGGATATTGATCTTATAAAACTTAAAAACTCAAACCCTTATGGTTCTCGAAAAGCCTTAAAAACAAAATTTGTTCTCAAATACTAATCATTTTAGATACTTGTAAACAAATTATAATAATGTAAAAACTTATATGAAGAATATAAAAGCTTAAAAAATCCAAGCAAGTGAGGATTAATAATGTAATAAATATATATATAGTCGGAACTGGAAACTTCCCCAAGGCAAACCATCGAGCTATCATCAATTACCATGGACATCCTCAGATGACCGTTCCGATCTTGGATGACATTAAGCCAAATACTTAAGTCCACCTACGCAATGATAGAAGTAGAAAGGCTTATACATGGATACACCAACTAATTAATAAGTGATAATCCTAATTCATATCATTCACCACATAGTTACAGTACACAACTGTTACATTATGAAGCGGATTTCACCCTTTTATGTTTACATTTGATGTAAATGCAGGTAAATAGGTATTGCATGAAGGGGGAGTAGACGGATAAGATGTGGGATCAAAATCCGATACAAGAGAAAGTCAAAACTGTTGCACACAGGCGTAGGCTAAGAGAAAGAATGACAACGACTTATAACAATAAACATCGATGATATTTATATATATATACAGAGGGATGATCCAAAAAGAATGAGTAATCTTAAGAGAAGTCAATCTAGACTGTCCGTTAACATTCATTATGGTGAATGTTAATTATTATTTTTCTTTCTAATGAATGTTAATTTAAAAATATTCTATCGTGATGAATATTGTGATAAATGATAACTAACATTCAATAAATGTTAACGGGCGACACAAATTAAATTCCCCTACCCAAAATTACCCCTACCCTCTGGATCAGTCCTACAGTCTCTTAACAACCATGTCAAGACCCCTAAAAACCAACTTGTAACCAGGCACAGGGGAGAGAAGCAAAATCGCTATCATTTCACCATTGTTCTTAACAACTTCAACAATGTAATAATCACCAGCATCCGCATCAAAGAATGCACAACTGACATCCTGCTTTCTGTATAAAACCCATATCTCTTCTTCCCTTGGATATATGTTGAATCTGTTCTTACCTTTCACTTCTGCTTTTACAAGATGCAAAAAAGAATCCGGCTGAATAGTTTTTCTTCCACAACGATAAGTTTTAAACCACCTGCATGTGGCCTAATTGCATCATGGCATAATTCAAGTGAGTCTACATGCAATCTAAGAGGGGACCCCTCAATCTTTTTAATCTGTGCATATCATCTGAGGTTTCCATTCTCACTTCCACGAATTGCCCATATCTGACCCATTTCGAAATTCTGTTTCTGTTTATCCAAAATAAAATCATGAAAAGTTAGCTTCGATTCCTTTTTAATATGGACAAAGGACACTGCTCTTTTTATTTCTCTGAAATAATTAGATACCCATTTTTGAAAAGAATGATTGGGATTCGCTTATTTGTTACCATAAATAATATAAGATACAAGGGATAAACATTGCGAGACTTCTAGTACGTTGTTATTATAATCAACAAAAAGGAAAAAACCACTTACCATGTCAGTGGTTAAATAAATTATGAGATTTATGCAATTATGAAGGTTAGTTTATAAGTAGCCAATATTTATGAAATGCTAATGTGATGAAGATATAGTTGTGGATGTTATGTTCAGAGATACTTACGAGTTGTAGTGGTGTCAAAGTGTTGTTTTAGTCAACGGTGTTTTATGCGCATATGTGGTAGTCGTTTGGATAAATCTACAAAGAAAGCATACAAAAAAACACCTTCTTTTTCTCTAAAAAAGTGCCATGAAAAATCAAATATTACGTCACAAGCGTTGCAAAATATTCATAAGAAATGATTTCAGTCGATCAACATTCAACAAATCTTGTCTTATACAAGCAGAGATTGTATTATCTTTTCGCAACAAGATGGACTGTACTTGTCGGAGTTTTTACAGAGTTGTTTTCGTTGGAATTAGATAACATAAATATAAAACTGAAATGGTTTGGTTTCGTCCACTTTGATTAGTTTAGAACTAAACCATATTAGGAACCATTTTTCGTTTACAAACTACAATATAGATAATCAACCGACTTACATAAGGGTCGAACTGTTTTTCATTCTGTTGTAGTTTTTAATAGGCTTGTGGGCTTGTTGTTATGCTTCAAGAAATGTAATGTAACGGTCCACTTTCAAAAATACTACGTAGGCTATAAACTAAACATAAACAGACTCCAAATGGACTCAAATGGTAAGCACTAAGCATCAATAGTTACTAGACATAACTAGATGATCAGTTTAGGTTCCTATACTAAATGACTCCATTGAGACTACATGACCATGTGTACTTGTGAATTGGTCAGTGATTGGCCTGCTCACCAAATAAAATTATCAACTTGTTCCAAACTAATATGCGTCAACATAATGTATATTGTAAGTATGCTTCTATGTATGTTGTACATATAGATGGCAATGGATCATATATGTATGTTGTGCTGTGCATGGACATATGCAAGCATACACACTTGTATACAAGTACATATGTATGTTTGCATGTAGGTTTTTGGGGCTTTCAACTTGGCCTAGAGAAACTTACAAATAAGCTTTGATCTGTAAATGAACATCTCAGCCAGCTCAATACGCTACATCCCTGATAATATCTTGATACACAAAATCTGTAGATGGTAGCGAAATTTAACAACTGCATCGCTAACAATTTGCTTACAGTTTTAAATCATAAACTTTAAACTGATGTAGATATAGTGATAGTAATATACAGCTTGATACCCAGAATCCTTTCAACGTAATATGTTTGGCATTTCCCTCCTATAGTAAACCTAGTAAGCTTCCCAGCAGTTGTATCTTCATTTCAGTCCACAATAAATTTACAGTAATTCTTGGGCTACAACGATAGAAAGAAAGAAATTCCTATCTAAAAGGGGTGCTGGATGTTAACTCAAAACAAGACCAAAACTTTTTACGATGAAAACAAAAAATTGCAATTCTAAACCTGCTAGCTGAAGCATGTTGTTGATTGATAACCAAAGCCCTCCCCATTTTTCTTCGAAGACCCCAAAAACAAACACACAGCCATGCTTAAGTTGTGAGCAGCCCTGGAATTAACCGTTGGTTTTGTCAGTTCACAATATTAAAAAAAGGATATAACATTCCCACTACTAAACTGGTTATACTTACCATGGACGGAAAAATTCAACTGAATAAAAACAAATCATTGAAAGTGCAATGGTTTTGTAATAGAAATGTGAAAAAATATTTGTAGAAGCTCTTAAATGGCACGATTGGTGCAAGAACTTCAATGATAAACTTTAGTTATAGTGAAGGCAATTTTGGCCCAATTTAGTTTACATTCTAAGTTATACATCAAAAAACGGCCAGAGTTCAAAATCCCAAGCCATTTTATTTAAAGTCTTAAAGTTATTGCTGAAACATAATTTTGGTAATCATATTCAACACACTCACTTTCTACAAAAATATTACGTTTTTTTGACAGAAAGTGTGGGGTTTACCTAATCCAACCCATTTTGACCCGTTACCATCCCCCTGCACCCCGGGTCTTTGCCACCTCCAATATAACTACCAAGAGGGAACCCCAGTGGTATCTACAAAGTCAAAATATTAAGTAAATGTGAAAATAAGAAGCATATACAGGAATGGTAGAGTAGTTGACAGGTAACGAATTAGTCAGGCATACCTCTATCCAATACATGTGCATAATATGTCCATATACATACACGTGTAAGAATATATATGCAACTAGTGGTGTGTATATGTATCTATATCTATGTATGTATACTCAAATAACAAAACTACAGTTAGGAGATAATTACCTCGAAATTCAGTAAGATCGAGCTCCCAACAGCCTCTCAATTGACCATCTAGCTCCTCTGTTAATAGAAAAGCAGGGACCCTACCGATAAACTTGTCTGACTCAGCAAGCGGTATCTCCACATCCCTCTCAAGACCCCTGGTAAAAACTGACTTGTAACCAGGCACACGTGAGAGGAACAAAACCTTTATCATATCACAACTGTTCTGAACAACTTCAACAATGTCACAATCACCAGCATTCTCATCAACATATGTACAACTGAAATCCTTCTTTCTGTTAAAAACCCATATCTCTTCTTCCCTTGGATATATATTGAATATCTTCTTACCATTCACTTCTGCTTTTACAAGATACAAAAAAGAATCCGGCTGAATAGTTTTTCTTCCACCATGATAAGCTTTATATAAACCACATGCATTTGGCCTAATTGCATCATGGCATAATTCCAGCAAGTCTACATGCAATCTAAGAGGGGACCCCTCAATCTTTTTAATCTGTGCATAGCATCTGAGATTTCCATTCTCACTTCCACAAATTGCCCATATCTGACCCATTTCAAACTTCTGTTTTTGCTTATCCAAATTAAAATCATGAATAATTATATTCGATTCCTTCCCACCTAAACGTGAAGAAAGTTCTGGGCTTTTTGTGTTTACATCTTTATCTAGACAAGATGGATTGTTGCCTTTTGATGGTGTGGCAATATTACTCTTGTTGCCAACACCATTTGACTGCTCACAATTACCCTTTAACCCTCTAAGTGATCTTCTAAGATTAAGCTTCTCCCCAACAAAGTCATTCACTTCTCCTTCAGGTGATTGAGGGCAAGAGGCACTATTTTGGGAAGACACTTTTTCAGGTTTCACGTTCACTTTATTAGTACAAAAGAACTGGTCAAGATAATCTGGTAGAGAAGCCGTATCAAGCTCAAAAGATCCAACAGGGACGTCAGCTCTTTCATTGCCAGTCAGCTTTAGTGATGGGATATGGTGAGAAAATCTAAAGAGTTCACTAGATGGAATACGATGTTCAGCAAGTCGGGCCCGGCTCGTTTTTTGAAACAAGCTAACAAAACCTTCCACTTTTACCATGAAAGCTACAAGAACACCATTAACATTGTCAAAATCCGAAAGAACCTCCACAATCTCAAGTTTATATTTCTTATGGCTCTCAGGATCAGAGCTCCATTTAATATCCCAATCCTTAAAGAGAGCCCAAATCTCACCCTTTTTAGGATAAATGACAAACGAGAACCTTTTACTGCCTTTCTCGTATGATACCCGATGAGAGAACATGAGCCGGTCTTTTGTTTCATGTGAATCCCCACGCCTAAACCTACCAGATGCAACAGGCAACCCTTCCTCTGCCCATAATTTTTCTAATTGGTTTTCGGGATCAGCTTCCAACCAAGTGATTCGTAGCTTGAACCCAGATGAATAAACTTTCTTGACCTGTGCATAGAATCTTGGCATGCCGTCAAATGTATCATAAACTGCCCAAACTTGATCCACTGCAAAACAGTGTTCCTCCTTATCCCTGTCAAAGTTACTAAATTCTAAATCTGGAACGGCAACGTACACTGGTTCCGCGTCATCTTCAGAGTCTGAATTAGATTTACAACGACCATTTTCATCATTCTTGTCCTTTTGCATGCTTCCTTCAGCATGAACATTTGCCTTTGGTTCGTTTACATCTTTGGCTTCTTCTTCAGCCAGAACTTTCTTTAGTTTCTTTTGTTTACCTTTAACATTACTAGATAATTTCCTCACCCTGGATCTTTTCTCTGGGCTAAAATCATCTAATGTCTCTTCACTAATAGAAACATGCACCCTTTTGCGAGATCTTTTTGGACCTTCAACATTTCCAATGTTAGAATCAGACACACCGCTAGGATTGCCACCATTTTCTTTAGTTGCAACCCCTTGTTTTCCAGTTTTAGCATTTAAATTACCATTTTCTACCTTTTTAGACCCTGCACCACCACCAACTTTCGCATCCCCAGTTCTTGTAGATTGAGGGGGTTGATTTGCAAAATGAGAAAAAGATTTTTCAGCCTTTTGTGGATCAACTTTAACTTTTTTCTGTTTTCCAACCTCTTCCTCTTGAGAAGAGGTGGGTCGACCAGTACTGAACCCCGGGTTCACATTTTGCATACCGGCATGCCCAGAGTGAGTTGGTCGGGTTGACTGTTGGACACCTAAATCATAAGCAGTAAAGAGTTTTAAACATTTTGGACACTTTATTGTTTTGTTTACCACCACTCTGTAATACTCATATTTTATCCTACAGAAAGGACAATACGTCCAGAATGATGGATGGCCATTCGAAGTAGGAACATTTAAGTTCTTAGACTGAGTCCCAAATTGCATGCCACCATGAGAATCTTGATTTCCTTGATGATTTTGGGGTTTTGATACTGTCGGCTTAGCAGACTCACTACGTTTAGCATCATGTAAACACCTTTTCACTTTATCAGAGAGTATCATATGCGCTTCACATATAAGTTTGAAAGCAGCTTCTGCTCCAGGAAAATGGTTCTTGTCAGGATGAAGAACAAGTGCAAGCTTTTTGTATTGCTTTTTGATGGTGGCATCATCAGCCAATTTTTCAACATGAAGTATTCCATATAGGTCATTCACAGTACCATTTATCTTTCTCTGTGCTGAACAATGAACATCACAAACAGCTAGCAAATGGGAAATGTTATCTAGTTTGGGAAATAGTTTCTTAGCCTTTAAAGCAATTTTGCGAGCACCTTCAAAATCATTGTTCATCATCTTATTCTCTGCAATTTCCTTGGCCCTGATGGCCTCATCTTTGTTACACTCCATTGCCACAATGATCGAAGTATCAACTATTCAGAAGCCTTCATATGTGTTAAACTCCTTATTACAAGTTAATCAAATGAAAATGCTCTGCTTCCCCTCCTCAACAACTTTTCACTTTTTAACTTTCAATCTACAACACAAAACGAAGACAATACAACATGCTTAGCATCTAAGCCAACTCATTAAAAAAAAAGAATCATAATTTTAGGATGATACTCGATCCTACCTGACAGAGTTAGACGTATCAGGTAACAAATTATAGCTTATCTACCTTCTTATAGTTTCCAACCAGGGTCACTAACCTGCAATTGCAAGTAACCCACAACGTCACTGAGTTGATTTAAGAAGTAGGTATCTTCCACTTTCCATTGAAAAGTTCACGGGAAAGGAAGGAAGCAAGTGATTGATGCAGCAATGTTTACACCTTTGAACAAACTTATATATTGAATAATCTAAGAAAAAAATATGAACCTAAACTAATGACTCTTTACAAAGTTGAATATTTTAAAAACTTATACAGTTCTGTTAATGCCATCAATGTAGGAACTAAATAAACACGCAATGAAACACACATCCATAGTGACAACTGATAAGAGACTAAAAATACACGAACTTCTACAAAAACCAAAAGAATTTGCAATTGACATTTGCAGCATTTTCCTTATCTGTATAAAACCATAGCTGGATTAAACATAAAACAAAATAGTATACTCCTTAAAACAAATACAAACAATCAAGTTAAACATTGATTAATGCAATAAAGTTCCAAGTGAACATCTCTCATCATTAATGCTTCTGAACATATCAGGGGCGGACCCACTTGATAAATACGGGTGGCCCATGACACCAGTGACTTAAGCTGTGTAGTGTAATTTTTTTTAAGGATTTCTATTAGTGACACCGTTAATTTAATAAAGTGCCACCGGTTAGCTCAAAAATGACACCGGTGACTAAAAACTCTGGGTCCGTCCGCCACTGCATATGGAAACCAGCACAAGCATCAATAAATTAAATACGCTACTTACAGTTAATATCATGCTAACAAAAACACGTTTCCAAATTACAAATTGTAAAATCATAAATACACAAAAATGCAACAAACTCACATTATACTAACAAAATAACAGCTGAAACCCTAGGCATTCTGAACGATCAGACCGAAAATATTAAACTAAAAACCTCAAACACCAAATACCGTACAGCGGAGCTAGTATTACTTCAGATACAAAGCCCTAATGCACCAAATTGATTGATTATTACCAGAAAATGAGGAAAAAGCTGGATACAGTATATACATGCGATAAACATGTATGTATATATGTAGCGTGCGAATGGCATTACGACAAATCCAACATTGATGAAGAGGCAAACTCGAAGATTTCAACGAGAGCAAAAACTTACTGAAGGTAGAGCGAGAAAGCGCTGTAAAGAGAAAAAAAGGAGTAGCGGGAAGAAAAACAATGAAAAATGAGGGATTTTGGCTTTGGGTTAATAAAGGCCCAATTTCTGATATATTATGACGTAGAATCAGCTTTGTAAGTTGTAACATATTCATTATCGATTGTACTTCTTTCTAATATGGTAAACTTTAGGGTTTGAAAAGGTAAATTTCTAGAATGATCTAAACCTAATAGAATTACCTTATTATCCTTGGATATTGTCAAGAGTAAATTACAAAAATGATCCATGTGAGAAATCGCAAATTATGAATTCAATCTTCGAGTATAATATTATGCAAATTTAGTCCTTTGTTCATAATCCTAGGTCAACGTAAAAAATTGACTATAATACCCTTTTCTTTATTTTGTAATTTATGTCATTTTTTATTTTTAATTCGTTTTAATGAAATAAAAAATATCTCCTGTTCACCCCTTTCCGTCTTATGTCTTATTTACTTTCCTAATTAAAACTCTAATTTTTTTTCCTAAAAATAACTCATATAACATATCACGTCCCACATGATCTCGATATCTAAAAACTTCTATTCTCATGAACCACCTAATATAACTCGGTACATAAATACATTCACAAATAACTTATATATATATATATAAGTGTGTGTATGTGTGTTTGTGTATTCACAACTACTAACCAAATCGAAACAAATTTAAACTAATTATAATATTTGATCAAGCTAAGAGAACAATTGACTGATTTCGAACTAAGGTAGCCTGGGTGATGATGGCGTTGGAAGGTGGGTATGGCTACTGACTTCAATGGTGAGTGGTATAATGTAGTATGTTGTAGGTGAATCCCTCTAGCTTCTCCAACTGTATATTTCAATAACTCCAACTAGTTCGTCATCATTTTCTATTAGTGTTAGATTCGATAGTATTTTTGGATTTGTTTATTCTCATCTTACCACTTCAATTATATTAGCAGTGGTGGGGGTTGTATAGATTAAAAGAGATGCAGTGTGGATGACAAAGTCGGTTGGTTGTTGTGTTGCCATTGTTCGCCGTAATTGTGACTGGAGACAACTTGGAATGGGGGTTACTAACTCAGGCTGAAGCAATACAAACGTTATTTTGAATCGGGTTTGGTTCATTTTACAAGCATACATATTGATGTGCAAGTAATGCAAATGCAATTTTGTTATATATACTTGTGAATGAATTAAGAATGTCGTTTGTGAGTTGGCAAGCAAGTATAGTAGATTGAAGTAGTTTTGTGCATGTGCGTATGTGTATGTCTTTGTTTCTCTTTCAGTATGTAGTATATTAGTTAACGTGTAATATACTAACTGCAAAAGTGTCTTTTACGTAAATAGAAATATGAATAAAATAAGTTTAAGGGTGTTATAGACATTTCATGTGGATGAGCCACTGTTTATGTAATTAAATATCGAGTCAATGGACTAAACTCACACAAAACCTGACCTAAGGACTTGATTCACAACATGTTATATATATATCACATGGACCAATTTTGTAATTTACTCATATGAATTAAATATCGAGTCAAGGGACTAAACTTACTTTTATGAATTTTTATCATATTGGCCACTATATATGATCAAATTTATGATCTTTTCACCTTATGCTTTCAAGTCTATGGTTTTTGCTTTTTTTTCTTGTTATACTTTGGCACATTTTTGTAAAGTGTTTTTTACATTGTGATTGAATTAAAAATTTGTTACTTCATTAAAAATTATACATGCGAATAAGTAGAAATGACAAAGTTTTCAACTTTAATAATAAAAAAAACCCTTTTAGCCAAGATCAGTGATAAAGGGAATAAAAACAACTTAATTAAACATACACTAAAGATTAAAAATACTTTAATTGGATGGAACTTCAAACTATAATATTTTCTTTATATTCGTGCTTCAAACGATAAGACCACAACAACATATCAGGTATCCACCAATAATGACACTTTTAAAACGAATGTTAGATCCTTTTTATAAAGTTAAAGATATTTGTTTTATTATTAATGAGTTACCAGTCAATCACTAACAAATCAAAGTAGCACTCCACGCAACACCAATAAATCAAACACAACCCTTAAGGTTCTTTTTTTTTCTTTTTTATTTTTTTTTTCTGTGGTTTGACATCGAATAAGGGAGAGATAGTAAGGAGGGACCAAAGGAAATCTATTTTCTTTTGTCTAGGATTTAGGGGTTTCCAAATAAGTTCTAAATTGTATATGTTTTTATGTATAAATTATAGTTGTTTTATTAATAATCTTTAGTACATTTTGGGCTTAATTTGTTCATATTTGTAATTAGGTAAACTTGAAGGACAAATATTTTTATGGTTCATATTAGTAATCTCTAGTACCTATTATCCTTTGCTTGCTAGTTACAAAATATTTTTTATGGTTTCGTTTGTATCAATTTATTACAAACAGAGGTTTAATATCAAAAGTTCTTTACTTCTGTTCACAGAATATTCTTATTAGCTATTTAAATTATTTGTTACAGAAATTATACGATACCACCCTCTAAAACATATTTATACAATATTGGTTTCTTACATACATCTTTGTATTGAAACGTTACTGTTGGTCCCACTTTGTCTAATTTTAAAGATAAACTGCTAACAACAAATGTAATGTAGACAATAAATTCAAGTTTAAATTTTTTCGTTTATTAATCCAATAAATAATTACTTTACAAAGTTTACTACGGAAATAGACAAGACAAACTAGTCTAAAAACTTGTGACAAATTTGCTTCAACAAATCATCAGCGAGAGTTTGCTGCTTATGCTTATTGATCAACACTTAACATATAAGTGAGGCACTTGGTTCACTGACGTACAGGAACGTGCTTAAATCATTGGCCGAAGTAAATGAAAATATGGACAAATGAATATGGTGGTTGTGAGATGTATTTATAGTGTCATAAATACACCACATACCCTACACGTGTCACCACCACATTCAAAGTGATCTTAATGAAACTTCCAATGAACGGAAGTGACATTACATCCTAGGAAAGTTTACTGTTTACTATATTCCTAGCTTACACAAAAGATCATTTAAAAACTAATAAAATACAACAACTTTCTTGAACATATCTTTATAGAAAGATACGTGCATGCTATTATCTTTTAGAAGTTGACTTTTGCTTTAGTACATTGGGTATTTTTCAAACCCAATGTACTCTAACAGATTCAGGCTTGATCCACTTGTTAATAGTGTAGTATTGAATTCCACTTCAGCGTACTACTATTTATCTCTGTCTTCAGTCTTCGACTTTAACAGATGCTTCAAGTTCTTGATAGCGTCAGGCTTTTGTAACTTCTTCAGATGTCAAGTATCTATCGGTGAGTGATAGACACTTTGTTAAGTTCTAAGTTACAATAGAAGAGTCACTGCTAATAAGTGCAATGACTTGAATAGACATAAATATTAAGTATTGAGGTGTTCGTTGTTCAGCATGAGCAACGAATCACTAAACCTAAGTCTATTCGATAGTCGCTGCTAACACATGCAGCGACTAATAAAACACTTGGTTTATTTTGTCATTTGTAAATTCGTAGTTAGGGTCTCTGACCCAGCAGTCTCCCTCTATTTATTTATGACAAATTAACTCTCTAACTTATACTTGGTGTTTTATCTTTTGATTTTTGTTGACCCTGATATTATGTTTTTGGGTTCTTTTGTTTTCATCTTACTTTAGATGGAAAACAGTAAATATAAATCATCACATGAAGAACATTGATTTATATATAATACAAAAAAATGAGTTACAAAAAGTTTTTCATACATCCATCCTACTCTACCAGCTATTGCTTCACTTTGAAGAATTTCAGTTCATCATCATTTATTAATCTCAACTTCAACTCCTCATTCACAAGCTTCAGAAATTCAGGATCGCTGTTACTCCCTTCACCCATATATTTAATAGCCACTAGATGTTCAGTTTTGGCTATTCCTATCTAAGTGGCTCTTTGAAAGCAATGACGCTTAAGGTGATTCAGGAAGAACATCATAAATTCTAGTTCTATGATGATTCTGCTAGGGATGAACATAATGTTAGGAGGGAGAGAGATATTGAGATTGGCAGGGTCAGGCAAAACACCCCTTCTTTGAATACTCTTGACAATTGCTTCTTCTTCAGCTTTATATTTCTTCTTTTTGGGGCTCTGGTGGGACCTTAAACATTTAGAGCAAAAAGAGGCTGGTTCAGGCTTTGTTCTGTTTCGTTCAAGTTTGTGACCATTCATATATAATCTTTAATATTTTTGGCTTGACAACACTTGACCCATTATGAACACAGGTATACACCTCTCTAAGCTCAAAGAACCCAATGCTCTTCAACTCTACCAGATAGATAGTCTTTAGCTTATCTGACCCTTCTCTTGTCATCTCTAGAAAATATTTTTCTTTCTTAAGCACTCTAGGAGTGACTTTGATGATCTTACTCTTGTTCATTCTGTAGGTCAGATAGAGCTCCAACCTCTGTATCTCATGAGATTTGCCTTCTCTTTCTATAGGTCAAAATTATGTAACATTATACAAAAATGTTAAATACATCTTACATAGTATAATCGGCTTTTGATTTGATGAATTATGATACATGAACGAATTGATTATAATGTTTTTGTTTGGTTTTCTAAACAACTGAAAAATGTCAGAAAAATGTGTAAATTAACACAATGTAGTTTGATTTAACTACTTATTTTTACACAAAAATGGTAGACAAAGGTTGCAAGTCAAAACTCAGTTTTTATTTCGTGAACAATGGTTGAGAAATGATCAAAATCGAATTTAATTTCTTCAAAGACATGCTGATACAATCAGCTCGTGAATGATGATTCTAGACTAAGATTGTTGGCTGTTATCTTGGACCTTTATGTTAGTAGTGGGCTATCATACATTCTTTATAGGCTAAGAATACTAAACTAATTTTTAAGTCCATAATTTTCTTACGTGTATATATTAAAGATGTTTATGGTTGATTAAATTTCACGGATTTGTTGTTGAGGATTGTAAATGTCCAATTAACTTTTTTCCTTAAAGTTTATAGGATAACAAATTATTTTAATGAATCCAAAGGAGTCATGATTTAGTTTAACCTCTATTATCACATACTTAAGAAAGTTATTAGGTAATTAAATTTTTTTCCGATTTTTATTTTTATTTTTAAAGTTGCCCGAAAACTTTTTGTATATTAAAATATGCCCTACACGGTTACAAAGTCGTTGCTTGTGACCCGTGACTTGCGACTTTCCGTTCCCGTGAAATTGCGATTTGCAACCAGTGTTATCATGTATGCGACCTGTGATTTGTGACCAGGAAATGCGATTTGCGACCCCTGCGACTTGTGACCCAGCCGTGAGACTTGCAAGGGGATTTGCGTTTTATAACCAGGACAGTCTTGCGTCCCTGAGTTGCGTGGTTTTGGATAAAACTTGGATAAGATTTTCTATACTTTGTAGATTTTTTTGGATAAGATTTTACTTTTTTAAGAACAAATTTAATCAGTTGTTTCACTCACCAAAATCAGTTGTTTCATACACCTCAAATTTAAACACTCTCTGAATTCTTTGTAATCGATTTACAAGGAATTTCAACACAATTTAGCTAGAAGATCTTAAAGGTACGATTTCAAACTCGTGTAAGGTGATTTATTTGTAAGACAATAGCAATATGAGTTGAATTGACAAGTTTAAGCTTTATATTTGTTCTGGATGTCATATTGAATATATTAGCAACATACCGATGTATTTTCCAGTAGATTGCTATAGAGTGCTTTTAAAACTCACTATTGCACCGGAATACCCTTTGAAACATACAAAGTTTTGTTAAAAACTGTTTTAAAGAAAGTTGGTTTACCACTTGATACATCAACTCATGAAATATAAGGTGGATCAATATGTTATTGATAGTAATGATGATGAAGAAGATTTTGGGGAGTTTTTGTGTCATGCAATTAATAAAAGTCTTAATAATGCTCCAATAGAACTTTACGTTGTTGATAATGTTAGAAATATTTCAACTGTGGGTAGCAATCACCCAAGCAGTAGCAGTAGTGGTTTTCAACAACATTTTCAACAACTTCAAACGCGTGAGTATAACCAACTACCTCAAAATCAACAGTACCAAACATTTCCACAAATTTCATTTCCATTTCAACCACCACAACCATATAATCTATCATTTCCACGATATCATTATCATGTTGCTCCAAAATTCCAAATAAATAAAACATATCCAACACAAATCAACCACGACACACAATTTAAGGTAGTTGAACTACCCTATGATCAAGATAACTCTCAATATCATGTGGAATTTCTTGATGATCATCCTCATGATTATGATCATTATAGTGAAGAAAATTTCAAGAAAGTTAAGAATGTTGATAATCCGTTTGTTAATGACGTTGTTGAAGATGATAACGATGAGGAGGAGGTTTCGGATCCCAAAGACTCCTATGGAAAACCAATACCGATAAAAGAACCAAAAAAGGATATATTCTAGAATATACCTTCCTTGTTATGCGAAAATGATCGAGAAGAAATAAAACGACCAATTACCATGTATGAACCCGCTTACCAGGTTCAAGTTGGACAAACATTTGAAACTAAAGATGAGTTACTCCTAAAGTTTCAAACCAAGTGTGTCGAATACGGTTTTTAGATTAAGCTAAAGAAATCGGACAAGACTCGGTACATAGCGTACTGTTTGTTCCCTAATTGCAGCTAAAAGATAAGTGCAGCAGGTATCAGAGATAGTAACAACTTCCAAGTCAGGAAGTTTGTTGATGTCCACACGTGTTCTCGCACTCAAATTCTGAACAATAATAAACATGAAAGCATGAAAGTGCTCGATCACATCTTGAAGGAGTTGATGACTTTGGAAGGACTTGTTTATAGAGGCAAAGAAATTAAACTTGATATGTGTGCCCGTTTTAAAATCAGTCTTTCATACACACAAGCTTGGAGGACAAAATGTGATGCAATAGAGTTATTAAGAGAAACTGTCAATTTCAGGTACTACCCCTTAACCTACACAACCTAAATCTGAAAAACGAAGGGAGCAACGAATGTTATCACTGATGAGAAACATAGATTTTTAATGTGTTACATGTCCGTTGGTGCCGCTGTAAGTAACTAAGATTTGTTCTAAAATACTGATAATTTTTCATAATTTATTATTATAACACCCCTTAATTTAGAACCAAATTTTTTTTTTTTAATGCCACAGAAGCGGAAACATAATATTATTTAATTATACATTATATATACACAAAAGTAATAAGATTTACAGGCGAAAGTACTAAGTTACTAAACCGGTGTTACAAGGTTATAATCATAATATAAGTTATCAAAATGAATAAGAGTAAGCGCTTGGTCAAACATTCGCCCATACTCCCAGTTCGACCCAAAGCAATCCTAACCTGCGAGGAGTAATGTGGGGGAATTAGCACAAAGCTAAGTGAGAAGATATGTAATCAACAATATGAGTTAGCTATAACATAATCTGACTACTGCAGATAACACGAAACCACGTATGCACACAATGGATCGGTGGTTCCCGAGGTACCCTACTGCCATGGCGGCCCTGAGGAACACTTACACCACTACAGGCCAATCAGTGGATAACCGATAACTTGACGCTAAAACCTTGACCAATTCAGAGCCCTAGAAACAACACATGTATCGAGACTCTGCATTGATCTCCAACTAGTAATCAAGCCCAACCGCAGTTGACCATCGGTATCACATAAACCATAATCGTCATGGCAATGTATCACATGATCCATAATCGATAATTATAACAGACTAAACAGTCTATACACAGTAAATTACACTTGCCCGTTGTAACCAAACTAGTTACTACCAATTCATACTGAGGGTTACCGATCCACTCACCTGAGTATATCGGCTTACAAGCTCAGTAGTCTTATATCACTGAGTCTTCTGCGTCTCTGAGAATAAACGGAATATAAGTCAGTAATCTGTTAACATAATTCAATGTTTAATATTCATATAAATAGTTACACACATATATCATCCTGCATATAGTATTCGCAATGACCCACTCGGGGTCGACTAAACAGCGAGGGTTTAAGGGGCAATACGACTAACGGGGTCCAAGGGCTGGCCCCTGGCATGTCAGCGGGTGGGGTCAAGGGGCAACGCCCTTGCGGGGTTCGGGGCAGCGCCCTGAAACCTCAACAAATTTGACCTGCGACATTAGAAGCGACATTACTAGCGATATTACTAGCGACATTAGCTGCGACATTACTAGCGACATTAGACGCGACATTACTAGCGACATTAGCCGCGACATTACTAGCGACATTAGCCGCGACATTACTAGCGACATTACTAATATCGCCAAACCAGTTCATCCTGCAAACTTGTAGAAAAACAGGGCTGTTTCCATTCAAAAATCACAAATCTTAATTCTAACATCGTTTTTTCACCAATTGAACGTTCCAACACCTCGTAAATACATAAGCAAACACTCGAAATGCATCAATTTAACATAAAAACACATAATTAAATCCAACCAACTATCTTTTCTCTTTTTTTTTTTTTAAAAACAAAAACTAACCAAAAACTAACCTTTGAATTGATTAAATACACTGAAACGATTTGCAAGATAGATTGTTGATGAATTCCGAATTAAATCATACAATTTGAAGGTGTTTTGGGCTTGATTTGAGCTTCAATTTTAAGTGTGTGTGTTTAGTGTGTGGCGGTTTAGGATGAAGATGATGATAATTTCCATGGGTTTTGGTTTATATAATTTTGATTTACGTATATTACGATGTATTATTATCATTAATCTAGCACACGATGGTATTAGTTCTAATACTTAGGCCTATTCGTAATTTAAACTAAAAATACCATAATTCCCATTTAATTATTCCTAACAATTTCCAATTCAAACATTTCATATAAATTAATTCAATTAAATAAAGTAAAATAAGGTAATAAATTTACTGAAAAATACTAGGCCGTTAGGGAGGATGTTACAATTATATTTTCCGTAATCTATTATATTTGTTAACTATTCTCGCCCAATAATAATGATAGATGTCTCATATTTGAAATGGGGTTACCTAGGGACTAACTAAGTTGGAGTAGCGATGGATGACAATAATGACATCTTGCTATTGGCCTATGGAATCAGGGCAGGGGAGACGACCGACCATCGGACGTGGTTCTTGGCAAACGTAGGTGACGCCCTTGAATCTGCTGGTAGGATTGAAAACCTGACTATCATTTCCAATAGGGCCAATTCAATGGCAGCCGCTGTTTTAGAAGTCATTCCAATTTCATGCCTTGTGTTGTCGCCATTTGTTGATGAACTTGAAACACAAATCTTCCAAAGTCAAACACTTTGAATAGCATTACTTGAAAATGTGTAAGTCTTATCGTGAGTAAAATTTTGATCACCATTTTGATGTCATTTCTAGACGTTTACCAACCTTAGATGGGGTTCTTAGAGATGTTGGCAAAGAAAGATTGTCAAGACATCATGCTACACGTACACGGTATGCTTACATGACATCTAACAGTGCGGAGTCTATAAACGCGTTAACTAGACATGTAAGAAGGTTCCCTATAACAATGTTATTAGAGTATTTTCGAGCTTAGGTACAACAGTGGTACTACAAACATTGTCACACTAGAGAAGAACTTACAACGATTGTCACACCATATGCTAAGCACAAGATCGGGAAGAGAAACGGGAAATCTAGAAGATGGAATGTGAATCCATCGACAAATTTAATTTTCGAGGTGTTAGATGGAGAAAATAATGCGACAGTTAAGTTGGAAACAAGAACATGTACTTGCATAAAATGGCAGTTGTCCGGTTTACCTTGTGGACACGTGATCACAAAGGCCCGTCACTTCAATCAGGACGGAGTAAGCTGTTATGCGGAGAGGTATTTTGCGTCAAAGATGTATCGAGCTGCCTATGCAGAGGTTATCCAATGGTTTATCCTTCAGAATGGATGGATCCAAGTGATCTCATGACTGTGTTACCGCCGGTCCTTATAAAGAGGCAATCCGGTCGCCCACCTGGTCGTGCTCATATTCCTTCGCAAGGAGGGGAGAAAAAGGAAATGACAATCAACACAAAAATGTTGTCGTTGCAAAGAAATTGGTCATAATCAATCTGGTTGCAAATCTCTTTTGAATAGAACAGACGAGCCGAGTCAATCAAGATCAAAATCAAGATCCCAATCAAGATCAAAATCAAAGGTAAAGGCCGAAGCATCTCAGTCGACTCAATGTTTTGGAACTGAAAATTTGAATTCTCTTTGAAGTTATTGTAATGCCATTTTGTAACATATACATGTAAGAAAATCTTGAAAATCCAACAAATGTTATAATTTTTTTTTTTTTTCTAATTTTCAGGCTTCAAAAAAAGATAGTGTTTTTGAGTAAATTTGCGACATAAAATGCTCATAATCTTGTGTGAGGGTCATATTATACATATCAAGTAATTTAGTATACCACGAAAAGTATTATCAAAAACGTATCGAATAATTAGCCAAAATATGGTCCCAAGTTGCAATTTGCAGGACCGAGTTGCAAGTCAAGTCGCATGTCGCGGGGTCGCAAAGTTCCGGTCGTAGGTTCGCAAGTCGTAGAGTGGCAAGTTCGATCAGCCGGGTCGCAAGTCGGCTACGATTATCGGAAACACTAGTCACAAATCGTTGGTCGCAAATTCTTAATCGATTTGCTACTAGATGGGGCATATTGATATAATTTTATTTTTTTAAGGAAAAGTCTTTTAAACATTTTTTTTTTTGGCAAAAAATTTGAATTTCCCAAGTTATTGTTAAACATATTTTTATATTTGGTATTTTTTAATTAGACATCATTTGCCTAATTTTAGTCTACAACTTTTATATAAAGCCATATTATATTTATTTAAATACAAATGATAACTTGTAACATGTTGGACACACACTTTGGACTATTGGAGAATAAAGGACTTTGGGCCTTATGGTAATGAATCGGTTGGACGTAAGATGTTAGTATCAGATTACATAGACCTTAAGATATGATCATTGATATAATGATCATTATAATATAGGTGGTTAGTCCGTAAGCTAGAAAAGAGTGTTTTGGCGTCGACGTAAACATGTGAGTTCACGCTACCTTATAAAATTAAGATACATGCTATTTTACATTTCTTTTCATACAAATATTGTTATTAAAGCATTTATATTACTCATGCATGACTTGGGCGTATGTTTAAGTGTTTTTATGAAACACCGGTAGATATGTCGGGACGCCGACTAACCATTACATATTACAAATTTAGAGGAACCAGTATAAGTGTTTATACACCATTGTGTACTAGGTTATGTTGGGGCACCGATCAATCATGCAATAATAAGTATTAGTGTTCACGCACTAATTACTTGGTATGATACAAAGAATAGTAAAGTACAAATCCACCCGATGATTCATTACAGGATGAAATCTTATTACAGTTATAGTTATATTATTTCTTAAATATGTATGCATGTTAAAGTTTAATAGTATATTATATCATGAAATTGTTATGTGAGCTTATGTTTTATTGTATACTTGTTATTGAACAATTTTATTGACTTATTAATTATATGAGTTAAAGTGTCTGAACTCACTAAGCTTTTGTTGATTAGTATAGGTAAACATGTATCTCAGGACCTAACGATAAGATATGTACAATCAAATACAGGGAAAAGGTCTGAACTTACGAAGATTTTTTATTTTGGTGGTTACTTTTGTAATGATATATAAAATATGTAGAAGATGTTTATCATTTTTAAGACTTCGGCTAATATGTAATGTAAGAAACTCTAGTTTCGTATCTAATTATTTAATGTTTATAGTAGTAAGTCATGACCTGGAATATAGGGTGTGACATTTATGGTAATGTCGGTGAATGTATAAACACATCTTAATTGTTATCAATTGATTATATAAAATGATAAACATATATTAGCTCAAACATAAATTGATTTTGTTGAAGCGCTTAGTTGATTGCCAAGACAAAAATCATGATGAGAGAAATAGTGTTACATAAAATCCGAGGCCATGTTAGTATACATGTTACAGTATAAGTTCACATCGAGCAAATGAAATTATAATTCCTCCCCATTATAATTAGTATTTGATCTCATGAAAAATATATATCATATCTAATATATGTTTATGCGATATATACTTTAGTTGCTCACTATAATGCACAACTATGAGACCAGAAAGGATGATGTTAAAATAGCTTGAATTGATATGAATTATCACCATATAATATTGGTCCTCATAGTTTTAGAAGATATGAACATCCATTCCATATTAAATTCCCCCTTAGATGTCCATTGTTTAAAAGATTATGCCTCGTTAAAACCCGATGGGACAAAAATCTAGTGAACGAAAAAGAGTATATAATTCACTTAATATGCTTTGGGATGTTTCCTCGTTAAAAACCTTGCCAAGAAAACCCAGTGGGACAAAACCATGGTCAAGGGAAATTTCTCCCCCTATGATCACATCACTTGAATGATTTTGTTGACCAATATTTGATCACTTTTTATATTTTGCAAGTAATGAGTGAAAAATAACTTTGCCAACGTAAGTCATGGATCAATCAACATTGATATATCATTTTTTAAGTAGGACAATGTGTTATGTGCATGCAAGAAAACAAATAGCTTTCCATATGAAATAGTTTATATCTCACTAGAAAATATGAAGAAAATGATTTCAAATCTTGTATGACTAGTGATGAATATCAAAGTCCAATGATATTTTAATATGATACTTCTTGATAGAGAATTTCATTGTCATTCGTCGGGGGTTGGAAGAAGCATCAACATCAAATGATCTTACAATCATTGCATCATGAGGATGTATCATTATTTATCCATGATAAAACTTTATCTTTACAAAACATTTCATTTCATATTCATTTATGAGTATTCAATCGCCTTTGGAAGCTTTGAAACGTTCCAAGCATATATGAATTTTAAAATACTCATAACCAAATGTCCTTGTAAAATCCACGGGCTAACATAATCACTTTCATAATGTATTCTTTTCAAGAATATTTAAATAGGTGATTTTATCATACGTGCCCAAATTATTTTCACTTGACATAAAGACTTGTTCAATTTGGTTACATAATATTCTTGAGGATTTTGAGATTGTATGACATGCTTTTAGCATTTTATATCCTTCATGGAATTTCAAAAGAAAAAAAAGAATGAGCTCTAGTTATCTAATAGACGTAATTTAAGTATTCGTATGTCGACAGACTTAAAATATATAAATAAGATAGTTGCATGCTCTGAGTGAGAATTTCTCATCATAATCAATTTCAGGTCTTTGCAAAGAGTTATCATCATAATCAATTCTAGGTCTTTGCAAAGAGTCTTAGTATCCACACTCTTGCCTTATATCTTGTAGTTTCATACGTGTTGCACTTTTGCATATAGACCAATTATACAATAGGTTTTACACCTTCATGTGTATGGACTTTAAGTCCAAAAATCTCGTATCAAAATATTCTATATTTCACAATGTTCTTGCATCTTTTTATATTGGCCGAAAATACGTGCACTTCTTGACAAGAATATTTCACGATCCTCAATCACAATATCAAGCACTATATTTTGTACAAAAATATATTTTCGACATGATGTCGTTTGTTTCAATTCCTCATTTATCTAGATCTGATATCCTTTATTGAGATCTCTTTATTTTTCGGATACCCGAATTTCTTTTTACCACCTTCATGTCTAGTGTCTCTTTATTGAATTATAATGAGGTCTTTAGTTCTTCAATTTGATCATCTTAATTTGTGTTTCTCCCTTTTTTTTTCAAGGATTTAATTTAGAATCAATTATTTATAACGTTTCACGTGCCATAGGCTTATTAGCCTTTTCAATAGGAGCATTAATAGCTTATCATTCAAACAAATATGTTTGGCAATTATCAAAGATGAATTATCATTTGAACTTTGAGTTTATATTCGAAACTATGAGGATCAATATTATATACTGATACTTCATTTTAATTCATGATGTCTTAACATCTTCCCTTTTTGGTCTCATAGTTGTGCATCATGGTGGAGCATCTAAGTATATATGCCACAAACAAAGAAAAAAGATATTAGATATGATATATCTTTTTCATGAGCAAAAACTAATTATAATGGGAATGAATCATGATTTCATTGGCTCGATGTGAACTCATATTGTAGCATGTATAAAAACATGACCCCGGATTTTATGTCACATTATTGCTGTCATCATGTTTTTTGTTTTTTGCAATCAACTAAGTGTTTCAACAAAATCAATTTATGTGTAAAGTAATATATGTTCAAAATTTATTACAATCAATTAAAATGCTTAATAGGTATTTCAATTAAGTATATATTCACCGACATTATCAAAACAAATATGATTTTTTGAAATATGTGCTCGTAAGGATCTTTCGCCATTGAGTATTCTTTTTTTTTTTTAAGTCCTTATTGAAATGAGAAATATCATTAATTTGCATGGTCATATAAAAAGATCTTATTGCCAATTTTAATATTTTTCAAAATTGTTTGAAGTAAGATGGATCTCAAAGTCAAATATTCATATGAGATAAATGAGACAATTGTTAATAGAAATGTTAAGAGTAATAAAATTTACTTTTATAAAATAAGATATAACTGAACTACAAAATAAAATGACAATATCATAATGTCAACACCTGAGAAAAACATAAGGTCAACAGTAACGCTTCATCTTAAATTATTATTGATAGCTTTCCTTTTTCTCTTAATACGTTCTCAGAATAACTTAAAATAATAATTTATATTTATATATATGATGAATAAAACGTTAATCAATTGATGAAAGTATTGACTTGAGCATATTACATTGATTTTTCAAAAATGATGTGAACATACATGGTGCAACAAGATCAAATATGTTTGTTGGGTGGTATAACAAAAATGAGGAAAAATAGATCAACAAATTTGGCCACTTATGAAATCGTGAGACAAGATGTTACTGGATTATTTTAGTTGACTATTAAATAATTTATAAAATTTCAAAAGAACTTATGGATGCAAAATAATTTAAATATTTGATGCAATAAAATGATTATGAAAAGTAATTAGGAACTCGAGGTTTTAATTAAAATATAAGTTCATTGATTCTAAAAAGGTAAATGTAATAGCTACACGACGTATTGTCATTCATTGTTCTATTTATGTAATTTATCCTTTTTATTGTCTAGATATGCAACAAACCGGAAGAAACCGTGTTGATATCTTTACAAAGTTGATTTTTATTGGATACCATTTGAAATTGTTGACTAGGCTGCCACGTATGATGTCACATAAACTTTTTTGACCACGTCGGTTGCATAAATAGAACAAATTGTGGCAGTAAGATGCATTTCGCGAATAATGTGTAAAAGTTTAATATCACCTCAGAATCACGGATCCAATCATGTTTCAACATAATTTGTTGAGATTATATACATTTTAACATCACGTAGTCGTAAAATTTCGACTGAGGCTCAAATTCTTGTAATTTTTTAGTCACATATTGTTACAATCAAATTATCCGGCGGGATTATGCGGAGAAATAAAAGACGAAGGAAGGTACTGCGTTTGAGAAAGGTGATATGGATGTTTTGATACATTATATTTTAATTCAATTCAATAATTGAGTAAATCGTAGAAAATAAAAGTTATTTATCGTTTTTTATTTTATGTATTTCAACAAAAGTGTCATGTTTTTTTATCACTTGTAAAAATAGTTAAATAAAAATGGTAGGTTGCATACATGGAATTTTTTTTTGCAGTACTTTGCTAATCCGGACAGTTTGTTCAATTAATACAAACCACGCCACATTTATAAAGAAAAACAAAAGTTCTTACGAAGTCCAGTTTACCGGGACAACTGGTAACTGGTTACCATATTTCTTATCTAGACAAGGTTTCTCTAGTTTGTTGCATACCTAAACAATAAAAAGGGTAGCTTGTATACATAGAACAATATGTGACAATACGTTGCGTATCTATTGAATTTACCCATTCTAAAATGATAGAATTTGATATTCCGACTTAAAATGATAGAACTTGAGGTTCTAAACAAATAACATAAGGTTTTGTTTAGAACATGAGGTTCTAAAGATTGATATAACGATAATATGGGATTTTTTTTTATTCTTTTGAAGATATCATAATACATTTTGATGATCTTAAAAAATTATATATAATAATAACCTATAAAATATGAGGTGATATTTTCTTTTGATTATGTTAAGGAGATAATATTAGATTTTAAGAATCTTAAATACATATAATGATAACATGAGGTTATGTCAATTCTAAACTCTCATGAGGTTCTTAAAAAAAAAAATATATATATATATATATAACAATCATATTATGATTGATTCTCGTTAGAAAATCACAATAAAACATTTGACCATAACTTTAAGGTTATGTTATTTTGATTCCTTTTATGTAATTATAACAAAACACTTGACCATAAAAGAAAACTATGTATGTAACAAATGTTTTAAAGAATTGGTTTGATCGGTTGAACTGGAAAATCTCGCTTTTCCGGTCTAAAAAAACCGGTTTTGGACCATGTTTGACCTAGTCAATGACCACCTGTCGGATCGGGAACCGAACTGGATTCGACCAGTTTTTTAAGTTTTTATTTTTTTATTTTTTCACTTCGGTAGGCTTGGGCTTGCTGCAATGGCCTTGGGTTTGCTTGGGCTTTGTTAGATGATGTATATCAAAGCATGTCGACTCAATTTAAAGTGGCTTGGCTAGTTTGTGATGTAGGTTAAAAAATGAGATAATACAATCGAACCTGTTGATTTACGTGAATATCAGGAACAATTCTTTTAATTATTGTTAATTCAAAAAATAACAATAATTAGGGCAAATTCAACTCAAATGCAAAACACCAATTTGAGAGAAAATTGAAATTTCAATAATATCATCACCAACTGTTTCAGGTTCTCAATGGAACCCTAAAATACACTCTAAATTTTGAATGGGCTAAAAAAGATAAACGAGCCGGACTCTAGTCCAAAAACAAAGTCCAATAAACGAGAAAAAAACATAAAATAGCCCATAACTTTTAAAATAATGAGTTTTAGACCCGGAAGTTGAATACACCGATTTTTTAGTCATCGTATGCAACACATTATATCAATGTAACTATGCATCTTGAATCGTAGTGTTGATCCTACTTGCTTATCTTCTTTTGGTTTCTTCGTCGGTCTCTAGTTATTGCTTATCTAGTAACATATCGTTTCTACTACAACAAATCCATTTTCGTATCTTTCAGCTTTTTTATTACAAACTTTCGGATTTTACAATTTTTGTTAACATCCATTATATATTCATTTGGTCCTTGCCATCTTAGTCTGACCCGGTCAACATGTCACTTAATCCCATTTTCATGTTATTACATGTAAATTATCTTACATATAACCTATTTTGAAAATGTGTCAATGTTAGTGACCATATCATATCATATTTATCATATTATATCATACTTATTAGATCATCAAATAACATACAAATACATGGTTACTTTTATATTCTTTTAAGAGAATGAGTGATGACTCATAAATCACTTCTTTTTTATTTTTAGATTACTAAATATATTTAAACTGTTATACTGTATAACAATTAAAAAAATATTTAATGATATACGACTAAAAGTGTATAAGAATAAGTACCCATAAAATGCGTTAATAATTAAGTAATTAATTGACAAAGCAGCCAGGTCAGCCGTCCATGTAAGACCATCACTATAACGAGACTTCAGAAGCTGCCTTTGTGTAACCCGATTCAGACCTTATATAAACACAATTCCACAAAAGTCAAATAAACACTAGTCTTATACTCTTATGTTCCAAATCCCATTATCAAACCCTAGTTTCATCTCAAATCTTTCAAAAATTACTAAAAAACAAAATGACCAAGAACAGCTACTACTTCACTGATTTACTAATTTTACCATTTTTGTCACTAATTTTAATCCAATCATTCATCTCCTATGTCTCAGCTCAATCAGCACCACCTCCACCAGGTCCCTATACTTATGGAAATTTCAATCCTTCGATCATTACTATAATCGTGATTCTCGTTGCAGCTTTGTTTCTTATGGGATTTTTTTCAATTTACATCCGTCGGCGTGCCGGCGTCGCCGGCGGAAGTATCCGTAGAGGTCTGTCAATGCGCCGCGCTACTGCGGCGCAACGCGGTCTCGATTCGACAGTAATTGAGACATTCCCGACCTTCGTCTATTCATCTGTGAAAGGACTGAAGATCGGTAAAGGCGCATTAGAATGCGCCGTGTGTTTAAACGAATACGAAGATGAAGAAACGCTTAGGTTAATTCCCAAGTGTGATCATGTTTTTCATCCTGAATGTATCGACGCGTGGTTCGAAAACCACGTGACGTGTCCTGTCTGTCGAGCGAATCTCGTTCCAGTTCCAGATGAACGAGATTCGCAAGAACAGGCAGCTGGTGATTTGGAATTAGGTGTTTCGGTTTCAACGCCAAATGAGGTAAACGACAACGTTTTGGTAGTTGAACAACAAGAAGTTGAAGAACTGGAGACGCAAACGGAATCATTGAACCGGAACCAAAGTGTTAAACCGAACCGGCCACATATACTTCCGAAGCTATTTAATAAATTCAGATCTCATTCGACAGGACATTCACTGGTTCAACCGGGTGAGAATCTAGACCGTTATACTTTACGGTTACCTGAAGATGTAAGGAAGCAAGTTGTGAACCGGGCTTTACTAAACCGAACAGGGAGTACGGTCCGGATGGCCGGGGAAGGTAGTGGAAGAAGAGGGTATCGAACCGGTGGAGCAATAAGTGGCCGGAGGAAATCCTATAAACGGTTGGAGAGTTTGGACCGGGTTGTAGTTAGATCGGAACGGTGGGTTATGTCTAGGGCACCGTCATTTTTGACACGTGCGTTTTCGATTAGGTCTCCGAGGGTTGTTTCCGGCAACGGCGAGGCGTCCACGTCAGCAACGACACCGAGAGGGTCAAAGATGGCGGATAAAATTCCATTGAATAATGTTGGACCCAAAAGTTGTTGACTTCACGTTTCAACATTTTAGTGGTCTATTTCCGGTTTGTGTTTATTTTTGTGATTTAATTGACATTTTTACTGTCGGATATAATTTGTTTTTTAACTATTGGAATTAATAAATACCACTTGATTTAAGTTGTACGAACACATGACAAATGATGAAATATTAATGGTCGAAGAGTGTGTGACAGCATTATTAATTGGAACTCATTGTAATTTTCAAGCTCCTTTCATTTTAATATATTACTTAATTAAATTAATTATATTATGTTTTCGTAAATAAATAAAAATAATTAATTGAAACTGATGTTACGTTTATTTTTGAGTATCTATATAATTTAAGAAAAATAAGAAAACTTGATATTATATAATTTAAGAATGATATTATTTTGAGGTATGCTATATCCATAGAAACTTTTTCATAAAATGAAAGGATCATGAAACATACCAAGAAAAGGTATCTATTATTTCTCTTTCTTAAACTTAATTGGTTTAACGCAGTTTGTAAATATCTTTTTTATAAATATTTTGTGAGCTTAGTATTTCTCTATTATTATTACGATTGTTTGACATATTTCGAGAAATGCTACGTCTTGATTTGAAGGGCAGACTACATATTAGTCTCCGTTAGTATTTGTCATCAGTTAATTAAGTCGACTTAGTGTAAAATTAGTTGAAAAGTTATTAACTCTTTAAGAATATTAGCACTAATACTTAGATGTTGCACCTCAATATTTTAATAAACTTTATAAATTACCATGTAGGGTGAGCTTCAAATTTTTTACATTACCAACGACTTAATTTTTTAAGTTCGCCATTGCTTTGATTCCATTTTGTAAGCAGGTATTCCCTTCTTTGAGTATACTTTAGATTTAGATTGTGGGATGATTGTTTAACCACAAACACCAGACGGGATACCCAGTGCTAAAAGTTGACATGTTGCATGCTCATATAGTCGTACTAGCTTGAATTACTAATAATCATTTATTCATGTACTTCTTAATAATATACACACCTTTGATAAGAAATATGATTCATTATATAATTTGACTTTAAACAATAAACTTTTATTAAAACAAAAAGAAGTCTCGTATACACGTATTCTTGACTATTTCCCGCTGAAGTATCAAACAATGTCTTTGTTGACCAAATCTAATGCAATGTTTGGTTATGTTGCAATGAAGGTCGGGAGCCGATGACAATTGCCAAGGGGAAACTAAGTGTTGACCTCAACTCAACCAACATGATTTGAATGATAATATTATTAAGTGTATCATTCGTTAATAGTAGAGGATGTTCATATTAGTGACTGACGTCTTAGAATTAAGTATATCACTTGCTGATAGTGAAGAATATTCACATGAGCGAGTGAGATAGTAGAATTAAATCACACATTTAAGCATTGTCTCATTGATAGTCAAGTATGTTCACATCGATAAGCAAATTTATGTATAATTTATATCTAAATTGAAATGTGAACTGGACTTTGTTAAAATCAACAATGCAATAAAACGGACTTCTGCCACAAAGTACATAAGTCTCATCAACAAGGTTTTACACTATTGTTTATGTAGAGAGAGAGAGAGAGAGAGAGAGAGAGAGAAATAATTTATTATTCAATACTATATTTAAGTTACATCAGCATTTCACTTTCGTGTGTTTTTAATCTATATTATCTATATTATATGGTTAATTGATTGATGGGAAGATCGTTGTAAATATATACATTTTTTGTGTCAATTTTTTAAACTTTTATCAGCCTTATTTTAGATGGTCAATCACTAAAGTAAGTTCAACTTTTATAAACCTTGATGTTAAAACTCATATCGACTTAAACTTTCAAGTAAAATTACATTTTCCGTCCCTGTATTTTGCTCGACTTAAACTTTGTTTATAAGGGGGCCTCCTCTGATTAGTGCCAGCGATGAATGTAAGTTTCTCCGGCTATAACTTGCTCGAGACCATCACCCGATCTCTGAATACAACATGGCCGAGATCACCACAAATCCGAGAGAAGAAAATATGCTCGAATTAGGGTTTTTTCAAATGTTGTTGATTTGGATCTTGATGGTTTGGGGTTTTTTTATATACGTGACAAATTTGGGTATTTTTGGCGTTCATGATGTTTGGTTTGGTGTTACTAATAATACTATAAATGAGAAGAGCGTCTGCTATAAGGGGTGTGTCTAGGCTGCCGGAAAGATCACCCAAAGATGCTGATCTGAAGATGGTTCCGTGTGAAGGAGTTGTGGTAGAGACGAGTTTTAGTATCATGGGGTTCAAGGCCGGCCCGTGAACTTAGTGGCCCGGTGTGACAAAAAAAAATAGATCCTCTTATTTATATTTGGATTTGTAGTTTAGGAGTCATACTTTATGATATTAACTGAGACAACCCTAAAAGTACGGTTAATTCCGTACATCATTATCACGTGCATTTAGGCTAATTCCCTATTAAATTAAAGTGAATTCGTTTTTATCAATCAAAGTCTAGCACAAAGCCCGTGTTTGCATATGAGATGCAATTAAATAAAATGCGAGAAGCATTCGAGAATTTTGAGAATTAACCGAGAGATTCGGTAGAAATCAAATTACACGAACGTTGGTGATCTATTTTAGAAAATAACGTAAATCTATTAAATTATATAGTCGTTATTATTATATTGATAATTATGCTAAGAAATAGGCATATGAATTTTTAATATTCAATAAACGCTCATGTAAATTAGAAAAAGTGTAACAGACGAGTTAAATTGTGAATATAACCGAATAGTATCAATCAACTTCTGATTACTATTGAGACCGAGTAATATAAGGTAAACTACTATTAATAATCTAAATTAAGGCATGATATGCCAAGAAATCGAATCAAACAATTACTCCGAATCAATTATCACAAAGCCGTAGAAAATCCCGGTTAACGATAAACGAAGCATCGATAATCATTCGAATATTGATTCAATCAACTAATGACATTCTATTAACCTTAATATATCCTAATTAACATCAATCAACCTTAATAAACCCTAATCTACCCTAATCATACAATTAACACTAAACTAATCGCGATTAACGACTAACGACCAAAATATCTAAGCTTAATTGTGTTTAGCCCTCAAAGGGGGCCCTCCCCCTTCCTCCTCCCTCCTAGAAATCAGCCAAGAAAGGGCCCTAGGGACCCCTTTGGCTCTCTCCTTGTAATCCCTAAAACAAGGAACAAAGGCCATGCATTCTTGTCTCCACACTTGGCCCCCTTTCCCTTCACTTCCACACACACAAACACTCAAACTCTCTCCCTCTTTTCAGCCCTCTAAACCACGAAATTCTGCAGCCCCAAACCTCCTTTCTTGCTCAAGAAACACCACCATAAGTCTACCATTACACCACCACTCAACCACCATACAACCACCATCAACCACCATGAACCACCACCCCTAAAACACTTATATTGCTCTCATTTTACTCACAAAAACGTGCATATACTAATCTCATATCATTTCACAAATAAAAGAACCCAAACCCATGGATTTGGAAGCTAGGAGCTCAAGAACACCAAGTCAAACCTTCATTTTGCCCTATTTGCTCTTTTAATGCATTGTAAGGAAAATCTACCTACAAACCCTTTAGATCTTTTATAAAATGCTTAATTTATGGTTATTGTGTGCTTAGATGTTCACTCTTGCCAAGATCTAGTTTGAAAAATCGTATTTACATGTTTCATAACCAAGTTACACTAAAAATCACCAAAACAGTCCATAAACAACAATTTGAAATCCGGACAGAAAGTTGTGTCAACTTTGAAGCTTCATAACTTGGTCAAATCTTGATGAAATTACGTGTTTCTTGGTTCTAAAGTTAAGTTCAAGAAGTTAGCTATCAAACCCCACTGGATTCATAATTTTTAGATGAGTATTACTATTTTAAAATGACTTTCTAAGTTAAAGTGTACAAGCTGTACTGTTGGGACAGAAAATAACCCGACTTTAAAATATCATAACTTTCAAACCGTAGATCTAAACAAGTTGATTCTTTTTGCTGAAGGTCGAAAATTGTGTTAGCTTTGAAAGTTGTATGATCTAATTTTGTGAAGTTAAGTAAAAGTCAAGATACATACGGATCTATGACTAACTGTCTAAAATAAGAACTGTTTGACCTTTGTGTGATGTAAAATACATTTGGACCCCTTAAACTCAACCAAAAATTACAAATCTTACGTTTCTGGAAAGCTAAGACATAGAGGAACTTTTAAAAAAATTATCATAAATTTTGGAACATGTTTGACTAGTCAAAACCGTAGCCAAAGTTGACCTAAAAATTGGACAGAATCTGTTAGAAATGGTTCAACTAAACTAAAAAGGATAAAAATGATATAAACCATATATTAAGGACTTTTAATGTAAAGATTTGTGTAATTCATGTAATCAGATGTAAAAAAGTATTAGAACAACTTCGAACAAAATCTAGATTATTAAACTTTAAGTTTATAAAAGTTAAGTGTTAAAAAAATAGAATAAATAAGACTTTAGGGACTATATTGCAAAAACATAGGAGTAGGGACTTTTATGCAAAATCAGTAAGTTTAAGGTATTTTAAATAAATTAATAAATTGTAAATAATAAAAACGAGACTTAGATATTAAACGAGGATTTAAAATTGAAAACCGTAGATTAAAAACGCGAAACTACTTAATTAAATGATAAACGTATAGAAATCGTTTAATTAGGAATTTAATTGGAAAATCAATGAATAAAAAGGGTATTTGAATATTAAGCGTGACTTAGAATGTTTAGAACGGAATTTAAAAAGAATTAGATAATATTGTAATAATAAATGTGTGAAGATTAATTTGTAAAACGTATAAAGATATTAATATGTATATATGAATGCCCATATAAATATATATATATATAATTGGCTAACGTATGATAACGACAAATAAAATATATATATATGTGTGCTTATGAGTATAAATATACATAGTAACGTTTAAAATGTTATATTTATAATGAAAATGAATATATATATATATATATAAAGATGCATAGATGAGTATAATTATATATATGCATGTACATATTGAAATGGATGACTGGATGATAATTGTATTAACGAAAGTGAAATTGAATATATATGTAAAATTAACTATCTAATTGAGATGTATATATATAACTATGTGGACGAATGTGTAATGAATAAAAGAAAGATACGCGTTAATAATATAATACGTTTAATAAGGTATGTCTAATGTGGACTTAAATATATTTTAATGATTTTGAAAACAAAGTGGGATCACAACGTGTCGTTTTTTTTTTTAATGAAAGTGGGTTGTTTTCAAAAGCCGTTGATGGCAAATATTACGAATCTTGTTGAGTGAACAACTGGCATAGACTGACCATTGTGTCGTCTGCCGATATTGACTTAAGCTCTTACGTTTAGGACGTTAAGAGGCTTACTTGGACAATTGTATTTAAACTATTTTGCTAGCACGCTCGGACTCCAGGTGAGTTCACAGCCCCACTTTTACCGTTTTACTGCTTTCAAATTTGGGGTGAAAAACATATAACTGATTTATGCGATTATTAAAACCTGACAACGTATCTTTATGGGCGACTAAATTCTTCATGTTGTAGCATAGAAGTCCTCTTGCTGACAATCACTATAACCATTAGTTAGATGACGCTAACCACTGAGTATACAGATAGTACTATCGGGGCTGACATCCCCATCCCACGTTTATTTTAGTTAGTCGCGCTAACTAGCGACGTTGTTTCGCACTTTGGGGACGAGTATACTTAACCGGTCCAAGGCAAACGAATTATATGTGAGTTGTGGTTTGGTTATAGGTTTAGTTCGACATATTAACTCGCAGGACCTAGCTAGTCTGCGGGGGATCACAGTCAGTGTTTGCTTTTATTGTTTTAAATTGAGAATAATCGCACAATAGGCTGTTGATGCCACTTTTGATCTATTGATGAAATGTTTATAAATAATGGTTTATGATATAGTCATTAAACCTGTGAATTCACTCAACGATATGTTGACCTTTTATAAATATGTTTTTCAAGGGAATTAGCTATGCCGTAAGACACATGCATATTTGGGACCGTACCTGCCACGATGATTAGGATGCCATATTTAAACTAACGAGATTTATTTATAATATTGACTTGATGTATTTTTATTGAATCCCGGAACTTGCATTTTATTTAAAATGATGTATTTGATAACCTTAACATGTTGACGGCTCGATGAGCCGAAATGTTTGTAAAACTATTTTGGCATCCTAATAATATCGATGTTCTGCGATAATCATACGCTCGAGGTAATGTTATTCGATCTTCGTCACGCCCCGAAAGCTTCCGCATGATTAACTGTAAATGTCAAATTTGGGGGTGTGACATTAACACAATGAAACAATAAGATAAGCGTCTAAATCTTATTCATATAAAGTTCAAAAGTAACTATTTATAAATTCACATTATATAAGGTGAAATAATTAAAGCCATATTATAAAAAATGAATGATTAAACATTTAAACTAATAAGATAGAATTAAAAAATAAACAAAAAAACTCAATATATAAAGATATTAAGAATACATACATATTTTTTGGCAACGGTGTATGTAATATTAGTGGTAAAGTAAAGTGAGTACTCTGAACGATTTGCAATTGCGAGAATGTTTTCGTGAGAAATAATAATGTTTTAATAATTAATTTGAACAATAATTGACCTACTTGAGAGGATGTTATATATGTAAATATCAAAATTCATAATCGAGTTCATTTTAATTATGTGGGCCGATGGACATTGGACTACTATTCATAATATAAATAATAATCTTTTAAAAAAATTGAGCCCTTACCTAAACATAGACTGTGTTTATCGATACATTTTGAACACCCTAAAGTCGGACCTAATGAGATTATTTGATGAAGATGATAAAAAAAATACAAAAATAAATGACAAACAATTACTCAAAGAAAAAATTTATATAAAAATCATAACAAGAATTAAAAAGGGTAGTTTAGTCATTGTACACGTTAAAAGGACAAAGCTGAGAAAAGTAACCAGCAACTAGGACGGGTATTGTAGTAAACGAAATGAAAGAAGAGTAAAAAATGAGCAAACCACAAAGACAAAAAATGTAATTTAACCATAAACTTAAAGAACTAGCGTGGTAAACATTTATCTATACTATTATACTAGTTGTGTACACATGTTGGAATTCAACAATGAATCGCTCTGATACTAGTTGTTAGAAATTTATGAGCACCAACCAGCGCAATCGTCTAAACATGGCTACACTTACAAACAATAAAATGGATAAAGCACGAGAAGATAAACAACGCAACACAATCATGAACACACCCAAACAATAGAAGCATATGAATTAATGTTGTTATATCAGATCGTGTGATCAGTTTAGTCCACATGGTCAAACTAGAGATTTCATTAATAAGTTTGTGGTCATAGGGTTACAATTAGATTTGGAGTACATTTATAGGGATATATAACTTAGTCAACAAGCTAACCAACCTCAAAGTTGCACCACATTTATTCAAGATTGCGTTGCAATCTTGTTTTATGTCAGCGACTTCACACCACGATAACCACAATCAAGTAACGATTGTGAGCTTATTCAACTCGATCCATTTGGTGTTGTTCACCTTTACATTCCCAACAACCCATTTTATTTATGTGGTAGTAAGTTAGTAACAATGGTCTGAGATGGTGATATATTCCTTTTTGATGGTCATAGGTGTTCAATCAATATTCTTATTACTTAGAAGTTCTATTTTTGTGATGTATTACTGCTAAACACATTAGTTGAAGCTTTTTGTTGACGTGTTGATACCAAGTATATTAGTCGAAGTCTTCTCTGTGAATAAATATAGGATAATGTTCTTGTGCAAAAGAGAAGTTACTTAGGAAGATAAGAAGCAACTAACAAGATGACGATTATCTCTCCCTAACTTCTCTCATTATGAGTAGTCTGATCAAACTTATAATTACAACCAAAATATGATAAACAATCACCCAACTACCTTCTACTTCCAATCACCACCACCCACTAGTTTTTAATTATCATTCAATATATATACAATAATTTTTTTTAACAATTGTGGTATAAGAAACATTTTTTTTAAACCCTATACCGCACCACACCAATTTAAGCTATGACACACTCATTTTAAAACAAAATGCATTGGTTTTTAAGATGCACCAACTTTTTACTATCTAACAAAGACAATCATTGAACAAAATACTTTAATTATAAGTATACTCTAATGGTGCATCGTAGTTATATATTATGATGCATTACAATTATAATTTTAGTGAATTACAATGTTGAGAACTCTAGTAAACCAAAATTTCAAAATTTGGCTTGTCACAACCTTTAAAATAAGGTGCATCTGTTGAGTCACTAGTCGCTGACCAACTTAGTCACTGGAGTACATCATTAGAAATGATGAAATGAAAACTCTTAAACTATAAGTTAGATCACTGATCGCAGGTCAATCTAGTCACTGCTATTCAAGATAATGACTAACTCTCATTACAAAAGAAGAAGATGATTGCTAAGTAAATAATCTCAACTAAATGTATTGTGCTTCCTGGTATGCAGAAGAGATTTGTTTACTTATGCAATCAATAAACACAACAATTGTTCCTTATTAATAAAAGGTACTCACTGGAAGATATCAAGTCAAGTCACTCTACAAGAGCATGTTAGCTCGCAGTGAGTGGGGTAACTTATTACACCTCCAACGACTTTAGTAATAAAAGAATAAAGCATCATTTAAGTTACAACTCTCTAGTGTGAGGTTCTTAATCAATATTGCGTCAGCAACCTTCAGAATAAAAGTGATGGTATGCATGACATCAAGCTTGATTGTCATTGGTGGAAAATCAACACACGTAAGAAGAATGATCAGAAAGGGACCACAAAATATTACTTCTTAACCGTTGTCAGTTAGAAGGAAGCTAATCACACAACGACATGTGTCATTCTATTTTCCTAGAATTTAGGAAATATTTACGGGAAATATCTTGTCTATAAATAGAGTGACATATTTTACTTAGATGTCACCTGATTTACATCTATCTGCTAGTCAGTGATAAAATTTGTATAAGTGCAAATTCGATTCAGTGAGTAATAGTGTTAGCTTTGGCTAGATTATACTATTCTCATAGTGAGTGCTACAATAACTTATAATATTGTATTGAACTAATCTAAGTCTTGGCTAGATTATTCCGCATTCGATGCTTTGGTGTAGTTTGTGATAAATAAATTCTCCAATCAAGTTATTGATTTGTGTACTATTTGTTATCAACTTTCATTCTTACAATTCATAACCAACGATTAAAATGTATTCACCCCCTCCCCCCCTCTAGAATTCAAGCTATACATTGTAACTCCACATCACTTAGTTCATAAGTGATAATTGTGATTAATATTTGGTATCATAGCAGAGTTGGTTTAATTCATTAACCATGTTTGTAATGGAGTCTGTTAAGTATAGTTGTGTAGATTCTTCATATCAGTAGGGGAATGGTTCTACAACTAAAACTCCAACAATCGATCCCTCACAAATTGAAAAATGGATGTCCTGGATGATGATGTTTTCCGATCTTACGGATGACAAGCTTTGTCACGTCATAACCAATGGAACTTATATCCCTACTACCACTGCACCTTGGATCACTAGAGATGTTGGTACCAAAGCTTTTAACTCAATGGTCAGAAGAGGATAGAAAGTTGGTTAGACTTGACAAGTAAACTAAGATCATCATAGGCATGGCTTTGCTAGATGAGTTGTTTGATTTTGTTAGGTTATGTACCACTACTAAAGAAACGTGGGACACCATAAAGAATATTTATATTGGAACACCAGATATTATTCATTGTAGAGAATGAATCTTATTAGACGGTATGAACTATTTGGAATTGAAAACAATGAAAAACTCTCTGCTACCTATACTAAATATCAATCCCTGATGAACAAGATGGATACAGTTGGTATTGGAAAAGGACAAAGATTTATTGTTGAGAAATTCTTAGATATTCGCCTAGAAAGCTTTGGGGAACAACACCAAGCAAAGAAATGAATATCAACTTAACTCAATTATATGGAATCTTGTTAAATTGGGAACAATAAGAGAAATAAGCTGATCAAAATGATCAAATTAGAGCTACTCTTGGTACCCAAAAGATTTCCAATGCTTTGGTGACTGAACTTCAACAATTGGAAGAAAATCAACGGTCACTGATAGCTAAAAGGACAACCAAAATGGTTAACGAGAAAGAGGAGGAGTTAGAAGAGATCAAAGAACAGTAAGGAGATGACACCAATGAGGATAGAATTGGTTACTTAGAAAGAGATATGACTATGCTAGTGTCTAACTTTAGAAAAGAGATTAGAAATACCAAGGCCACTGGTGTTTCTATCCCTGATAAATCTAAATCAGCAAGTAGTTGTTACAAAAGATTAAGACACTTTCTAAGGGGAGGCAAGAAGAAGAGTAGAGGCCTAGTCGTTGAAGAAGCACCATTCTGTGACTCTTGCACTTCATCATCTGATGAAGGAGATGAGGCACTGATGTGTTTAGATAGAGACTATTGTCTGATGGCAAATGATGTTGAATTATGTGAAGAAATTTTTGAGGTCGCTAAGAAATGTTCAACAACTGGTTGGGATGTTGATACGTTGTATAAGGTACACAATTTCAGTTCCTACTCTCTGAAAGAGAAACACTCGGTGATTGAGTGTCTAATAGTTGACATATCAAACTTTTATGACATTAAAAGGACTTTAAAAATTGAACTCACTGAATTGAAATCAAATATGGTTGATTAGCAAGCAAATGAACTTAAAATAAAAATCTTGCAAAATGAAGTTGATGCATTAATTTATGCAAATCATGTTTGTAATTTAAGAAAAAGTCAAGTATGAAACACAATTTCTAAAACTTAAAAAGGTTATGGAATCCTGGTGTATCTCTACAAACAAGGCCATTAAATACAAAGTGATCAACTCCCAAAACAAGTAAAAGCTGTTTTGGGAGGTGATTATAAATCCGATGTATCACTTGGTGACTCATCCATAGTTGATCTAGGTTTTAACAACACCGGAAATTACTCTAAAGTTGTCTTTGAGCCATTATCTGTGTTCAATGATCCTAAGCCAAACAAATTTATAAAAGCATCTGGGGTCACTGAAGACAAAGCTCTATTATCACTGATGATGGGTCAATGGCTTCAGTTAATGAGGTCACTGGTTCATCTCCATAAGTAGGTTCTACCCTTAGTACTGATTTGATACAAGAAAATCTCTCTGCCATTATCTCAGTCAGTGATATGTGCACATCACCAATCAGCGACCTGAGAAAAGACAGCAAAGGCAAAAATGTCAAGACAAAGGTATCAGATAAACCAACCTTACAAGTGTTTAAACATTAAAAAAAAAAGTCTCATATTGAGAAAAATTTTACTCAATATTTAGTTGGTCAAGTTAAAGTACTAACCAATCAAGTACAATAACTCACAAATTCAAAACATGAGCCACTAAATGAGACTAAAGCTTCAAAATGTCAAAATGTTTTAATAACTCAACAAACTAGAAAATAAAAAACATGTCAACGAAAAGTGCTACAGTAGAATGCATAGTAACTCCATATTTAAAATCAAAAGGAGTCACTTGTAAGTCAAAAACCATCTTCCCAAACCAGCGGAAGCAAAATCCAAGGCTTCGCCACAATAAACCCATCCCTGGATGGGTTCCCTTGTTAAACTAATCTTCATTTTTTATGTAGGGGAATCTAAGAGAGACTATCAAGTATCTAAATAACGGATATTCTAGACATATGATCATATGTAAGTCCCCGCTCATTGACTTTCAAGAGGAACGTGGTCCTGATGTCATATTTAAAGATGATAATGTAGGTAAAACAAGGGGGTATCGTATTTGAGCAATGGTAAAGTGATTTTTAAGAAGGTAGCTTATCTTGAAGGTTTGAAGCACAACTTGTTGAGCATTAGTCAATTTGTGATTCCAAGAACAAAGTGCTATTTGATCATGAATATGGTCTGGTTTACAAGAAAACTGGAAGTGTTGTACTTGTTGCTAATAGAAGAAGGAACACATATGTAGTTAATATGAACACTGCAAAATCTAGTATCTGCTTCTATTCAAGATTCGCTTTAGAAGAAAGGTAGTTATGACACATCTTTCAAGTTACAACTCGCTAGTGTGAGGTCCCTGATCAATACTGTATCATCAAACTTCAGAGTAAAAGTGATGGTATGCATGACATCAAGCTTGATTGTGATTGGTGAAAATCAACACATGTAAGAAGAATGATCAGAAGGGGACCACACATATTCTTTCTTAACCGATTTTCAGTTAGGATGAAGCTAATCACACAGCGACACATGTCATTCTATTTTCCTAAAATTTAGGAGATATTTATGAGAAATATCTTTTCTATAAATAGAGTGACATATTGTGCTTAGAACTCACGCAATTTGCATTTATCATCTCCTAGTCAGTGATAAAGTTTGTCTAAGTGAAAATTCGAGTAAGTGAATAATAGTTTCAGCATTGGCTAGATTATACTATTCTCACAGTGAATGCTACAGTAACTTATAATTTTGTTTTCAATTAATCTAAGCCTTTGCTAGATTATTCTGCATTCGATACTTTGGTGTAATTTGTGATAAATAAATTCTCTAATCAAGCAATTGATTTGCGTACTCTTTGTATCAGGTTCCATACTTACAATTCATACTCTGTTAATTGTATAAGTGTTTTAAACTTACTAATATTGTGTTAAAAGTCTTAAAATACACAATTAAGGATTAAAATGTATTCGCCCCTCTAAAATTCAAGCTATACATTGTAACTCCATATCACTTAGTTCATAAGTGATAATTGAGATTTATAGCACCGTAACGTAAAATGAGGTGCATTGTAGTTGAGAATCAGGTACATCATATCATAAAAACGGGTCCATCATAGTTAAAACAAATAGTACGTCAAAATAACAAAACTAAGATCTATAGAAGATCATATTGATGGTTTTGCGTAAAAATAACTGTTAAGGAGCATAGGAGTTATTAAATGAGTGCATTACAATTTACTTTTACAAATAAAATCTCTGTGAGACATTTTACCAAACACCTTGTGTGCATCATTACAAATAAATGTTTATTTGATAATCTGAGAGCTTGACTTGACAAGATCAAAATAAATAATGAAGATGTAGATGTAGATGAAGATAAACACAAAAAGTGAAACAAATATCGAAAATCGCTTTAAATCTCTAGATCTAACCTTAGTTTGTAAGAGTATGTGTGTTTTCAATTTCAATTTGCACTTTTAATTGCGGTTATTTATACTTTTAAGTGCGAAAATCACTATTATTTTAAACATTTAAAAATGTAGAAAGTTTGTATACAATTATAAATATGTATAAAATAAATACATTTTACACACTTTTTTAAAAAGCATGTAGATAAAGGTGTATAAAAATGCAATATTTGTGGTAGTGTGACAAATGCACTTCACAAGAAGTGGAAGTATATATGCAACGAGGTAAATATATGAATGTATTCTTTTGGTCTATCGCATCATATTTTTCATTCTCCTGGACCATATTTGTTTTCGTCGATAGATAAAGATCTTCTCATATTCATGTTATCAAGTCAACAAAAAATCAAAAATTATACTTGTTTAATCTCCTTAACTCGTTATAAATCATAACATTGTCTCCTATGTAGATCTTTTTACAAGTTAGAGGGTCATAATGATCCATTTGCTATTCCATCTATCCATCCATAATAGGATAAGACCCTTAATTAAATGTCATTATGTTTTTTTTCATGATATGATATAACGTGAATTCAAGATGAAAGTTGAAGTTGAAAGCATGACAAACACTTATATTTGAAACGCGTGGGCACTGTTGGTCCATTTGGTAGTATCTAAGTATCGGGCCTTGTGATGCCACGTGGATGTATTAATTCATGAACGTTATCTTTCCAGCCAACCAATTATCTGCTTTTCATATCTCATCCATTTTCATTTAATCTCAACTCCAAATTTCACTCACAAACACACAACCTCTTGCTGTTTGCTGCATTTCACACAGTACGTTCGTTCGTTTTCCTTCTTTTCGTTAATTAAACGTTCATTTTTTAATTCAGATTAATTTGCCCTTTTCAGTACACAAGGAATTATAAGTCACTACAGTTATATTGCACTTACTTTTGATACTACTATTCTGGAAAACACTACTATATCTATTTTTGGAAAGATTCTATGATTTCATTTTCTTGTTATATATATATATAAATGGAAATAAAAATAAATGGAACATGTGATTCTTTTTTTTTACTTTTATTAAGAGTACTCACTACTAGGATCTTTTTTATTCAACTATATTATTACTAATTTATACTATAATTGTAGCTTAAAATTCTTATTTATAAGATCAATATTTTTATGGTTAATATATTTGTAGATATATATATATATATATATATAGAATTGGGATACAACAGAATCCACTAAATTATCTTTGGAAGTGGAGTGGGTAATATATTGATTTGGAAAATAAAGTGATACATGAACAAGTGTCTTAAACTATCCATTATTTCCATGCAATTTGTGACTTACTTTTTTTATAAATAATATAGTTATAGTTATCACATGACTATAGAATTCAAAGATATACTAATGTTAACCTTTTGTTTTGTTTTGTTATTGTTTCTTTAATAAATAAATAATTAAATAAGTTTGTTTAAAAGCACGTAATCGCGTTGTATTATTGGTTTGTTGTGTCTGTGTTTATTGATTTTTGTTTTATTCGTACTATTTTTGTCTTTTTAAATTGATTGTTTTGTCATTTTATCTGTATATTAATATCTTTAATTGTTAATTAATGACCAATATTTAATAATATAATCAAACAGTAAACGTCAATTACTTTCATTTCTCTTTACTAATTTAAAACGTGAAACACTAAAGGAGTAATTTATCCTTAGAAAAACTTGAACAGCAACTAAACTTCTTATAGTTTACTGCATGATTGTTATCTTCATATTGAAATTTTAATGTTTTATCTATGCAAAAGGATAACAAGCTGCAAGAGTTGTCGTTAACGTTTTATGACATGCATAAATGTTTGTAGTCAAACTACAACAAACTCTACGATTCTTTTATAACTGATTTGGTTAAAGTACAATCATTTATGTATATCTGAACAATTTAATGACAGCTTGTCGTTCACAAAAGTCTTTATTTATACATATGAGTTACAAATGACTTTTGTTAATATTGTCACATTTTTCTAGTTAGTATTAGACTAAATGTGTATCATCTATTCATATTATTTGACCTTGTCTCTTATTTCATTATTATCTGTAGAACAAGAAAATATATAATGATTCTAGTTTAATATCACACAATCAAGTATTGTTTGGTGAATGGTGAATTTCTCGTGATGCATAATTGTAATACAAATATACGATCAGTGTGAGGTTTTTGTATCTTTTGTCACTAAGTTAAAAAAACACTGACCAAAATGTACCTTCAGCCGTTCCAATCTTCACGCAAAATTGAACAAAAAGTTGATTTTCTTTGATATGTTTTATGTTTAGGTGGAGGGAATTAACAAAACATTAGCATTGGCTAATGGAAAGATCCGATGCTGAATCAAGTAGTAAAACAGAGTTGATCAACAAATGGATGGCATTTGATCAAGATTCGAATCAAAACAAACCTCCAATAGCTAGAATCACTCCACCAGAAGACGATGAATTTGACATGTCGAAAATAGCTGAAAGGACAGCGGAATGGCCAGGTGGGGCAGCGGTTGCAAGTTTAATTGGAGACGAGGAGAGAAATAAGAGGAATTCATCAGCATCATGGAGGTCATCGCGCGACGACTCATTATCAGATTATCAACCACGCGTTTCACAAGAGTTGAAAGACGCACTCATGACACTTCAACAAACATTTGTTGTATCTGATGCAACAAAGCCCGAATGCCCGATCATGTATGCTAGTAGTGGCTTCTTTACAATGACCGGTTATTCGTCCAAAGAGGTCATTGGGAGAAACTGGTAAATATGCAATTTTATCTAATCACTGAATTTTATTATATCAAGTCAGTTTCTTACATTTCATATTATTTTTTGGTTTCTAGTTTCAGGTTTGAGAGCATTTTATGATATTTACATCGAACTTTAATATTGTATTTGTTCATTAAAAATGACTCACATTTAGTGGACTTAAGTAGTTTAAAATGTCATTTCATTAAACTTATGATACCTAACAAGACTATATAAGTCCACAAACTTTTTAATACTTTAATCATCATCAAGTCAGTGAAGGTTGGACACATGTTTACTTAATTATTAGTACTTATCTAACTAATTACTAATCTATGTTTAGTGATGGGTTTAATACATTGATAAGAATATATTTACTAGAAACATAAATATATTGTAGTGTTGGTTGATTGTTTTTTGGTGTAGCCGGTTTTTGCAGGGAAAAGAGACTGACCAAAAAGAGGTGGATAAAATCAGGAATGCAGTAAAAACAGGAACTAGTTATTGTGGCAGACTTTACAATTACAAAAAAGATGGCACCCCCTTTTGGAATCTACTCACTATTACTCCTATTAAAGATGAAAATGGAAAGACCATCAAGTTCATTGGGTAAATCTATCTTCTAGACATTTTACTATTAGTCAAATACTTGCATAAACTTGGTTTATTGCAAAGTTCTCATTTTTCACGTGACATAAATTAGGAGTACTATCTTTTAGGACAGTGTCTCTTAAGTCTTAACCGTACAATACCTTGAAATGGTTGGTTTTTCAAAAGCGTTCGATCATAATTTGTTTAGGAAAAGCAATTATTATTGCTGATAGCTGCTGCTTGTATTGCACAGAATGCAAGTAGAAGTCAGTAAATACACTGAAGGTGCGAATGAGAAGGAATTAAGACCAAATGGATTGCCAACGTCACTAATTCGTTATGATGGTAAGTACACCGAAGTTACTTTTTTATTTTGAATGTTACCATGAAATAAAATGTTTTTTCTAAGGTTCAATTTTGACCATTGCCAGCTCGTCAGAAGGAAACAGCACTAGGTTCCATTGTGGAGGTTGTACAGACCGTTGAACGTCCTCGTGCTCACATTCAGTCGACTAAAACAGAAATTCAGGAGAACATCATTGAATCCCCACTTGTTGCATCAGCAGAAAGACTGAGCCTAAATACACCTGGAAGAGAAACACCCCTCAATGACAGTTTATCTCGTACAAGTTCATGGAATACAAATAAGTCCAGGAAATCACTTCGCAGTTCATTAATGGGGTGAGTGCTTATACATATGCTGCTGGTGTCAGTCACTTACCATACATCCACTGGTGGCAAATTAGACGGGTACGCTGGGTTGGGTAACAGGTCAAAAAGGTTAACTTTTTGTGCTGGATGGGTCGCATTGACACAAAACAATTGTCTGATTTAAAAAGAATAAATAAATCTGGTCTGTCAAATATAATTACAAAAGATGTTATGTAAATAGTAAAGATTTATTTATTTATTTTAAATTAAATGGTTCATGAGGTACAGTGTATTGAAACTACACTTTGGATGACTGACAACCTGTTTCTTGTTAAGCTATGTTATCTTGATTTTACCTGTTTGACCAAACCTATTCATAAGTAAATGGGTCGAAATTGGTACTTCTGCTTATTTCAATCTTGGATTAATCTTAAGTTTTATGAAACATGTTTTAATCCACACAGGTTCAAGGGAAGGTCTTCAGTCCAAGAGCCTCAACCAGTTATCGAACCGGAGGAGTTAATGACAAAAGATATGTCTCGCACTGATAGCTGGGATCATGCAGAAAGAGTGAGGGACATGCGTCAGGGAATAGACTTAGCAACCACACTGGAACGTATTGAAAAGAATTTTGTGATATCAGATCCAAGGCTCCCTGATAACCCAATAGTAAGAACATGATTAAAGTATTAAACATTTCTTCTCCTTCATATAGTTGTTATCAACTCTTAGTCAAGGTGGTAACTTCGACCTGTTCACTTATGAATGGGTCTATTTGGGTTGTTTTAATCTTAAATAGGTTAAAATAATAATGTTAGCTGAAAAGGTAGGGTCAAATGAGCCAAACGGGTTGAAAGTTACCTGAAGTGTATTTAATTTGCATGGCTGCATGTAACCTTTTAAATTACATTATTCAAAGATTACTGTTATTTCAATATCATTGCTTTTGTAATCATATTTAATGCATTAATTATTTATTAAAGATCTAAAACAGGGGTAAAAGATGTTTTTGGTTCAACCCAATCTGACCTAACAGTGACCTGTTTAGACCGTTACACAACTCACGACATAAAAACGGACTTCTTAATCTCTTCTTCATATGCAGATTTTCGCATCAGATAGCTTCCTTGAGTTGACAGAGTTCACACGTGAGGAAATTTTGGGAAGAAATTGTCGGTACGAAGTTTGCTTTATATGATATTTTTTATATGAATATATTCTTGGTTTATTTAAAGTTTGTTTCTGTGGTCTTCATGATTTAATTTGTACAGATTTCTGCAAGGACCTGAAACAGATCAAGGAACTGTTGATAAAATACGAGTTGCTATCAGAGAACAAAGGGAGATTACTGTGCAGTTGATTAACTATACAAAAAGCGGTGAGTATGCCTTTTACTAGCGCTGACAATTTCAACCCATTTAGTCATGAATGGGTGTAATTGGGTAGTGTTCTATCTCCAACGGGTCAAATTAGTACTATTAATTAACTGGGTTATACATGGGTTGAGAGTCACCCAAACTCTAATTCTAGTGCAACTACCATCTTAAATCATTATCCAAAGATCCAGATTATCTAGTGATAATATACTCTGTAGTCTCAATGATCACATTAATCATCGATAAATCATATTAAAAGACAGAAAATGTTTGGGGGTCAACCCATCCTGACCCGAACCATTTTGACCCATTCTATAATGACCCATTTCATGTAGAACCAGTTTTGTTCTGTTACCCAATGTGGCACATTTTTCCACCTCTACCCTTGTGGTGCTAAATTATTGGTCGACGTGATTGATTTATTATGTTTGTATGAACTAAATTTTCAATCAGGGAAGAAATTCTGGAATTTATTCCACTTGCAACCTATGCGTGACCAAAAGGTAACGTACACAAATTTATATATAGTTAAATTTCATATATCGAATTTCAGCCAATCTAATACTTCAACATTCAGGGAGAACTTCAATACTTTATTGGTGTCCAACTAGATGGAAGTGGTCACGTGGAACCCCTAAGAAATCGCCTTTCAGACACAACAGAGAAACAAAGTGCTAAGCTGGTAGGTTTTTGTTTCCCTTTGTAGTTTCTTAGCAAGTTGTACACTTCGTTTGTCACCAAACAAAGGCAAGAGAAATAAGAAAAGATCTTATGATATGATTCCGATAAGAAATGTAAATATTACGTATCAACATGATACTAGATTACTAATGTTCAAGATTTTTTTTTTTTTTTCAAACATCAATACTTTGCAAGAGTTCTCTTAAATCTTCCCCACAAAGTGGTTTGTCTCAAGATATCATCTAAAGTATATTAAGTGATAAGAGCAAGCGGTGTTAGAAGTCGAGGACCTATATGTCATTCTGATTACGGTTTACCTCTAGGTTTTGCTTTGCTTAAAGTTTCTTCGTGTAATGCTTTCTTGTCATTTACCAGGTAAAAGCTACTGCAGAAAATGTTGATGAAGCTGTTCGAGAACTTCCTGATGCCAACTTGGTAAGGTACTCGTCTTTCCTTAGTGTTCTACTTGATAATTCTGATCTGTTTCTAGTGCTTCATAACATTTAACTTCTTTCATAACATAGTCTTAATACAATATCAAACAAGTTTACAGCAATTTTACATATTCATATCCATTATTCACTTAGTATTTTTGTACTTATGATTTCTTATACTAAACTGAATTTTAGATATAATTCTAAATATTAATATATGATAAATATTCTTTACAATTTATGTTTTTAGCAGAAAGCTCCTATTATTTTATAGAGAGCATAAGCTACATTTTTATAAATTTTCCTAATTATTTTGTAGAGAGTATAAGCTACATGTTTCTCAATTTTACTAATGTAATGTAAGAATTTATCTTATTTGTTATTACTTAAATGTAGTGTTCTTACCACTCATAATAAAATCATAAAAATTGATTTGTGTGACTTCAGAGGCCAGAGGACTTGTGGGCTATACACTCTCAACCCGTTTCTCCCAGGCCTCACAAGAAGTTCAATTCTTCTTGGAAAGCAATACAAAAGGTAACGTTCTTGAATCATTTTTATAGTATTTTCGGTAACGATAAGTTTTAACATACCATCATAATTCATAAACTTCCTGCTACCCTGTGGTTTTGTAGATCACTGCAAGCGGTGAAATAATAGGACTTGATCATTTTAAACCTATAAGGCCTTTGGGAAGTGGAGACACCGGAAGGTTCATCTTCTAATTCCGTGCATTAATTTTTCTGATTTCTTTGTTCTTTATAACTGAATGTGAGATAATGCTCACTATCATATCAATGTTTATGGTCTCTATGTTGGTTACAGTGTTCATTTGGTTGAGCTGAAAGGAACTGACGAACTTTTCGCCATGAAGGCAATGGATAAATCAGTAATGCTGAACCGCAACAAGGTATGATCATTAAAAACAATTCAAGTTTTATCATGTAACTTGGCAGCTGTAATATTTGTATTCGTTCACTACTAGTTAGTGTACTTATCGATAATCTGTGAACGTACCTATGTCTGAAGTATGAAACTTGTTTTTTTCATGAATTTTTTTAGGTTCATCGAGCTTGCATTGAAAGGGAAATAATTGCACTACTGGATCACCCTTTCCTCCCCACACTATATACATCTTTTCAGGTTTCTAATTTCCCTCTTTTAAAACTATCATTGCTTAAAGTGCTTCATATAAAACATGTGATAATGAATTCAAATGGAGTGACTGGGATTAAAATCACTATGCTGGATTGTTATAACTATACTAACCTGTCTATGAATTCTGTGATAATGAATTCTAATGGAGTGACTAATGAATTCTGTGTCTCCTCAGACTCCGACACATGTTTGCTTGATAACAGACTTCTGCCCTGGAGGGGAGTTATTTGCTCTGCTCGACAAACAACCGCTGAAATTATTCAGGGAGGATTCTGCAAGGTATCTCCCCTACTTAGCGAAAAAGTTAAATATTCTCTGTATCATGTATTGTATAATTTATTTAACAGTTTCAATCCTATACAATGAAGTTCACTTTTTGGAAATTTTCTAAGCTATTATCATGACCTTTTTACTCTTTATTTCCTAGTATGAATTGGTTTCAATTTCTGTCAACGCGAAAATGATAATCAATGTTCAAAATTGTTCGTCTATAATAAGTGAATTTTAATGAAACTCCCTATTCAATGTGTATCTGCAGGTTCTATGCAGCGGAGGTTGTAATCGGCTTAGAGTATCTCCACTGTTTAGGTACTCTTCCCTTGTACTTTTCTGATTTTTATATTAGATATCGTTTAACTCTCAAGTTCAAAATGCAGTCAATGTATCGTTTTTCACATAAATTTTGTCCTATGCAGGGATCATCTATAGAGACTTGAAACCGGAGAACATATTACTTCAAACCGACGGGCATGTTGTATTGAGCGACTTTGATTTATCATTCAGGACACAATGTAAACCTCAAGTATGTCTTCTTCTATCTAAACATATGATTCTTTGCATTTAAGGATTCCCTAGCTCTATCACCTTTGATAATATATGTATAGAACACAACTTTTGCATACATTGTCTCTACCAACAATGTTTTTTATATGTCAAGTATTTATTGACGATAGGAATTTTAATTTATATTATGAATTGTCATCTTATTCTGTTATTTTGCAGGTGATAAAGCATCCTCAGCCTAAAAGAAGAAGATCTAGGAGCCAACCCCCACCGACATTTGTTGCAGAACCATCTACACAATCAAATTCATTTGTTGGGACAGAAGAATACATTGCTCCTGTATGTCACGACTTCTCGCTTAAATAGCAATTTCAAAGTAACTTATGAAAAATTATGCATATTTTGTTTAAAATGTAGAATCTGTTATGGGTATATGAGAAGAATAGAATAATGATTAACAATGAACAAAGAAATTTACTTAAACTGTATCACAGTGAGAATTTAACTTAGTCCCATAGGATAGGAAGGCGGAGAGAGATTTGAAGGAATAAATAAATAATAAACATGTAACTACCATGCTTAGAATGTAATGTGAATGCTTACATTTATACACAATTTATGATCTTTGCTGTAGTATTTGTTTATGATATCATGAGATCTTTGATGCACATTAGAGAATTTATCTAGCCATGAAATGAATAAAAACTTCACAACTTTGAATCTTAATTATGGCAAAATTTCAGGAAATCATAACAGGAGCTGGCCACAGTAGTGCTATTGACTGGTGGGCTGTCGGTAAGCTCCTTAATTTCTATGAAACTGCAAGCCTCAATGAAATTCAACTATTATACTTTGTTTTTCAATGCTAATGCATCATGTCAATATGGTAATTTTCTTTATCTTACTTGATGGTTTGTATATCAGGTATTTTGTTATATGAGATGCTTTATGGCCGTACACCCTTTAGAGGAAAGAATAGGCAGAAGACATTTGCAAACATTTTGCATAAAGACCTAACATTTCCGAGTAGCATTCCGGTAAGAATAGAGTCAAATTGCGATTTATAATAACTTATTATATAGCTTGCATTGCTCATTATTCACCGAAATCTCTTTCCTTCTGATGTTTAGGTAAGTCTTGCTGCAAGACAGTTGATTCATGCCTTGTTAAACAGAGACCCTGCCATCCGTTTAGGATCAACTGGTGGTTCAAGTGCAATAAAAGAGCACGCATTTTTCCGTGGAATAAATTGGCCTTTGATTCGCTGCATGGTATGTACTCCTGCTTTCTATTCAAGACAAATCTTGGGGGGGAAATGGGCAGGTCAGGCGGGTTGGACAACGGGTCGAGTTGGGTGGGCCCAAAACATTTTTGTACATTAGAAATACAGGTTGGGTGAGTATGAACTGCTTGACCCATATCCTTTTAAGCTATTCTATCATTTTACCTGTTTGACCCGTTAAGAGATAAAAAATAACACAAATCGACCCAATCACAAGTAACTAGGTTGAAATTGTCACCTCCAAAAGAACCTAATAGTAGTAAATTAGAACAGATATGATGACATGATCAGATGATCAAACAATCGAAATAATAATCCATGATGCCCTTTCATGCAGAGCCCACCACCATTAGATGCACCTCTCGAGTTGATTGAAAAGGATCCAAACGCAAAAGATGTACAGTGGGACAATGGTGCCATGCTAGATAATTCTTTGGATATATTTTAGAGGTTTATTTTCACATTCACCTACTCTTCCTCCTGAAAAATCTAAATATTTCTCAAATTATTCTTATAACATTTTTTCTGTTTGTTGAATGTTCAACTTATTTTTTTCAGCTGCAGGGAAACTAGATGTAAATCACGAATAAGAAAACAGTGCTGTACGTTCCTGCTTCTTCGTTTTTTTCACTCTTCTGTATATGAGAAGTCAGCTTTTCAGATCGTACAAAGAACATGTCATGCCCCTAAAGCTTGATGTTTTCTCATCTCTATCATGCTTTTATGCATTGGGCAGTGGCAAATCTTGAAGTGTTCTATGTTTGTCCTCATTTGTTTATGAAGAATTTTAGTTATGTAATTGTTCATTCGACTACTTCATATCGGATATTCGGATGTCATAAAACAACATATGCACTAGTACATAATGAATAAATGTGTTGTGATTAAGCAAAAACTTTTGTGGTAGACTTTTGACTCCCTGGATGTGCATTAGGATTTACGATTGTATCATGTGACACTAACGACCATATCATAAACGGCCAACTATTCGATGGACAACACATTCATAAGTGTGAGTTTCAAAGTAGAAATGTTTGGGTTTTTAACTGTTTTAAACGAATGAACAAATCTGGATCATGTTATCTCAAACTTCAACAAAGAACGATTTTTTTTTCTTTTTTTTTTTATTCTTTCTACAGTTATTACCAAGATCTGTATCATCAGTCATCACTTATATTTTAATTATTACATGATTAGTTTTATCACACAATACCCGGTTCATGTATCCGACATGTATTATTACAGACATGAACACGTTATACAATGGAAGTGTGGTTATAAATTGTAGCTTTGTCCCTTCAATAACATATTTTTTGGTCCCATTTCTTTGAAATGAAGAAGTTTTATATGTTGTAGCTTTAACAACGCACGACTTTGCATGTTACAATATCCTTTTGTGTATAGGTAGCAAAAGCGGGTTCGAAGATACCATACAAAAAGCTGGACATTGTTTGGAAACCCAAAAACGTGGATCACCGGCTTATCGTTGTAACGATACCCAAAAATGTTATATGTGTTTCAAAACCCTTGATGAATGTAAAAGAATATGCTCTTCACTACAACTAACTAGATATCAAAAATACACAGAATAAAATTAAGTAGATTGGTATTTGTTTCGTGAAATTAATTAGTGTATGTATACTACTATACTATAATCTCAGTTGTCCCAGGAATTTACATCGTGACACACGTTATTAATTTATTTTTTAAGCAAAGAAATCATACATACGTTACGTACATTTAACGTCCACACAAACAAAAGGATCTCCAATTTGCCTTAGAGAGGGTTAAAATGTAGTTATTGTTATTTATTTTGTATTTGCAAATCATCCAAACCCTACTAGAACTACGTATTCACTATGTGACAACGTAAACATTGGGTGTCGCTCGAAGAAAGAAAAGTACATATACACATCTTTTTAGCGGATAGAGTGTTTGAATTGACAGTGAACTAGATTTATTTTGTCCGTGCGTTGCGACGGGTTTAAAATTATATATTTATGAAAACATAATCACAAAATCTTAACTTGTTTTCTTTTCGATTACTTTATAAAAGCACGAAAAATAATGATGACTATAATAATCTAACTAATGATTATATATCATATAGTATTCTATTTACTAACACATGCAAGTTTTAAAGATTTTTTGTAGCATTTCAACATTATGAAATTTCTGTAATTTCTATTATTTCAGGAGTTAGTAGGCAAATTTATTAAGTTTCAAAAAAAAAAAAAAAAAGGAAAAAAAGGTATTATAAAAATATGATGAACTTGTATCCTTTATAATTAAACTATTAAGAAGTACTGCATTAGAATAACACGGAGCATATGTAAGCTCTAAAGCTTTTTAAAATCTAGGGACTTTTCTGTAATTGTTATTTACTTCGAGGGTTGGTTTGCAAGTTTATTAAAATTTTAAAACGGAAAAACAAACATAAGAAACGATGGCAAGGATTGAACTTTGGTAGCCTACTCACTTAATTACTCTGTTTATCAGCATGACTAAATAACATTTGACGTAGATTCTCCGTCAATAAGCATATAGTTATTTTTTCGTCTTTTTAGAATAAAGCAGAATATTCAACAATTGATATTAATAAAAAAATCAAGACACGTGACATGATTAAAATGAATTATATATACACATACGCACATAGTTATAATCCATATATTAGTATATTACATTATGTATTGTATTATTAAACAAAATTTAAAATTTGTATATAAATCTTATCCTCTATTGCTTCCCTTGTATTTAAACTTTTGGACCACATTTTTGTTTATGCTAAATTATTGGTCTAATTTAAGTAATGGCAAGCAATGATGCATTTAACTAATACTTCAAAAAAATAAAAAATTAATTGCATGTACTTCTATGATTTGAAAACACTCTTTGTAAATACTTGGAAAAAAATAGAGATGTAGTATTTACTGTAGCTAATACTTGACAAAAAAAAATAAAAAGTTAGCCTTATGTAAACTTTCATTGTTTAAAAATTGTTATGGAAAAAAGAAAATAAATATACTAAGACTTGAACCCAAGATCAAAAGGTCAGTAGGTAAATCTTTTAACCATCAAGCTAAACAACTTTTATCAATCATTTGCACACATAAACATATTTATTAAGACAAAAAATATGGGTTGAGAAAAGACAAACAACTTACTATTCATAAGTGTTTGGTAATTGATATTAAGAGGTAATAACTAATACTTTAGAAAAATAAAAAATTAATCGCATGTACTTCTATAGTTTGAAAACACTTTTTGTAAATACTTAGAAAAAAATAGAGATGTAGTATTTACTGTAGTTAATACTTGACCAAAAAAATAAAAAGTTAGCCTTATGTAAACTTTCATTGTTTAAAAATTGTTATGGAAAAAAAAAATATACTAAGACTTGATCCCAAAATCAAAAAGTTAGTAGCTAAATCTTTAACTATCAAGCTAAACAACTTTTATCAATTATTTGCACACATAAACATATTTATTAAGACAAAAGATGTGAGTTAAGAAAAGACAAACAACTTATTATTCATAAGTTTTTTAGTAATTAATATTAAAAGGTAATCATCTTTAAATGTATCTTTCATCATTAACATTAACATGTGACGTTAAACAAAAAATGAGGTTCATTTGTTAAGCTTGTTGACTTATTAAGCTTATCTATCGTTTTTCTTTTCAATAACCTCCCATTGGGAGGTGCCCAAAAATCAATATCTTTTTATCTGAAAATACGATTACTCCGTATTTGTCCTTTTTCTTTTTCACTCTAAAATTAAATTAAATTTATTGACTGCTATAACTAACTCATTGGAGTGCTAGTCTTGTATATTGTATATTGCAATTGAACATAACAGAGTTTCTTCCCAAATTAGTGGTATACACAATTGAGGATTTGATATGTGAAAATATGTAGCAGTGAAAGGAGATACATACTTGGTACAATTGGATGTCTTTTTTAAATTATCTTTAACAAAACAATGCTAAAAAGAGGGTTACTACCAATATCACTTTTTACATTTTAGTGCACCCATTATTATAAACTGATACACATAATTCTTGGATGCATCAAGGTTGTAAATGTGTTGCATCCGAACACATGTCAGTAACAACAAATGTCAAGAAGAAAGGTGACTTATAAGTTGTCAAAATTTCATAAAACAATTCAATGTAACAACACGAATGATTAAATCAACAAGATACCACAAAGGCTGTTCAAAACCAACAGAAGAGGAAACAAGTAGCACAAAAACACGCTCCAATTTCATTGCCGTTAGCTTTGAGAAATTAGGTAAACCAACAAAAGAGCCACAAGAATAAAATGTACAATATTCCTTTCCAAAGTACATAGCATCTGGATTCCACTTTTTTGGTATAAGGAGTTAATAAACTGACCTTGATGGAAGATCTACTATGAGTCTTGTAAATGTTTGAACTCGTGACAATTAGCTCCAACTTCATTGAGTGCTGATAAAAGTTTTGGCACAATCTTGGCTAACATAAGCTTGAAACCAACAGAATTTGCATTTGCAATGCTTGTTTCACATATTGAGGCATCTTCTGAAAGCGATCCGATTAAGTAACCTTTCATGTAAGCGTCACAAGCCTTGAGGACGTAATAACCACGCTCTCTAAAGTGCTCTTTGACAAGATCTTCAAAGTCCTACAGAAGTAAGTTGGTTAGTAAATGCATATTTGAAAGAAGTGGATTAGGTGGGTCATTTAAACGTGTGTTTTGAAAGTGATTATGTGATGTTGGATAATCAGAACACTTATAAAAATGAGGACACACATGCCACCAACTAGACTAACTCAAATGGCAAACTTAATAGACTAAATTTCTTTAATTAAATGCAAAAGAAGAACAAATGCTAGCAACTAATCCTACAACAAACATGTAGCAAAAGCCAAAATGCAGTTGGGATTTTCACTAGATAAAGCTATGACAAAAGATTCTCAAGTTTATGTAAAGATTAAACATTGACCAAACAGTCAATATAATGTTCACTGTGTTGATAAAGAATTTACTCATTTTACATTAGCTTAGGATTAAGATTATAATATTCTTATCAGTTACAAATTAATTTGTGAGGATCTTACCGTCTGTTCTCTGGTTATAGAAAACAAGATCATGTTATTGCAAATACTCCAAAATATCCAAATACACAAGGACTACTCAAATTCCATTAAAACCAGAGGTCAAGCCCGGAGAGACATTCGTAAAGAACATGAAGTGAACACAGAATAGGAGAGCCACTCAATCTCCTAAGGTATGGCCATTTATATCCTACATCAAAAGGGAATCTATTGGGGCGATCGTCATATAATTACTCCTTCGGGTTGCGATAGATTTTACAGGGCATGAAAGGAAGAGGAGGATATTTAAGTCGACTAAATGTGTTGCAGAGGTATTGGCAGACATGAGGACCCAACATGTGCATTTGCAACTAATTAGCTTAAAGATGAAAGTAAATAGTCATACTTGTGACGTTGCGTAGACTATTTACTTATTGGGTTGTTAAGGCTTTTGTATTGTTTGTTATGTTAGGCATATAGGGTACAGTGTATAGTCTTGCTCCTAGTGGTTATGAACTTATTGGGGTTGGTATATGCCCCACCTTAATTTTATTGTAAGCAAGGTTGTAAAAGTCGCTAAGCAGGGACTAATCGGCCGGGACCTTGTAGGGACTAATCAAATTGCACTTTTTTTTACATTTAAATAATAAATTTCAAAATTATGTGAAATTATTGAATAGAACCATAAACATAAACATATATATATATAATTGTCTAGAAACATAAACGTAAATATAATTGTCTAGAAACATAAACATAATCGTTCAATTGTTCAAATACTTCAAGTTTGACCAAGTTTGACTTTGACCGACTTTGACTGACTTTGACAGATTAACCCCGCCTTTGATCCAATAATCCCGACTTTGACCCGTAGACCAACGTTGACCACCGTTGACCGACTTTTAAGTCGGATTAAGGCTAGTCGAGTCAAGTAGCCCGATTAAAAAGTCAGATTAAGGCTAGTCGAGTCGAGTAGTCCTAAATCTCGATTAATCAGGGATTAATCCCGACTTTGAATATGTGATTTCTGAAAATTGAAATAGAAGTATTCTGAAGTTATTCTTGGAAGAATAACTTCTATTTCAATTTTCAGAAATCGCATGTTGAGAATATCATTTAACATTAATATGGATGATAAAAGATAAAACTGCAAAACTAATAGATGTGTTACCTTGGGGGGCCTTCTCATGAGATACATCATTGTTTTGCAGCTGAGTAAGAATGTATTCTCATTGTATGACAGTGAGTTCTTCTCTCCTTCAGCTGTACCAAGTTGTTTGTCATACCCGGCTTCATTAAAATATGGTTTCGAATTAAGTACGAGACCCTGGAGTGAAACAAGCACTTGAAGGATGCTTGAGGATGAAGGATCCCAAACTTCATTACCCCTTCCTGTCCAAGTATTCAACAGGCTCAGGCAAACTTTTCCTTCCTCATATAGATTTGGATTTATTCGCCACCCTCCAGAATGATAATACGCAGACTGCATCATCATCAGAAACAATTACAAGCTATATGATATAACTTCCAGATTTAACTGTTAGTGGAGGAGAGAACAGAGGGTCAAAACTAGACATGACAAAAAAGGAAGGTCAAGAAATTGGGTAACGGGTCAAAAATGGTAATTTATAATATAGGTTGAAACAGGTCGGGTCGGGATGCATTGAACACTTTATGTATAAAATTATATTAAAAAAATAACAAATAATTAAACAAAATATATCTTTGCTTCATTTAGATTCCCCACAAATGTCCAGAATCACTCATTCTTACCAGTATAACTATTTTTTCGCATTTTCAAATAAAAATTGGTTAGTTTGCCAACAAAAGAATATCACTGAAAAAAATAACTGAAAGAGGGAGAGGTCAGGTTCCTTACTGGTGGAACGTCAGGGTATTCAGGAGGAAGATGGAAGTCAAAGAAGAAAAGACCATCTTGATAAGGTGTTCCATACGCTCCAACTATCACAGCCCTTAATAAATCCATTCTATTTTCATATACTCTAACATAAATTTCATCTGCATACAAACACAAAACATTTACTAGCTAGAATCTCACAAATATCAGCAATGGAAATTAAAGAATAAACTCACAAAATACCTGGCAAGTTCCTTTTAAGCGAATTCCAATCTTGTTGGACTTTCTTAAGCCATCTTCTTCCGGCGCTATTCTGAAAATACACCCAATGAATTATGACATAAACAAGCAGCAAATCAAGCTAAATTTAATATAAAATTAGTAGAGCCAACTAGGACATCCAGCAAGTAGAAATTTTCTCGTCTTAGGGTAAGTTATGTATGGTTGATGATGGTAATCCAGATGAAGGTGCCAGCAGAAATGGTACTTTGAGTTTAAATATGAAATTAGTAACAGTCAAGATCTCGATAAGGCTTAATGATTGAAATTGGATTCAATGACCCATTTTTGTAGCATAGTACACCACAGGGCATATCCTCCTATCATCTCATCCCCAATTCCTGATGATTACTAAGAAAAAGTGTGCACGACAGAAGCAAATGGTTGATGAGCTTGCAAAGTATATGTTTTTGAGAGTTTATTCAATGAATCACCACCTTCATATTGGATTATCAACTAAGTGATTATAAATTAGTAAATACATCACTTGTCAACACTGCTAAGGAGATCTTGGAAACTATTTAACATACCTAGCCTAAGGTCAAAGAGGCTGCTGGATCTATGAAACCAAGACTCACATTTCCACAACTAAATAAGGAGCTGAAGTCTAACAGAATACTTGATTCTGTTACAGAGTTCGCGACAGGAACTGGATCATTTTCAGAGCATCCAATGCATTATATGGAGGACTCTGTATGGGGATAGATTTTATTCTGACTTCTGACAATGCTAAGAGCTACTCCAGCCAAACACTCTCTTTCATGCATACAACTTCTAAAAACAGAGTTCAGAATGAATGAAATGCCAATATTTGAATATCAGAGGGACATTACTCTTTCATGAAAATTTTCCTACAAAATATTTTTGTAAAGCTGTCCTAATCTCTAGCTATCTATGTAACACGGACACGGTTCCAACTAACGCTTGATATGAAGAGAGGGGTGGATATTTAAAAGTTGTTGATTAAAATATGTATGCTTGTCTTTAGAAGATTCTTTCGAATAATAACTGATATTAGAAAATTTCCCTTACTTCATGCAATCTCGAAAGGATCTTAGGAAATTTAATTTGTATATAAATACTTGTATCGACCTAAACTAGACCTAATAACAAGATCATGACACTTGGCAAATCCAATGTATAAGATAAGAGAGAGAAAATGTTCAACCAATGAGAGGATTAGGCCTAGTTTTAGGTCTACATAAGTAGGTCTATATATCATTACTTATTATATATAACGAATGGGGAAGTCCTAAATGAATAAATGTCGTGAACTTTTTGAAGGTCATAAGTAGGGAGATTCTTATACCAAGTAAGCACTAAACACTTACGGCTCAAAGAGATAACTGCTATTACTTTGGGAACAATAAAATTTATAGCATTATAGTACCAAAGAATGAGCGAAAAACCTGAACAGATGGAGATAGAAGCCCGACAAAAACCCTAATTCTAGTTCTATCAAACGTAGATAGCCAAATAAAGAGTGTCACCCTATAACTAGCATACTGATCGAGCATTCAACCATTTTACTAATGAATGGCCAGATTTGGTTTACAACTTATGTCTAAAGAATCAAACTGGTAAAACTATAATATTCAGATAAAAGGGGAGCCGGTCAAAAGCAAACGGGTAGGAAGTCACCCAAAGTGCATTTTCATGCAAACAACTTCGTAACAATTTAGTCTTTGTAGTTATATTCAAGGCTTTAACTATCTAGAAAACAAAAGAGAGCCAAAAATAGACTAAAGGCACTTGTGTATCAACCTGGCCAAAATTCTACCTCCACTAAAAGATTCATAAGTAAATGTTGAATGCAACTTCCAAGCAAGATAAGTGTCTTTAAATTTTGCAATGTACCTGGCCATTGGCACCAAGATAATAGTGGTCAACAGGATCTTTAACGATATCAAATCCTTTAAATCGGAAATTGTCAACCTCAGATCTTGGGGAGTCACTTAGTTGACCAGAATTGATGTTGAAATGCTCCGTGGGTGCATTTAATATATCTGATTCCTCAACAACACCATGCTCCTCTCCTCTATCAAGAGTTGGTGTTTCATGAGACACATTACTAGAATCGTTTTTCTCTAACAAAACTTCATTATCCCCTATAGAGTTAATGCTTGAATCATCTGTATTTCTCTGACCCCTAGAGAAAATTCCACTGGCCAATCTTGTCATAAATCCAAGGGCAGCCAGGGGTATAGACAGTGCACCATTTGTTTGCATAGTTTCAGCAGTATCATCATCACCATCAATACTGATGTCAGAGCCATTTTGCATCCCTAGATCCTGAAGAAAAATGTTTTACAATTAGACATAAGCGGGGGTGCTCAATAATCAGGTATATACGATGCATATATCAGTATTATTACAAAGTGTTGATGCCTAGAAGCTGCACAGGGTGACAACTGATATTAAGGGCATTATAGTCATTTGAATGAAAACAGACCTCTAGTGTCTTCTGAAGGTTTTCCATTTCAGTATCCTCAACAGTTTCCCAACTAGCTGCATCATCACTTACTTCACTTCCACCAGCAACAGAATCATCATCATCATCACGACCAACAACATATATTGCTTGTGGACCAACCTGATTCGGGACAAAAAATCAAATGAACGAAGACTAACTAACAATGAAGTCGCTTATAGAAGGGAATTACTCTATTCAGTAAGTACACAATAGAAAACATTTATAAGTACCATAGTTGTTCTTATTTTATTCTAAGTAACATATACAAAAAGAATTCCAAGTTAGCGATAAAATTTATATATGGAAATATTTACAAAAATTACATGAAGTGTTACTAGGATAACTTAGCTTTGTTGGTTCTCAAAATTCTTTCTTTTTCCTAGTTCTATCTGACTTAGAACTCTAGAATGCAGGGTTGCGGTCCCACATCATAGTGATGTAGCTTGGTTATGTTTTAATAATATTAGTAATGATAGTACTTTCAAATGATTGTTCCTCAAGGCACATGTTATCTATCTTTCTCAATCATTCTCTTTGTTATCAGTTATCACATCCTAAATCACTTAACATACTATAACAAATGGACTCATAATGTCATGTTTTACCCTTAATAGTTTGAAGGGCTTTTTCAATTTTGCAATTTGAGATTTATCTTATTGTGTTCTTGAAAGATGTGTGTGAATTTAATTGTAATGTGCATGTCTTCCACGAAGTACTCTAATGCCCACCCCGTTTTGGCACATTAATAATAAAATAATAATAACACGTTTCAACCAAATCCCGATACCAGACCTGCCCGAACCCGCCTATTGTGGTGTCAAAAAGTGAATTTAGGAGGTGTCGAGCAAAAGAGCTATGGGATAACTTACCATTGATACCATGCCATCAGCCCAAGTAACTTCAATATCACCATTTCTGAGCCCCGTAATATTTCCAACCCAAGAAAGGTCTGAAAACTCGTTAACGGAATCTCGTTTGACCTCATTCCCATCAATCAACTCTGAACCATTCTCACCACCACTAGTTGCAGAGGGAACAGATGACAACCGAACAACTACATCCCCATAACAGTAATCATAATCTTGATGTCCTTCAAGCTCATAAACACTCACAACTTCCTCTTTGTCAAACTCCTTAGGATCTTCTGGTCTATCAACTACCTTTAACCACCTCACACAAGCTGTTCGTTCTTTTGCATTAACACTTTTCACAACTCCCACACGACTGACGTGATCGCTATCATCATCATCATCTGTGCCATCACTCGGTTTTTCGACCACATATTGTTCAGACACAAATTCATGATCTCCAGGGTTCTCAATCGGTATCAAAGATATTGAATCCAGTCCACGTTCTATTGTTCCATCCTGCCAAGCTACATCAACTCTTGTTTTCGTATTAATAATTTGAAGGGCTTTTTCAAAATGTTCTTCTTTTCTCCGTGACCTTTTATCCCTCTTAACCACAACTTTACGGACCTTTTTCCGATGTAGAGGCCAATTTTCATGGGCTGGACCTTTTGAACCAGGCAACGAGCCACTGCATGAACTAGGTTCAGTTGAAAGGTCGTACTTCTTGGTGGATTCCTCCTCATGAACCACTTCTGAATCACTTTCTGATTTCTCCAACAAACACTTACCATGAGAAACTGTAAATGATGGTTTAGTTGATGGAAGAAGACACCAATCAGCAAGTTGCCAATTTGCATGTGAAAAACACGCCAATAACTTTAAGTTTTTAGGATTCTGCTCCTCAGATGGGGTTATTGAAGAATCGGGCCCGTAACCTGCAGAAGCTATCCAATAAACAAATGCTGAACTCGCTGTAACATTTGTTACGGTTCCTTCCAGTCGTGAAGCTTTCCATAGCCCAGATAGCCATCTAGAATTTTTAAAAACGGATGAAGAGGTTGCCTTGACTCTTTGACCAGGATAATATGGATAATGTGCATCTTCTAGAGCATTCTTTCCAACTGGTTTTAGCCGCAGTGGGTCAGCTTTTATAACTTTACAAACAGAACCATCATCAAACATGACTGTCACATTATCAAGTACATCATCTATTCGACCCAGCCATGGACCCAGAATTACATAATCACCCACTTGAAAATCCCTCACACGCTTTAAATCTTTGGAGGAGACATTACTTATAAAAGTTCCATCAGTAGTTGATAAATCAACAGCTATATTAACATCAACAACAACACCCACTTGCCCTGTTGCATTACAAGCAGTAGCAACATAATCTCCATGCAAAAATCCTCGGTCAACAACCGTGACATCATTAAGACTTTGGGTCGTTTCTGTTTCATCCATCCAAAGCACTCTAACATGGTCAGCTGGAAGCGGGACGCTCTCATCATCATCATTATCGCTATTTTCAGCGCTATTTCCAGTGACATCTTTGTTATCATCCTCATTGGGATCCGCCACTTCATTTTCTTCATCCTCATCATCTTCGTCATCACTAGAGCTATCCGAGTCAGAATCACCAGCAACTTCCGTTACTATCCCGGTCTTCCCCTCGGTTTTGCTAATTACAACATCTTGCCTGTAAATATATGTTATTGCCCCTGGACGCCTACCATTTTCCTCTTTCTTGGCCAAAGAAGATTCATTAGGATCGTGACCATGTTCTGTATTATCATGACCATCAGAATCCAGCTTCGGTTCCATCTAAAATTCAGAAAATAAAAGAAATAAAATTACTTAAAAACCGCCCTATAAACATTCATTAAATAAGAGTACTTATTCAAAACAAGTAGAGTAGTACTAGCTTATAATCATATTAAATAATCACATCACACTATTGGTAAAAAGAACCTGAAATTCAAACTAAACTAGCTTAAACTCTCTAAAAACATATAGGGTTTCCACATGCCACCATTTATCAACGAAACTGATAGAGATACAACTTGTGTACGTATATACACACGCACATATATATTTATATATGTATCCATATGCAACACCTAAACAATTATATTTACCTCAATTCAGGTAGTAAGCTGAGTATCGGATTTGGGGATATTAAAACCTATATTGATACTCAGATTAACAACAGAAACCTAAATAAACAAGCAACGCAAAATCAGCTCAAGAAGAAAAAATCGATTTTTAGATCGATAAAATTTAGAATCAGCTGTAAAACATTCATTACATTTAATGAAAAAAATAACGTATTAGGTATGATATATGAATAAATGAATCGTGCACGCTAATGAAGCAATCTATTTGGATTGAAAGCAACGAATCTATAATTGTTTTGGAAGGATAAAGAAAACGAATAGAATATATTCGGTACCTGAATGAATAAACGAAGTATTTTATTTTTCTATATATTTTGTGTTGTTAATCTAATTCGACGTTGATTGCACGATTGTTTGTGACGATGAAGATGAAGAAGAAGAAGAACGGGTAATGAAAGTTGAAGAAGCTGAACAAATGCGGTGAGGGTATGTTGTGTATTTTAATCATTAATTTTTGATTTTTTTAGTTAGGTTAAAAAATCACAAAATAAATTGATTAGATAAAAAAAAAAAAAAGAACTTGACTAGGACACTGGTCGAGATCCGAATCGAATCGACTCGAAATCTGAATAAATAGAAAACAAGAATTGAGGGCTTGATCAGATGGTTCAGGTCCGATTTTATTCTCAATCTAGATGGTTCAGGTCAAAAACCGACTCGAGAGAATAAATGCTCTTATATTTTATTTTAGGAAAAATATGATGTTATTAGAATCAATATTTGTTGCATATGGTTAACTATATAAATACATATATACAAACGTATGTAAGTGAGAGTTCATATAGCTTAAAAATAACATATTTTGAGGTTTAAAGATATTACTAAGATCCAAGTATATGCATAACATTACTTACATATATTTGGGGAATAATAACTAATCATTGATCTATTACCATTTGTACAGCAACGTACACACTAATTCTGTAATTGTTTTGAAGTTTTTAGTAATGAAAACACGTACTGACACACACAGAAAAATACATACACATGAATTTTAAGTCGAGAAAACACATACAATTAAACTTAAAATGAAACTTACCTTTTTATGTTGATCGCACTTGAAGAACTTATAAAAACGACAGATGAATATGGCAATAATAGATTAGGATTTGTGTTTGTTTGATGATGAGGCTTTAATTTTCTGTTGTAAATAATTAAGTATTCATTTAAATATATTATATGATATATGGATTAATGATGAATATAAAGGATAAGTAACACATTTTTCGGTTCGATTCTTTTCTCATATTTTTTCAGGTTTGGATTGGACCTACCCGAGACCCGAACTAAATACAAATCACGGACCAAGGACCGTACCGAATAGTGCATGTTTGGGTCGGTTTCGGGTCGCTTCCGATCCATTGCTTGGTTCTTCAATTATACACGTAAAATGTACACCCCTAATCTTGACCACATCGAAATACAACTAAATAACACAAATATTGAATTATAAACTATAGAATAAAATTCTCATCTTCAACTAAATCAAACATCGAAGTTCTTAAAAAAAATTGGCTTATTCCTATAAATAACTTTTAATTTTAATTGGTAATTAATTCAATTTGAGTTAAATATATATAAATATATATAGAAAATTAGCGAAAATACCTTAAAAAGTACCCCCATTTAAATTTATCCCCAAAAAGTTTGCAATTGTAAAAATCTATCATTATGACCCAAAACTAAAACTGCGTTTTGCATGGCCAAGGTTGCGTTTTGCATGGCATGGCGTGTCAAGGCTCGTGGCATGGACGCGCGCCTATGGCCAAGATCGTGACTGATCGCTTCCGCTATCGTAATTTCTTTGTCTAAATTGATTTTTTTATCCGCTTTTGACATGATTTTTTGAGATTTTTTAGGATTTTTTATAATTTATACAATTAATACGACCTTAAGATAAGATGATCATCACCTTATTTCATAATTCTCTCAAAAACACTGTCATTTTTTGTTATTTTGCATGGCATGGCGTGTCAAGGCTCGTGGCATGGACGCGCGCCTATGGCCAAGATCGTGACTGATCGCTTCCGCTATCGTAATTTCTTTGTCTAAATTGATTTTTTTATCCGCTTTTGACATGATTTTTTGAGATTTTTTAGGATTTTTTATAATTTATACAATTAATACGACCTTAAGATAAGATGATCATCACCTTATTTCATAATTCTCTCAAAAACACTGTCATTTTTTGTTAGTTGAATACTCAAAAACACAAAGATACTGTTAGACATACGAATATTTTAGTTTGTTGATGTCTAAAGGTTATAAACGTACTGATTTGGATCTCGATTTTGATGTTTAGGTGGATCTTGATCGTCTATACTCGTCCGTTTTATCCTTAGTGGCCATGCAAGTTGTTCGATTGTGCATGCATGTATTCCTTACATCAACTACATTGTTTCTTGTTTTTCAGTTTTTCCTTTCCTTTTGGAAGGAATACGAGCACGCCAGCTTGCCTCTTCACAAGGATCGGCGGCAACACAGTCTGTAAATCACCTAAATTGATCCATTTTGAAGGATGACCCACCAGGAGTATGGCCTCTACATAGGGTGCTCAATACGTCTCTGCCATGAAATATCTCTCGGCATAGCAGCTTACGTCGTCCTATTTGAACTTTCATGTCACTTCTATAACGTGTCCGCAAGGTAAACAGGACAACTGCCATTTTCTGCAACTGCATGTTCATGTCTCAAGGTTGACCAACCCATTCTTGTTATCAACGTAACGATTTGTTGACTCTTTTTCCGATTTGTCAGTCGGCATACGGTGTGAGAGATATTGTAAGTCCAATTCCAGTGCACGATGTTTGAAATACTACCATTGCACTGAAACTCGAAAAGAATCCAAGAACATTGTGATAGGGTGTTTTCGTGCATGCTTTCTTAGCACGGTAATGGACTCCATACTGTTTGATGTCATGTAAGCATATCTTGTCCTTGTAGCATGACATCTTGACCATCTTTCTCTCCCAAGATCATTAAGGGTATTAGAAGATGCTTGTAAGTTCCGTGAAATCACACCCTAATGGTGATCAAAATATGAACTTCGGTATGCCTTACACAGCTTCTAGTAATGTCATTCTTAGAACTTGATCCTACCAGATTGGCTTTTCAAAATCCATCCACAAATGTGATATGCGTTAGGAAAAACCGTTGAAATGAAGGCTGCAATTGAAGCAACCTTATTAGATACGGTAGTCAGATTCGCAATCCAACCATTTGATTCAATGGCATCACGCAAGTTTCCCAAGAACCACATCCAATGATCGGCCGTCTCTCCTACCACGACTCCGTAGGCTAATGGCAAAATGCCATTATTGCCATCCATAGTTACGACAATTAAGTTAGTCCCAAGTAAGCCCCTTTCAAATTTTCCCCATCTATGATAATCATTGGGCGTGTAGGGTTAATAAACGTACGTATCTACAAGGACGGTATATATAAAAATATATCAAAATGGACATTTGGTGCAATTACGACTTATGTGAAATGTTGAGCGGTCCTAGAAAAGTTCGATACAAGAAATGTGGGGCATTTTTTAAGGAAACCGAGAATAATACTTTGAAGAATCATTCAACAGTCTATTACCACGCGGTGAAATATGGGTCGGGGCATGACCAAACGACAATGGTGGATGATCTTGCAATTTGGCAATACGAAGCTAGTTTGGTGCGGGATAGGATGACGAAGTTTGTCATACAAGAAAGTTTTCCTTTTGACCACTTCAACAATCCACGGTTGACGAAAGTCATCCAAGAACCAATCCAACCTCGTTATATACATGTAAGTTGTTCAATTCTTAGATGAGACGTTATTAAAATGTGGAAAAATGCTAAAAATGAAATGATTTTAGGTTTTCAAAATACATAAAGCGGTATAAATTTAACTTGTGATGTTTGGACGGCTCCACATGGTTCACCGGATTCATACATTTGCGTTACGTGGCAAATGATGAAGCGTACAATTGCATTTGAATTATGTGGATATCCGCATACTGGCGATAATTTATATAAAATTTTAGATTATGTGATAAAAAATTTTAAACTAGAAGGAAAAGTATTTTCTATGTCTTTTGATAATGCATCCAATAACGCCGGCGCCATCGGACAATTACAACTAAAATATAAATCGGTTTGCAAATGTGTATTTTTTCATAGTTGATGTGTTGCACATATCATTAACTTGGTTGTGCAAGAAGGAATTAGTTGTATTGCAAACATAAAAGAAAGTTTTAAATAAATGTTACATGATATTTTTAGTTCAAGTAACACTAGATATGATAAATATATGAAATTTTGTGTCGATTCGAATTCTCTTTGGTTAGGTCCGAATTGGGACGTACCTACTAGATGGAATTCGACATGTAATATGTTTGAAAGTACTTTAAGACAAAAATAAACTTTAAAAATGTTTCATGACCTTCTTGCGCAACGTAATCGGGTTACACCTTTTTCAAAGTCGAGTTGGCATACTATCTAACTAATTACCGAAATGTTTGTTGTTTTTAAACAAGCAACTATTTTTTTGTCGAGTGTTTATTATCTGACTAGTTGTTTAGTTTTAAACCAAATATTTTTAATGGGTTCCAAAATAAACGAGTTTGAAGTGAGGGATGGCATTTTGAACACATGGTACAACCAATGAAAGTCAAACTTATAAAATATTTTAAAGAAATGTCTCTAGTTATAACTTGTTCTACCGCTTTGAACACGACTTTAAATGTTGGTGGGGTTGAAACTTTACATCAAAACATTTCTTATGATTTAGGTGTTAGACGGAGACCCGAATTTCGCGATGGATGAAATTTCCAACTTTAACAAAGTTTTCGAAAGTTTGTTTGATGTTTATTTAATAAAGTATGGTTCCACATTCCTTCAAGACAATATTCGAAATGAGACGGTATCTGGATCAAGTTCGCACGGCTATAACAAAATGATGCGATTATATAACACTTTGAGAAATGAGAATACCAAAAGAGTTCGATCAAGCACTCCTAGTAGGGAACTAGGAAGGTATATTGGTTCCGACTTTTTGACGTACTTCACTATCAAAGAGTTTAACAATTTGGATATTTTGGCTTGGTGGAAAGAGTATGAAGATCAATTTCCGATTATAGCCGCTTGACCCATGATCTATTGACCATCCAAGCTTCTATGGTAGCTTCGGAGTCCGCTTTTTTGGTTAGTGGTCACGTTATCTCACCAAGAAGAACCAAACTCACTCCCTTGTCGGTGGAAGTATGAATTTGTTTGAAAGACTATCTCGACGACGTTGAACGAATAAAAAACATTTCACCACTTGAATGGGAAATGGTAAGGGTTGAGCAAGAAATACACGAGCAAGAGATTGAAATGGGATTGTCGGTACGACTTACCGCGCAAGAACTTACTTATGAAGAAGACTTACGCAACATGGCTTATGAAGAAGACTAAATAAACGACGACGACTCGAAGAAGAAGACTTCATAAACGACGATCACTCGAAGACTTTCTTTTAAATTTTTATGTTTTGAAGATGTATTATGTATTTTCCAATATTAGTTGAAATAAAAATTAACAAGAAAATTGCCCCAAAAACGCTTGTCGATTAGAAATTAGTTTATGTTAGAATGTTTGGATTGTCATGTTTTTACCAGAAAGGTCATATCCGGTGGTCCAGTCTAGGCTGCAGAAACCGGTTTGGACCAGTTTGAAACCAGTTTGACACAAATCGATTTTAAGCCGATTCAAAATCGGTTTGAATTTTTCCCGGTCCAAATCGATTTTGACCAAGTTTTACCAAACCAGTTTGATTTGAAAATCGATTTAGAAACCGATTCAAACCTGTATTGTACACCTCTATCATAATTAAGTCAAAACATCATATACAATTACCACATTCTTAAGTTTTGGGCTTATGAGCACTATGCATTTAAGTTTTCGAGGCATTATCTTTAAACACCTCAAAAAGTGTTAACCTGTTGTACGATCGTCGTTTGGTTAACAGATTGAAGTTTTAAGCTAATTCATGACAAGGAAAAAAATTAGCCAAAAGAAAAATGGGTTAAACAGGAATGTTACATTCCTGTGAGTTTACTTTAATACTTACAACCTCCTAAACCGTCTTAACTTTATAATAAGAAATGGATTACAGTTGTAATAAAATAACTTTATTTGTTAAAATTAACATAACAACTAATTATGTGACAAAACCAGCACTAGAAACAACCTATGCCAATTCAAATCCATTTTGGCCCGTTGTCCGACCGACCATTTTTCCATCTCTACCTAGAATTCTTTTAGAGTACATTTACAGGACGTGTTACATACTTACATCACCAAGTTTTATCATTTAATATCGTGTGTTTTTGTTGTTCAAGTGTTATTCTGCATACGGAGATACCGCGCATGTGACAAACAGAATTAATCATGACCGATAAAAGTTAAGGAGCTTCGATCAACTTATTTGCCAATATATCATTTGAAGGAAGATTAACAAAACTCATCAATTGGATATTCAGACCACAATATATGGAAAGCTAAACAAAAAATTAAAAGATCCAAACGGCACACAAGAAGCGACGGCTTTCTTGAACAAAGTCACTGCATGCTAAATTTGTTGCTGCTGTAAATCATTTGGGTGTTAAAAGTAAGTCTATTCTTAGAACCGCTATACCATTGGATAATTTTCAACTCTAGGATGCTCTTATCAATTCAAATTTTTTTCCACTCGTGAATGTTTAGTAGTAATATATAACTCCTTATATTTCATCATCGTTCTTTTAATAATTGTTGTTTAATTTCACTAGTCCACAGAAGCTGTCTCGATATGATCTACATGTATCCTAAAGATATTAAACGAGGAGAATATAACTAAATCGATGTGGCTAGCCACCTCCAGGCACTGATCCTAGTCTTAGTTATCAGTTTAAATATATCCATAATCTTTAGTTTCCATAAAGCTTATTAGCTCTTTTTGCAGAAATATCGACGTTATTTGAAAAAGATTAGCCATGAGGCAGGTCGGCAGGGTAATATGGTACTTTCGCCCAACGAGAGGTCAGATTATGCTTATTTGCGAACATGATGTGTACCTCATCCTATGTTTGTTGGTTTGGATAAAGCATCTTCAGCATTATTTCCACCATATAGAAATGGTACCATTTTGTATATTTCTTCTATACCGAAGATTCAAGAAAGTGACTATCAAAAGTCAAAATACCTCATAAATCTTCAAGTAGTACCATATGTTGCTAATGAGTCTACAGTTTACCCCATGAAATTACAGATGTTACTAGCTCTGTCTACCCTTTAACCAGTACCCATATTACCCATGAAAATTTTGTGCTTCCTAGCCTTGTAAGCAATAACGTTGAAGGTATGATCTTTAAGAAAATAATGGATATAGTTGACCATGAACGCTCTGCATATCAACAGCACAATACTTCCAGTTTTATTGGATAACCAAGCGGTGTTGACCCAATGTGTATGCACCATGATGCAGACAATATCACACAGATGATGAAACTGAATATTAGCTGTGTGGATGATCGGTATAGCCCTAGGTAAATTTATACCTAGGTAAAGTGGAAATGCCTAGGTTGGGTAATGGATCAAAATCGAGTTTTCTCTTTTATGGATCGAGTTGAATTGACCCATGCTTTTGTTTCAGCGTAAATGTTATTTAAAATTAATTAGTGAGTCAAATTAATGATTATAAATATTATATAGTTTCTGTAATATGGATTTGGAGGCTTTATCTTATAAGATACACTCTCAGAGTGACTTTCGACTTACTTGACTTGATTACCGAAAAAAGGCCGAGGGTATGCACCTTTTAATACTACGTATTCATCAACTCTTAACATAGGCAAACATATTACAAAAGGTATATCTAGATTGCAGGTGGTAGTGAAACTCATGATCATTCCCATTTGTATTCCACTTTTAATCGAACCTATTTCTATAATGATGCGAGCACACTCATGCAGTCAAGATATGTGATCAAATTTCAGATCAGTCAATAGTATGCTTATTCGATTTCTTAATAGACACACAATTTAAAGTAACACCAACTGGATGACAAGTAAAAACCTCAACATATATGCTATAACATGGGCAATAACAAATTCGATCTAAATAAATAGTCGATTTAAATGGGATGAAAATAGCCCAAACTTTCCTAGTGAAGCCACAACTATCAGCCACATGACACACTTGTAAAACTGTAATTGTAATGCATTGTCATCCAGACAAAAGAATTTAGTAGTTATCGGATTGATGAAGAAAGCAGAAACACTTATCCCTCAACGTAGGATTTGAGAAGCTTCAAGCGTTGAATATGTTCCTTTTTATCCTTGTTCCACACATAACGATGTAAGAAAATAGATAAGTCATCGTTTACTCCCCTTGCATTTAGGAAGTCGTAGAGTGCATTTTGAAGACTTTTGTTCAAGACCCTGAAATAGCCACAATATATAGACCATGTTAAATATAGCTGTGGCAAAATGGTCAAGTTAGGTAATGGGCTGAAACAGGTTTCGTTCCAAGTCGAAACTTGAAACGGGTTAGGTTGGATTGACCCAAAAATGTCCATTAATAAAGTTCTTCAATTTTAATTTTTTTATTTTCTTATCATAGGACAAAGCATTTGAGTAAGTTAGATGTTTTAAAAATACATTGTGGCTGATTTCCTGCCCTTTTCTGTTTTAGCCAAGTTAGTTGAATCAACCTTCAGAAGTAAATGGAACAAGTTTGCATTCTCTTTAAATGGCTTTTAGAGGGAGGGTGGGTGGGTGGGTGGGTGTGTGGGGGGGGGGGGGGGGGTAATAATTACAAGTTGATAAACATAAATATACTTCTGATATAAAGGAACCTAAACACTATCTCAGGTCTTATAGATATACATCATGCAATATCTGAGTGATTACCAGTTACACGTCTCTTTCGGAAACAAAACATGATAATGACGAGTATATTCAAGACGGGACTTCGGATTTTCACAGAATAGCAGAAACTGACCCTTAAATTGCACGAAGCAAGAACCACATACGAAGTATAAATATTTACCTGAAATCAGGACCCATATAGGGGCGAGAAAATGTTCCATCAAGCCCAATTACATAAACTTTCTGAATCTCCAAACGTTCTGGCCAAGCCGAGCATACAAATTCCAGCATGTCACCTCCTTCACCCTTTGATATATCAACTAGTAAGCTAATGTGAAGTTGGGTACTGGGCTCAGTATCTTCACCCCTCGACTTAGGAGATACTATAGCATAACCATCAAACATTGTAGCTTCAATTTTAATATTTTCCTCAATTGTTGACCTTCCCCTCAAGGTAACAAACTGCTCTCCAGGTCTATCTTCCACCATAAACGCATTAAATTTTTTGTCAGGCTGCAGTTCATCATATGATGGCCATCAATTACAGAATATTTTGAATGCAATGACTTTAAGGTGAACATGAGAAATACTTTAACAAGTAGTATAATGTTCAAAAGATGTCTTTACTATGTTTCTATTGACACATAAGTCTCATGCCATCATTCAGTGAGATGAATATCATCTCCAATCACTTGAATAGAAATGATATAAGTGGTTATAAACATATAAATATCCTTACTAGTCTCATCGTTGAAGCTTACATAACCCATATGCATATAACTATATCTGTGATGAATTCAAAGTTGGTAATATGGAGTTCAGATGAGCAAACTGCAAACAAACCCCTCTCTCTATATTTGAACTCGTATCACACTTAAGATGTGGCGTTACATTCAACTTCCAACCCAAATATAATCCTCCATTTCTCCCTCAAGCAAAACCAGATACACTACAAATTTTGTGATCAAATATAGTCCAACACTAAAATGTGACTAAAGAGTGAATCACTTTTGAACCATCATCTTTGTTTTTTTTCTTTGGTTGAAAATTAGCCACTGTCCTCCTCATTCGTGAAAATGCAAGAGATTCAAAAGTTCTCCAGAAATAAGTGATTCTAAAGGAAAATATTCAAGTAATATGCTTTGCTTTTGTCATTGGCATTTGCATATCCATAAAATGTCCAAAATCCTCAGTTTTGCAAACTCTTGGTGGCCTTTTGGAATGTTGACAAGACTAGTAGTTAGTCTGCAGCGACAGAAACTCGTGTAATTAAACCTACAAGGTTACTAACTTAAATTACACTCCTTTAGTTCCACAATCATAACTTATTCTCTACAAACTTACTACTCAAATTAAAGATACTAGTGACAATTATACGCATTTTAACAGAATTGGAAACTAACATATTTGCAACAAAGTTGAATAAGCAAACACAGCACTCCCAATCACATTCTCCCTTCAACTTGAGTACTTTCTGCCACCTAATTGTTATTTTCTGTTTTTAATACTACTTTGATGGATACATATATTTCTTATACCTACATGTATATATCAAAATCTTATGTTAATTCCTTTCTCAATATCTTGACAGAATAAAGTTCACATTTTTTTTAATCATGATTGCTCTAATTGCTACAAGAAAGGGAAACAAACTATAGACAACAATTTTATTAAAATAAAAAAAATAACAATAAAAATAAAAAAGAAGGAAAAGGTAAATATGTATGTAATATAATATAGCAGACCTGATGAGGAGGGGCGTAATCTGACTCGAACTCGATTTCATTTGTAAGCATACTGACAAGATTCGATTCAAACGGTGACTTATTGTTGTTGTGTTGAAGAGCTGAAGTTGAAAATGAATTCGTTTGGGGAAATCTTGATATGATTCTGTTAGTTTGAAATGATTGGTGGATTTTGGGAACTGTTAGGGTTTTAGTTAATAGGGAAAGAAGGGATCTTTTTGAGGTTCGAATCATATTCCCGACCATGGTAATAGTTATTGGCTTCGATTAATTGCAAATTCCGTTTGAAGGTTTTGTAGGGTTTTCACTTTTTAACAGAAAAACAGGGTTTTGCGATTCTTTGGGTTTAGACTGTTGATCTAACGACGAGGTACCATTTATGCAACGAAGCTATATTTTTGGACTAAACGTGCAAATAAAGTCTATGAGCGACGGAAATCATAAGGGTGGATTACCTATAGGGATCATTCACGTAGTATACCATTGTCTAATATTCGATTTGAAATTGTTTATTTTGAATACCAAATAAATTAGAGCTAAATTAAAATTAAATCGTATTTAAAAATAGTTTTTGAATCGATTAAAACTGAAAATGAATTCAATTCTTGGTTTTGAATTCGATTAAATCGAAAATCAAATTCAAATTAATAAATATATATATTCTTTTTTAAATTCAACCAATATATTTATTAATTTAAATTCATTTGAATAATTGAATATTAAAAAACTTAACTATCATGTGTGGGTTTGTGAAACAATAATTTGTATTTTGATAAAGATAACAATGATTTAGCCAACTAAATCAATTTGTATTTGAATAAAACTAACAATAAAATGATTAGTTATGCTAAAGAAGCTAACACAAATACCTTTGTAAAAGCTTTTGGCTAAATGAAAAAGTTAGGTTATATTTCGATAAATTACTATTTAGATCTGAACTCACATCAACATTTAAATGAACTTGATCGTCAATTTTGGTTCACCACAATTAAGACATATTTATGTGCATACAATGATATCGAATAGCTTTTTTTCTGTTTTTTCTCTTTTACATAATATGCGATAACACGATCGGATTCTTTTATTTGTTTCTTAAATTAAGACTTTAATCTTTTAGAAGACTTCTATAGTTCTATGTTTGTTTAAGCCTCAAGGGTATGTCTAGTTACACCTACTAAAGTACCAACTGCCATTTAATGGAAGTCATAGTTCAATAGTTAGAAGTAGCGAATGTCAAACGTCAACGGCATTAGAGTGTAAACATGGATTTAAAGTTAGTTTAGGTTGTAATTATGTTTGGTTAGTTAATTAGATAACACACTATTAAAAAGAGAGAATGAGTTATACCCCTCTCATATTCACGTTAGATAGATGATTAATTCTTTTGTTCATTCTTTTATGTTTGGTTAGGACCTTTGATTAGTTTGTTCATTATCATCATTGAGGAAGGTTCATATACAATTGGATCTTATCGTACAAATTGTGAGATTTAATTTAATTCCTCCACGTGTCCTGATATTAAAGAAGATAATTTTACTCACAAAACCCTCAACCACAACATCAGACATCTCTCATTTGACTTTTCTCTTTATTACTCAAAAACCACCATACTACCTTTCTCCTCGGTCCACCTCCGACTCCCACACAATCCGCCTCTAACCACCATGCCAACAATCGTCAGTCACCCACCAGCTGATCACCAAACCGCCACCACCAACCATCCATCATGCCGCCACCACTCAAAAGATTGTCACCCCCGAGATCGACGGTTGTTGCTACTAGAGAGGGTGTTCAAACTGATCGAGATCTAAAATGCGTCGCCGGAGTGGATCGAGATGAGATCTAACCGTGAATCTAGATCTGAAAGTCCGAACTGATCTACTTCCGTCATTCTCTGCAAATTTCTTCTCTGATCAGTTTCTTCGTCTTCTCCGGCCAAATCCTTCATCTTCTCGGGTTAGATCAAACAACATCTTTTTTTTTTTTGGTGATCTTTGTTAGATCTAAAGTTGTTGTGTTTTTTTTTAGTTAGATCCGAAATTTATGATGTATCACCGGAGTTTTGTCGCCGGAATTAATAAAGTTTTTTTCTTTATTGTAACCAAATTTGTTGTGTATCAGTTTGCTATTTTATGTGCGTATATGTATGTTAATAAGTTTGTTGTGTATCAGTTCGTTATTTCATAGATATAAGTTTGTGTATCAGTGACCGAAAAAATTAAAAGTTAGTCTCTAATTAAAGAGAATAAAAAGAGTGATTTAATGGTGAAATTTTTTTTGGTAAAAATTTGATTATAAAAGAGTTGTAAGTTGAAAAGGGTTGGGGTAAAAAATTCAAATTTAAAGGAAACCATAAATGGAAACCACAGATGCCACATAATTAATGTTTATTAACAATTAAGTGATTGTAATCTTCATATTAATTAAATCAATGGTTCAGATTTATTCTCACCATTACGACTTTGATGAACTAAAGTACAATAACTCTTTCCTATCATCATAACTCTTAATTTGATCGTTTTCAATTTATTTTCTGTCTTCCTTAAGAAAAATGTAGGAAAAACGCTTGATGTACTTTAATTAGTAATTAATATGACTATATCAACAACACAACAAATCGAAGAAAAATTAAAATTCATATTGTGAGATTCGGCATCCAGAAAATGCAACATTAAATAGCGAACATAATCATTCGTGAAAACAAGATCGAGTCATTATTTACTTGCAAAGAATAATAATCAATTTAATAAAACAAATACACAAAACTTTATTATTTAATCCATCTTAATAGACGAAAAAAGGCGATTAACAAACAAGAAAGACGTCAAGAAACCAACTGCACCCGTAGCAAGCAACATAGCCGTAACCATGAACAAAGAATAACCCAAGTAAAGCATCGCAGACACGGGTCCACTCAAAGTCTTGAGATCGAAAACCAAATAATTAATCGAATACAAAAACACATAAAGAGAAACCGAACCAGATGCAAAGAACGATTTCCACCACCACTTCCAATCCTCAACGCATAAATGCATATAAGTGAGTACTAACGACACCTCAGCACAAACCGTCACGAGCAAGATCAACACGATGAATAAAAACCCAAAAACATAGTAAACTCGGCCAAGCCAAATGCTCGACATGATAAAAAAAAGTTCAATAAAAAGAGTCCCAAAAGGGAGAGTCCCAGCTCCAAGTACCAAAATCCAAGAAGGAAACTTTTGAGGTGGGACCTCCCTAGGGATTTGATTAGTACGAACGGGGTACTCGAGATAACGAGCTTTTGTTGCCACAAATCCACCGATTAATGTCAATGGTACCGAGATGCAAAACCACATTAAGATAAGAACTAAAAACGTCGTGAATGGAATAGCGCCAGTGCTACCATTTCCCCACAAGAGGGAGTTCAGTACTGTTAAGATTAAAAAGGAGATACCAGGGAAAAAACAAGCGACGCGCCATGAGACTGAAAACCATCCTCGAGTATCACCTGCGGCTAGTGTTCTCCATAGCCATACCGCAACGTAACCAGCAACAACTCCAAGAAATACATAGAACATAAGCATTCCTACACGTTAAAATGCATCCATCATTAGTTTTTATATGAACATATACTACAAATAATAAATGTGCAATTTTATACCCATTTTTCTCTAGTAGTACTAGACGCCGCAACCTCTTAGTTGTTGAGTCACCTCACACAACTATGGCAGACAATGTTGCAACAGGAAGCTTGTATTGAGACACACTTTATCTATGATTTTCACATCTCTAAGAGGAATTTTTTGAGATAATAAATTAAAATCAAACCTGTAAGGAGGGTGCCACGAGCAGCTGGAGACATGAACCCAAGAGCAGCAAAAAAGATAGTAGAAACCGCCATTGCAAGAATTCGGCACCCATCAGCCACCATAACACACAACAACTCACAGTTTTCAGGTGGCCGAAAAACATCAGCCACCACAAGCTTCCACCCTGATAACTCTTCATTCATTTGAGCTTGAGCTTCTTTATCCAACTCCTCATAACGAGCTAAATCTCGCCTAATAGTCCTCAAGAATATCACAAGAACAATTCCAGCAAGAAATGTCACAACCATTAGTGAATTCAAGATTGAAAACCAATGAACTTTTGCACCTTCCATTTTCAAATAGGCGTCCCATCTTGACGGCCACTTTATATCACTCGTAACAAATGAAACCTCGTACGTAAAACTCACAGGTTGTCCCTCTTTCAACGCCATTCCTACAGAAAACGGATCGCATTTGATGGTGGATGGATACTTATCATACGATGTAATGTTCTTTAGTAAACCAATATCATGGTTTACACTACAAGGAACAACCTCAAATCCAACTACCATGTAACCTCTACTATTAACGGTTTCATTGCTAGGTGTGATTAGCTCGGCCCCATCACCCGTCCCGACCACACCAACTACATTATCGTGTTCATACTTATGAACCAAAACCGTAAGCTTCAAATGATTAAAGAGATAATAAACATCTTGAACTTTTATTCCAACAGGATAACCAGTCCATCTAACATAATATCCATCTTTTTGCATATACCTAATTGCAGGTAGATTATCAAGATTCAGATTAACCTGATACATTTCATCGATTCGTTCTTTTAAAGTTTTGTATTCATCATGAGATAAAGGATTGGATTTACATAAAAAGATTTCGGTTTGATTCTTGTACATTTTGAACCGATATGGAGAGTTTTCGATTCGATCTCCCATTAGAAGCTCACCAAGATTCTCAGTACTATCTTTGATGCCTTCAGGAGGCTTACAAAATGGCAAACTATAATATCCATATGGAATTTCTGTATCAATGGAGGTTAACGAGTTTACTTTCACTGATAATCGATCACCTACATCGTATTTATGTGGGAAACTACCAGGAAGATAATACCCATGAACAATTTCAAGAATCACACTATAAATTAGAAGAATTTTTTTGAATCTATCTAAAGAAGCCATTAAAGATCAATCTTGGTAATCAATATACTTTAGGATCGTTAATCGAAGTAGGATTAGATGACAGTTAGAGATTGATGGAAAGAGACTGTAGATTAGGGCGGAAGAATGGAGCTTGGAGGAAGAAGTTGAGATCTTTGAAGCCTGTAAATATGGAGGAAATTGCAAATGGAAGGTGATATAAAGAGAGATGTATGGGGACGTACAGATGTATATCTTTCTTTGCATCTCAAATGTGGTTGATTTATAAGTTGTAAATTAATCAAGATACAAAATGAGATTTATTAGACATTTACTAAGTAATGCTTAACAAATGTAAAACTTCAATATGTAACAGAAAATATGAGTTATAACTGTAATAGACAATTCTCTATATATTTGTTTGTTACAATTATTTAATAAGTTTTGAAAATTCGATATATTGTGTTATAGTTTGTTAACGCACTTAAAACAGTAAAAAACAAAGCCTACAGACTAAACCAACTAAATTTCTTCTCTATTTAAAGCTGCAGACCATGAATTAAACCATCGAGATCGATATAATGTGATCCATAAATGAAACTGTACGATTGCTAACAGTAGGCAAGTAGCCATTATAAAACCATCAAGATTTTTATGGGTTTGTTTTAAAAAACTTTCTTGTTCCGTAATCCCCAAATTACATACAAAATTGACCAAACTATGGCTTGCCAAGCCAATGTTTGATTTCTTGTGAACCCATTAAGCCCCAGACAATGAATTATATCTCCGATGAATTTCTATGAACACATTTCTGGTTTCTCCATATACTATTTGCTCATCTGTTTATGTTTCACGCAACTCGCTTGCCCTTTCATATTGGCATATTTACATCTACTCATCAACAAATTAAAGTTGTAATCAAGATCCGCCTTTACATCATAATCATTTACAGGCTTACAGCAATAATTGTTTTACAAAACGAAGTATATTATATAAACTGTGGTTTTAATCCAGCCAATACTATTGAATTTGAGCGCTTCAATCTGATGAATTCCTTCAAGACTTTTTTGATACATATATCGAAAAATTGAAAAAAAGATGGCGCAAACAGAGAGTTGTTCGAAGAGATGGTATATCAAGATGACAGTCTTTACAAGGTTACAGTGATAGTTAAATATACAAGTATAATAAGTATATAATCAAACTTACCAATTGGATGTCATTTCTTGCATATATCAAGCTTAATTGCATCGTTTCTGATCATGAATACAAGATATACTCCGTATATAGTTTCCTGAATGAATCCAACCTTGTCTACATAATGTGTGACAACAATCAAATTCTGCAGATCAAATGTTCACTAAAATGCACATACAAAAGAAAAGTAAAAAATTCTTGAAATTTGATCAAGATTCGACAAGTCAAGTTTTGTTATGATCGGCGTCTCGATCATTTATTATTAGATCTTCAAGTTTCTTGATACCAGGCGGAGTAAGCGGCAGTCTCGAGATAAAATTCTGAACATGCAGATCACCATCTTCTTCGAAATTCAACGAGTAGCTGAGAGGATCATACTTGAATTCGTTGGTAGAATGTCGTCGGTAACGGTTAATGATGGTTCCACCACCGCTTCGGTGACGGCAGATGCTAGTGGTAGTGTCGTTCAATCTTATATTTGATAATTTGAACCAATTAGATGAAGGTGATTTTTTGAGAGTTGGAGATGGTATTGGCAAATGAAGATGAGAATCTAAATTATGACGACGGTTGTTATGGAAACATGAAATTTTAAGTGTTGATTTAATTCTTCGGTCACGGAATGACGGTGATGGCGTCTTTTGATCGTTTTCCATTGTTGTTGTTGACAGAAATGGAATTAGGTTTAGGGTTTTGCAAATAAAAACAGGAAGACGAGTTCATTTGTTTATTCTTACATGGAAACGCATTATATACACGTGCAAATTCCATCACACTCATATTCGCCAAATATGCAGCCTTTGGTTATGGGCCCAAGCCCAATGGAAGAAGATGTGGGCCGCCTCACAATAGCCTGGGAGTGTTATAGGGTCAGATTATCGGGTTGTGTGTCCATTCGAGTCGGATTGAATCGGGTTGAAGGTTTAAAAAAAAGGTAACTCACAACCCGATTCTATAAGAAATCAGGTTTTCGGGTCCAATCGGTTCGGGGTTATATTATCGGGTTAGTCATTGAATATCAAACATTATAATGAATTGCAAATTTTTAGCATAATGCTGCTTTAGTTTCGAGGGCTTTAACATAATTGTATTGTTATATGTCTTCACGAATTTATATAGCATCTTGCTTTTTTTTTTTTTTTATAAATTTTATGTAGTATGCACCGAATAATACTTCAAATATAATTAGTCTGACCAAGCATCTTGGTGCTAAAATTAGTGATCATGTTTTTGAAACACCAAACAAGCTTTATGACGATATAATCAGGTCCACTCGGCTATACATTGTAAAGCATTCGACAACATCAAACTATACCTTTAGATTAACTAATTTAGGGTGCCTTATAATTGCACAAATATAGGTGTAAACTAGCAGATGATAATACCAAGACACAACAAAAAATGTGCAGAAAATCCAACAATAAAAAATGAACTTTAAGTTAACATGTATGGTTAATGGACATATGCTAGTGGACTTCTCAATTTCTTTATGTTGGGTTAACCCGATGACCCGATAACAATGTCTCATTAACCCTAACCCGACCTTATAAGAATGTTGAATTTATCGGGTCAGATCACACAATCTGAAGCCTTGTGTGATCCTAACCAATCCGCCCCTAAAAGACATATCGGGTTCGGGTAGGGTCGCCCCGACCCTTTTGACACCCCTACCATAGCCCTATTCCATACTATATACTCCATATTATGTATTCACTTTTCACTAGTTCCAACTTTTTTTCCTTGGCATAGGAACTCTAATTTTTTTTCCCAACATAAATAAATCATATTCCAATTTAATTCTAGATAGAGGTGGAAGAGCGAGTGAAAGCTCAATATTTACCATGGGTGGACCGTGGATCTAATTAGTGTACAACAAAAGGCAGAGAAGTTCTAAACTATAATTGCAATGAATACACTAGTATAAAGTTGAGCGATTAGGTATGTACTTGCAATAACAATATGATTTTGGGTAACTTTAAGCTGGTTTGACCCATTTAATTTGGGGTTAACTTCTTCCATTACTATTCGACAGGTTCAGCAAAAAGATTATAAGTAAATTGACCAAAGTTTTCACCTCTACTTTTAAAACTACATAAATTCATACAACTACAAGTCCACCTACACATATGTGCCTGGAACCAACACAAAAATCCATTCAGAACCATTACTAACCAAATTCAGCAGCACAATCTGATTTCTAGATCATCTTTGCATCAACTACAACTAACTACAGAATGGAATAAACAAAAAAAGGGGATAGATGATAGGTTACAGAAATGGTCAAAATTTGTTGCAATTTATATAACAGAGGTCAACGGGGTTAAAAATTTAGTCAATATAAGACATTTTGACTTTCTTCTACATTGATAAAGGAAGAAGCATCCTTCGCTTCTTTTTCCGGGCCAGTTTTACATGTTTGGTTACCTTCATACATAATAGTAGCAGCAATGTGATGGTTGCTAATACTAAAGCAAGCTTCAACTGTCTGTAATATAATGAAATGGCCAAGAAAACTATAAATGCTAGGATGACAAGTTCCCAAATTACAAAAACGACCACGTCTACCCTGCATCCAGAAAAAGAGAAATGGACAACATCAGAAGCCAAGAATTGTTACAACAAATATAAAGACAAAAAATAAGTGTAGACTTGTCTACCAAAATAAATGCCACATACTTTCACAATGATGATAAAGGGGTTATAAGGTTTTTAAAGATGATAAATTGCATCTGTTACATTACTAACGGGATTGACCGAGCGTAACCTGATTTCTATTATAATAGATTCATGGTAGGCTGGTAGCTGATAGTAAAGGTAGCAGTTTTGACCCATTTACGTATAAATGGCTTGATTTGGTTTATGCTTAATCTTTAATAGGTCTAACGAGTATAGAAAGTATAGCTAAAAGGGAAATGATAGACCTCCTTAACCAATTAAAAGAATATATTACTACTGAAATAATAAAACTTTTGTAATCATATTTGGCTCCCACTTATTCATTGTTTATGTCCAAAAAGGATGCCTCTTTCTCAATTGATAAACCATCCAACACGTTGACTAGTACAACATATCTGACCTCAATTGATAAACCATCCACTTATTCACTGTTAGGTGTGTCATGTGCCATGGACTACTTGTAGCGTAATTTTCTGAAAAACTTACTAACATCCATACATTTTGACATTTTGTTGAATTATATAATATACTCACTACGTCTACCTTATTCTCTATGTCTAAAAACGATTCCTCTACATCTCCACCTACGTCTAAAATTAAAAAATACCTTTGAACCCATCATCTCAAGCACCCCATCTATAATTGCCCATGAGAACATGGGTAGAAACAGAGTCCCCTGTAACAGGTGATTTCAGATGATTTCAGTACCAACATCAAGTTCCCAATTTCCACTAAACATGACAATAATCAACTATTTCCATTAAAAGCAACCCACTATTTCACTCTTGAACAAAACATGATTTTCGATTCAAACAAAAAAATAATTCAATCATACGGCCTAACTTCTTCTCATTATTGTTCATAAAAATAACAGTTCGCGCACATGGTACATCCTAACTATATGTTTGAACATATAGAAACACTTGACGTATCAATGGAGCACGAAACAAATAGCAAGTGAGGCTGACTAGTTAATATGTCTGATCGATTACATAAACGATACTTTTAAGTTTTCTTTTCTAAACAGTCACTAATTCTAGACTCTGTAACCTAATTTCCACTAAATAACTCAACAATATCATCAGAGCATCCAAAACCTACAACTCATTTCATTTACTTTAAAACTAACTTCAATGAGACAATTACATACTCATCAATTATCAAATGAATGTGGATCAGCTAGTAACAACATGACTAGTTTCAAATATTATAAGTAACTCCGGAACTAACTAAATATTTAATTTCACTACTACGAGTACAAATGGATATGAAAAAAAAAGGAACTCAATTAGGAAACCCTAAATACATAGATATAAAAATAGTACCTGGAAGTATATAAATTAGCAGTTGGAGAAAATAATGAAACGGAGGCCCAATCATGCTTGGTTCGATTTTGATACTCTCTGAGCTGTTCCACCAGATTCGATCGCGTAATTTTTTTATCTTGATGTATAGAATTCGAGCGCGATAACATCCTAAATTAAATGATTTTATGTTTATTTTTCTATATATATAAATAAACCTCAACGAAGAATGAGAGTTGAAGCTGTATGTATATACTTGACGCCGGAGAGAATCCGGCCGAAGAAATCGGCGATATGGAAAATAATTGACGTCGACGTGTTTCTTCTAATTTTTCCAATCTGTTTCGATTAGGCCCGCTCCGGTGTCTTTTTTTGAAGAGAATAAAAGAGAACCGGAAAGATAACAAAATAGGCCTGTAGAGGAATAGAAGGGGAAGAAGAATTATCAGATTTCTTCTGATGAAAGTGCAAAATAATTATAAATTGATACTCTACTTTCCAATTCTTTCCGACTCGGGAGCGAGCCCTTAGAGGTTATTAGTAGTTACATATTTGGTCCTTTTACTTTATCATTTTTACAAAAATACTAAAAGTCAATTTCTTTATCATATTTGGTCCGATAAAGTTGTCCAACTCCCATTTTAGATGAGTAACCAATACGTATATGCTAACTCTGCGGTTGATGGATACCAAAATGGATATACTAGTAAAATATAAAATATTTTGAATAAAACAAAATTAGTTAGTTACAAAGAATGTAAAGTGACTTAATAATATATTGTATAACAACAATTGAGGTACTTTACTAAGTATAAAAATTATACATATACATCGAATACTATTTGATACGGAGTAGTATGCATGAGCTTTTAAACGATTTCCATTCTTATACGGTCGAGAGTTGGATAATATTTTGCATTCGTTGTGTAAGCACTCTATAAGCCAAGTACTTTCGTAGAAAACTACATCAACCTACTTTTGTAAAATGTATATTTAAGATTGCTTACATTTTAGTATTACACTTAAGTCGTACATATATATTTTGTATATGAGTGAAGATTTGTATATTATCAACTTTTATTCGTGCATCAACAAACATGTTCTATGATATGGTGTTGCATTGTACTATATTGTAAAAACGTTTAATGTGTATGAACATTTGTCTTGTGTTAGAAATCAAGAACGTAAACAAGAACAAACAAGACAACACAGATTTACCAGAACTGACCTTCATAGATTCAAATAAAAAAATAACCGAGAAATAAAATATGTGAACAAATACACTAAACCAACCTCACAACATCACTCAAAACCTCACTTATCAACTATATTGTTCATCTAGTTTGTGATGAACAATTTACAATGATTTACATGATCTAAGGTTTGAGAAATACATGTGATACAAAGATAGTCGGAAGAGAACAGAATGATGAAAAAATAAAAACAAAGAAAACCTTATATTTTTCTCTAATTAAATAAGTTACACATTAAATCCCTCAAGTCTTCAAGTTTTCATCATCTGCACAAAACTTAAAGCACCTTAAGAGTTAAAGATAAACATGCACTTACGTTTCTTACCCTTTGTATTTAGAGTCCTTTGAGTGTTCAATAAGAGCAGATAAGTACCTGCACTTTAACTTTGTAAGTACAACAGAAACAAAACTTAAATTAAGAACTAAACAAATTCTTTTGTTCCATAATTATTTGAATGATACCAGTCTTTCAACATCCCCTCTCAAATCAATTATAGAACATATCAAACAATTTCAATCTTTCACAAAACAAGTTGTGTTGAGAAGTAGATAAGCTTTTAATAAAAAAAACATCAGCATTGTTTTGTATAAAGAACTTAACACTACTAAAAACACTATTGCATGTCAAGATTGCAATATCTATAACATAATTTAACATCTTGATTTCTAAACATAAGAATTGCATTGGACGATATTCTTATTGGACATGAAGACTGTTTATATGGATATTCTATCCAAGCTGTTCCATTCAGAATGGGCCCAATACTTTACTTTTGGGCTGTACATTGGCATCAAATACATGCGTTATGGGTCTAAAAGGCCATTAAGAATATGTTGGTTCAAGTAAACGGGCTTATCAGGCGAACAATTCAAGCTCAATTAGATAAACTTATACTTTATTTCTAGCATACAAGTAGTCGTGTACAAAATAACCGAAACCGAAACCGAAACCGAAACCGACCAAAACCGGTTAGTAAAAACCGCCGGTTAGTAACCGGTTATGGTTTTAGCCGTTGGACCGGTTAACCGGTTCGGTTATTAACCGGTTATTAAAAACCGGTTATTAAAAACCGGTTATTAACCGGTTTATTTCCTATCCGTTATCTAGCTGTTTTTTTGCCCGTTTTTTTCAATTTTGACCGTTTTTTTTTCACTTTTTTTACCATTTTGCCATTCCAAAACACTTATAAATAGATACCTTGAGTTTTGTTTAATCACAACTCTCAAACTCTCTCAAAACGCTTACAAAGTTCACAAAACGCATATACAATTCACAAAACGTATACAAAGTTCTCATTTCTCACAACAATCAAACACTCTCAATTCTCAAATGGCAACTCAATGTTCTTCAACTTCCGTCGGTGTTGGTTCTTCAAATGCACCGACGATTGTTGAAATTTTAGAAAAAAAACGAAATCAAGAAGTGTGGTGTAATTACGACAAAGTGTTGTTGTCGGATGGGTCGATTAAGGCTCATTGTAAACGTTGTGGAAAGTTTTTGAAAGCCGAATCTAACTCAACGTTGAGGCAACATAAAGATAAGTTTTGTGGTGCACTAAAATCAAATCCGGAAGTGGGTCAATCATCTATTTCACGAGATGGTAGTTTATTTACATACGAGGTGGAGCGATGTCGGGAACAATTTGCAAGCTATGTGATTCAAGAAGGTTTGCCGTTCAACCACTTCGACAACCCTCGGTTTACAAGGTTAGTTCAAAATACCCTTCAACCTAGATATAATCAAGTTAGTCGTGCTACTCTTAGACGTGATTGTATTAAACTATGGAAAAAAGCTAAATTACAACTAATAAATGGTTTTGAAAACTTATCTACAAATGTAAACTTAACAACCGATGTTTGGTCGGCTCCTCATGGTTTGCCCGGTTCGTACCTTTGTGTTACCGCACATTGGCTTGATCCTGAAACGTGGCAAATGATGAAGCGTACGATTGCTTTTGAAAATTTTGAATATCCTCACACCGGTCAAAATTTATTTTATATGTTACGAGATGTATTAAAAGAGTTTAAATTAGAAAAAAAAGTTTTTTCAATCTCATTTGATAATGCTAGTAATAATACAAACGCCGTAGGAAGACTAATCCTAAAATATCAACCACCTTTGAATGGCGTTTTTTATCATAGTCGATGTGTTGCACACATAATAAATTTGGTTGTGCAAGATGGACTAGCGGTGCCACAAATAAATTTTATAAAACAAGCTTTTAAAAATATGTTGGGAGATGTATTTTGTTCGGGTAAAATTAGATATAAACATTATATGAAATTGTGTAAAGATACGGATTCCATCTTTTTAACCCCTAATTGGGACATGCCTACAAGATGGAATTCGACTTATAAAATGTTTATATGTGGTTTACGTCAACGCCAAACTTTACAAATTTTTCATGATGAACTTGTACGAAAGGGTAAAGCTAGCCCATTTTCGGTTGAATATTGGGATGTTATTTTAAAACTAACCGAATTTCTCAAAGTTTTTAAAGAAGCAACAACTTTATTATCCGGTGTTTATTATCCTACAATTCATTTGGTACTAAATCAAATTTATTTAATGTGTGAAAAACTAAGTGAATATGAATTTTATGGTGATTTATATGCAACCATGGTGATTCCCATGAAAGAAAAACTAAGGAAATATTTTCAAGAATTACCACCGGCAATTACTTGTGCCGCCGCATTGAACCCATCTTTGAATGTATCTGGGGTTGAACTACTTATTGACTCCATTAGTAATAATTTGGAGTTGAATGCCGCGGACCCATGGTTTGCAACAAATGCAAAAAAAGATTTTAAGAAAAGTTTTATCGATTTATTTAATGTGTATTTTCAAAAATATGGTGAAACAAATGTTTTTCAAACTTCGGCTAGCGGATCGTTTACTACATCTAGTTCAAGGGATCCGATGATTAACTTATATAATAATTTAAGACAAGAAAATACTAAACGGGCTAGGGGTGAGGGTGGCGGACCATCGACTACCGAATTTGGGAGGTATACGGGAACCGATTTTTTAGCCACTATGGGACCCCATGAATTCGTTGACTTTGATATTTTGGCTTGGTGGAAAGGACGGGGATCTCAGTTTCCCGTTCTAACCTCCGTGGCCCGAGATTTACTAACCGTCCAAGCTTCTACGGTAGCTTCGGAATCCGCTTTTTCTCTTAGTGGCAGGGTATTATCTATACGAAGAACGAAACTCACACCGGCCTCATTAGAGATGTGCATTTGCTTGAAGGATCACTTAGACGCCGCAGAACGTATACAACACATTTCAAGTCTTGAAGGTGAACTCGAATACGAACAAGATTTACACGATGTCGAGGTGGAAACGGGAATCGCATTCTCACTTTCCGATGAAGAAATCGCAATCGATGAAGCTTCGCGCGAGGCTAGCTCCGAAGAAGATGTCAATGTCGACGAATTAACAAATTATACGAATTAACTTTTATGTTCGTATATTAATAAAAGTTGAAGTATGTTTAATTGTTAAGTTTATGTTACCATTTCCTAGTGTTTTCGAACAATGTAATGCGAAGTTGAAGTTTATGTTATCATAAGTTATTAATAAAAGTTGAAGTTTATGTTTTCATAAGTTATAACGCTCAAAATCAAAAAATGTTGAATTATATAGAAAAAATACTAATTATATAAAATGTTCGTATATTAATAAAAGTTGAACTTTAATGAGTTTATTAAGTTTATGTTTCCATTACTAGTGTTTTCGAACAATATATGATGAGTTTATTTAATAAAATTTGAAGTTTACGTTTCCTGAAGTTATAACGCTCAAAAACTGAAAAATGGGGAATTATATAGGAAAAACCGGTTATAACCGGTTTTTTCAACCCTAACCGGTTTGTAACCGGTTATAACCGGTTAGGATCGGTTTCGGTTTTTAATACCCCAAACCGGTTCGGTTAATAACCGGTTTTTAAAATAACCGGTTTTTTTTTTGGGCCCAATAACCGGTTCGGTTATTGAACCCGAACCGGTTTTCGATTTTAACCGGGTTTGTACACCTCTACATACAAGTATCTGTGTAGTTTGCTATAGAGTATTTTTCTATAATCTTCATTCAAGAACGTTTATCTCAAACGATGATTTTATTCCTCCCAAATAACAGACATGGTCTTTTGCCACTTTTACATTAACATATATCAAAGCAAAAATCTCTCACACAATTCAAGTTGATCAACGTACACACTCGTTTTTGGAAACCAAACTATAAAAAAGAGGGGCAAATAACATACATCTACACTAATGTTATATAAGTATCTTGAAAAACATATTCAATACAAATTCATATTCTCATAAATACGGTCCAAACTAGTTGCCGAATACCAAAATGGTTTTTCAAAGTATTGAACAAGAGAAGTATGAACTGAAAAATGATTGATTTTCTCATCAAACAAATCATCACTTCTTATATAACGTAATGAAGTTTATAGGTCGTATATCACTCATACTTTACTTTGTCGCTATAATTACTTGAAAGTTTGAACTTATTTTTAGAAAAATGATATATAAATCTAACTAAATAAGTTTAAAATGACTTAACAAAGACACTCTGACAAATAATAAATTCAATGAATAAGATAAAAGAGCAAAAATTATATCAATTAACAATTGAATTAGGTCAAACTTTATGTGTGTATATATCATTATCATTATTGATATATAAAATGTACTTGAAACCTTTTTCTTGAAGAGTTTTTAAAAGTTTATTTCTCCATTATGTCTTACTTTTAATACTTAAAAATCTAAATTTTGTAAACAATTATATAAATAATAACATAAACGTTTAACATATTTATGTCCGCTAAACATACTCTATAAGATAGTGTAAAAAAGAAAAATAATTCATACAAAATTAAAAGTACATGTATATGTCTAACAAGTACGAATATAAACATAAAAATATATAATCATCTATTATTTAACATGTACATTCATCTAAATCAACACTAGTAGTATTTAACTTACATAATTCATTAATTTTCTTTTTATATGAGTAAATTACACCAATTGTTCTTGTGGTTTATAGAAAATTGTATCGATCATTCGTGTACTTTCAAAATTACACCAATGCTTTTCAGACTATGAACGCCCATGAACCTTGAGTCAAACTGCCATTACAAAAGTCCGTTAAGTAGCTCTCTTGCATCGCACATGATGCACACGAGGGTAAACAAGTCGTCATCCTTTTCTTTGTACATCATTGGTTCACTTGTCATTGATACTTACAAACCCCACTCCTTCAATTCATGGCAATTGAAGTTTTTAATTTCTTTTAGAACGGCAACCCTACAGTTTAACACATATATTATATACAAACACTACGAATATATACACTCACAGCTTCAAGTGATGCTTAAACCACCAAGCTCTTAATTGACAGATTTCTCTCGTACCACTAGACCAAAAGCCCTTTATTAAGCTCTTCATTTCTATATATTCTTCTTAAATCATTATTAAATGCAAATAAGATAAAGAAAATGATGATTGAGACAAAACAAAGTAACTAGTTGGCTGTGTTTGTATTTTGTTCACTTAGTATAATCTGAAAGGCTCTATTTTTTCGGACGATGACTTGCAACTCTGAAGAAGGTTACAATACTTCGACACTGGAAGTTGGTTCAGAACAGTAGTAGAAAGTTTTAGGGCCCATATGAATACTAACATACTTTAGTCATTTAATATCATCCTATTGTTTGATTTGGTCCATGAACTAATAAATAAAACACACACACATTTGTTCTAGTCTTCCTTTTTTTCGTTGGAGTTTGTTTCATATAACAAAAAATACCATTTCTTAAGAACAAGAAAAAAGATGCTCTTCTTTTGAACATGAACAAACTCCAATAAAATTGAAGAACAAGAACTTTCATAATTAGATTCTTAATTGTTGTGGGTTTTGGATAATATGATGTTTAGATTTTTTAGTTGTTGTGAGTTTGGATTACTACGAAATTACATGAAATATGAGATGAAGGAGGGGCAACTTGCTGGTGAAGATGGAAAGCATAAAGTTTCTCATTAAGCCTCATGACATCAACAGATTTTTGAGCATGGGTGTCGTAGTTTGGAAAGTACGAATGATTGGTGTAATTTTAAGATTAAAAGGACCTATCGTTGTAATTTTTTTTATAAACTATAAGAACGATCGGTATAATTTACTCTTTTTATATTAATTAATTATCTTTTTATATACATCAAATATTATTAATTATTCTTTTCATCTCAAAAAATATATGTTTGCTTTTTCTTTTTAATTTGTTTTAAAATGAGTGTCTATTTTCAAAAATAAGGATATAGTTGTCATTCTTTTACATAATATATTAATTATATTTTTTTAAAAATTTTGTGTAATTTAACTGTAGATATTTATTATGAGTCGAAAGGTATCTAAATTTAAAGAGGAAAGTGATTATTAGACTATTGCCAACGACATGTGTCAGTTGGCCACCGATGTGCGACAGTTAAGTGACGCCAATAACAACATTGTGTTAGTTGACTGTGTCGGTATCTTTTTATCGGTTTAGCAACGTAAAAATTGTATGTGTCAGTGTTTTTTATTTTTTTTGTTTTTTTTAGTGTATAAAAATGAAAATATATTAATAAATGTGAAATTAAAAATAAAAGTAATACAGTTAGTGTTAATGCTATTATGTTAGTTTATGTCAATTTAAAAAGTGTTAACCATAACAGTGATACACTCAAAATTAACAGCGGTCTTAATGTGATTTATGGGTTGGGTCAGTCAACAGCACTGCACGTACCCGTCACGCCACTCCGTTTCTGCAAAACGAGTCCCCATAACTCCTTGTGATACTCATACATATACACATTAACCGATGAAGCTTTGTCCGCTTAAAACTTTGTTCCCAAAATAAACCCCCGCTTCCTCGTTTCTTGTACTCTTTGAACTTCGAGTTCTAGATTCCCATTTTTATTTATATGCTTCCCATATTTATTCAAAACACTCGTGAACCGTGATAAGTACGCACATTTATGTAAATTACCTTATATTATGCATTTTTATGATAAGATTGCATAAATAACTTCATAAGATATTCATGCAAAATAACATGACATATGATAACATAATTGAGACACGAATCACACCAGCAACATTAAAATGAGTAAAAAGCGATCATGAGCGTGACACTAAACACGAAACTTGTCGCAACTTTAAAGCAGACAATACTTTTCATACAATCAAGCCGAGTGATCACAATGTGATAAGTAAGAACGGTTAACAGGAAAAAATCAATAATCGTAAGGCTACCACATGTTGAAATGACCTTGACCTAAAATCATTGATCTGACCCACGACCTACAATTTATCATTCAAAACTACTACATATTTCTTAACATTTTGTATGAGTATCAATTAATTGAAGAACCAAATGAACCAAATGAACTTTTATATGCATTTATTAGGTAAAAAATTATATTATATATAACTCAATTAATTGTTGTAATAAAATGAAACATATATATATATATATACTAGCAAAATACCCACATAATACAATGGGAAAAGTTTATAAATGATGAAATTAAAAGTTGAGATTTAATTCTCTCCTTCTTCAGAATTCGGAGCTTCCCTATAGATCATTCTCATATATATATATATATAGTGAAACGAGAGAATCAACTCTCAACCATTATTTTATCATAAATGAATTTTAAATTATAATTTTAAGTAAAATTCATTACAAATGAAGAATATTAACGTTTTAAAAATGAATGGCTAAGATTAACTTTCTTAGTTCCCTTATTTTTTTACTTCCCTCCAAAAGGAGCTTAAGGCAAAAAGAATGTTTTTCTTTAGGCTTGAGCGTACGGAGGTATAGTTATTTTTATTATGACATACATAATATTCAACGAAGTATTTAAGATTAGATTTTGTGAAATTAATTTTTAATATATTGTTATTATATATTTTGTTGACGTGTTAATTTGTAATTTAAATATTATCTTATACAAATCATATACATATAAAAGTATCAAAACTTACATACAATAATAATAAATAATCAGTTCATACATACAATAAAAACTCAAATAACTCAACACGCATTATAAATAATAAACCATAAACAACCATATTTTCATGCATTTGAATGTTTTATTTGGGTACAAACGGTTTAAAAATAAACGCATACATACAGTATTGATATTAAAGTGCTGTGAATTTTACTATTTGACCTAGAATAAATGGACCCTCGATTCAAAAGGCATATATATGTGGTTATCTTTTAACTTTTAATTTTAACTTTAACTTTTACTTTTATTTCTAATTCTAATTTCTATATTATTACATCTGCTTAACATGTAATTATTTTCTCATTTTTTTCCTGCCAATAATTGTTATGAATATATCATATGCCACTGTCTAGATTTTTACTATATGATTGCTACACATTTAGAAAGAGAAAAAAAAAAAAAAACATACTTTCATGAATATCACGTTTTATGAAAAAAAAATTATATTATACATATATACATATATATCTATATATATATATACTAAAGGAGAATAGAAGCTTGCTCCAGAATTTGCCACATAGGTAAAATGACACGTGGCGGCCTCTCATAATTTTAATATAAATAATTATTTAAATTTAAAAGATAAACTAAAAAATAGATTCAGATAGAGGTGAATAATATTTAAATATAATATTAATTAATTAAAAACTATATGAATCCTACTCAAACACTAATTGAAAAATAATATTAAACTAATAAACTTATAAAAATTGAATAATTTATATTACCGTGCATCGCACAAATTTATATCTAGTATAAATATATATATAAAAGAGAAATACGGAGTAACGGATAACAGCGGCAGAGGAAGAAGCATTGAGGTTGGCACAGGTACCATGAATAAATATAAAAATAATATATATAATTGTATAATATCATAATAATAATTACAATAATAAATTAATATTATTTAAATAATAAAAGGAAAACGTAAAAATGGAGGCGACAAACCCGGGGGTGGGATGGCGGTAGTGTGTACGTGATCCACTGACCCACTCACTCACTCAGCTGAGTTGGACCTTGTTTGTTACATCACCATTCTCTCTCCCTTTAGGTGTCTTTTCTCCAGAGGTGTAAATCATACTTCAATCTCTTTTAATTAACTACAAATCTTTTTCTTAAATATCAACAGAAACAAATATAGCTGTTTACAAATACTATCTACTATTTTGATACAAATTTTGAAAATGCATATATATTTATTATTACTATCGTTATTGTAATGTCATTTTTTTCTGGTTGTATGTAAAATGTGAAAAGATTTAAGATTTTTCGAGGATGTTTGGAATGATAGATTGTATGCATTGGGCTTGAGCACAATGTACAAAATGCATGGAAATGACAATATACACGAGATGATCACGGGTATCCAACGATAATGCTTGAAACCGTTGTCTCATATGACATGTGGATTTGAAATGCATACTTTGGGGTTGCAAAGGTCGAATAACGACTTAAACGTCCATAATTCATTTCCATTGTTCAACAACTTGTTAAATGACTCTGCTCCCCAAATCCCTTATCAAGTGTATGATATAAATTTATGAACAAGGATACTATCTTGTTGATGGGATATACCCGTCATGGACAGCGTTCATTAAGTGGTTCACAGGTATTGTTGATGTAAAGAAGGTGAAGTTTACACAAGCACAAACGTTTGTCTAAGAGGATGTTGAGCATACATTTGGTGTCCTCCAAGGCCGTTGACATAGACTACAACAACCGACAAGAGCTTATAGCGTAAAAAGCTATAAAAACGAATCATGTATAATTGCATCATATAGCATACCATGATTACCATAGATTATGGTTTTGATATTGTTGAATCAAAAGAGTATTATGTTTTTGTTAGGAATATGCAAAGTACTTGACACGAGAGATGTGACACATATAGAAAGAAAACCCAAGAATTATATGATAGAGACATACACAAGTGCCTTCGATCTGATCTTGTGGAGCATATTTGGAGGAATCGTAATATAGCATAATTTGTAATTATTCTTCTATTACATGTTAGGACTTTTTATTTATTGTCTTTCAATTATTTGTTTTTATTTTTATTTTTTAATGAACTTATTTCTTTTATCTAAATTATTTTGTTATTTATTTATATCTATTAAGTTATTTGAAATTTCTAACAAATTAAAAATAATTTTCTAAACACTATTTTGAACATGTCCTGAACATTATTCTCACTCTCTCATTTTTCAGCAACAATATTCCTATTGAATACTGTTGCTGAACACTGTAACACCTGAATTATCACTTTGTATGCTTTTATATTTACATAATTTTGCTCTTTTAACTTTTGATGACCTGTTAAAAAAATTATTATCACATTTTTTCACTTCTTAATATTTTCAATATTTTAAAAATAAATTTAATATATAATGTTTCCTTTTGTAGTGTTTTCATCGTCGTCTCTTATATGTAATTTATACCAGGAATGTTACATTTTTAATATAATATACTTTCAATGAAATTTATATGTATTATTTTGGCTTTGCAAAAGATCTAAAAACATACAATATTATGTTAAAGATACTGCATTTTGTTATAATAGTCAGACAATTAACATGTAGATAATCAATTTAACAACATTTTTTCAAATTAAGTAGCTTTAAAACTTATGCATAAAATAATAAACAATAATAATTAACCAACAACGATAATAAAGGTAAATAATTAAGTTACACCGATTTAACAAGTAGCATATTAAGAAAAGTTGTTAAGAATACTAAGTCAATTGAAATTTGGGTAAAAACTAAGTTATATGTTTAAACTATTGAGAAGAAGTTAAACCGATAAATTGTAGAAAATTGAGGCTTAAATTATTACTCCAAAATAACTATTATTATTATTATTATTATTATTATTATTATTATTATTATTAGTGACATAGTCAAGACTACTTAAAAAATAATTACTCTTTTTTTACTAGATGTGATGAAAGAAAAAGTAAGAAAATTAGTGAATGACATCTATCCCATTGAAATTGATTGATTGATGCATCTCCCTTATTTTATTTACCCCTTCAATCAACTCCAATAATGTAGCATGTCACTTCCTTAATAGTTTGTTGATTATCTCAATTACCGAGTTATCTGGATTTTAAGATTTCATTAAAAAATTATTTACCGTGTAAAAATTTTTACTTACAGTGAAAAATAAATTAGATTTAAATATATTTGTTGTAACAATTTTACGGAGTACTTTTTTTGGAAATGCAGGTTAAGCTTTACAACAGATTTGTTGTAAGAAATCAAATTTAATGTAAAAATATGTTTTTATATTCAGTTTAATTTAATGTAAATACAAAATCCTTTTTATACATGCATTGGAAATTCACTAGGTATATGTTAAAAATATAATTTTTATATAATGACATTATTATTAATATATAAATAAAAACTAATGGTAATCCAAAAATTTGAAGGTTTTTTATATAATTAAAGAGTACAACGTCGTCCCTTTTCACCAATTTATATATCCTAAATTAATGAATTATCATTTGGCAATATATAAGATTATGAATCCGATATTCCGATCTGTGGATTCCTATAACTAATTTATGTTCCATTTCTTCTTCACCTGCTCCAAGTTTTCCTAACATATATGTTAATTTAGTCTGAATTTGTTTTTATTAGAGTTGGTAGTAGCAAGAAGCGAGTTGATTGAGGATCGATTTGACGATGTGAGGGAAGAGATATATAGAAGGCCGATAAGGTTGATAAAATCAAGATCTTATTTAAAATTATTTTTATATTTTTGTAATATTAAGTATATCAAACCGTATTGAGATAGAAATATTCTCGTTTAATATTTTAGTCTCTTACATATGTAATATGATATGATATATATATATATATAAGAGATTTAGGATGCATTTAGCGGAGGGGACTCTAATAGTTTATGCGGGATTGAAATTCTATTATTAATAATCTCCGCCCCTAATGTCTCCTTCGGTAATATGAAAAGATGAGGATTGTTGAAAAAACAATTCTCTAAAATAAAACTTTTTTATATCAAATGTATGACAAATCAATATAACTTTCATAGTTCAAACGTTATAACATTAAAAAAAAATTAATTAAGAGATTTAAATTGTTAACTACGTTATTGAAAATGATAAAGTATTAAAATTGAACAACTTAATAGATTTATTTATTTTAAGTCGCTTAAATTGTTTGATTATTAATTAACTTTTTATTAGACAAAATCAACATATTTATATTTTTATAACTCTTTACTTCAAGCTGAGTAATACGAATTTATGGTCATATCCAAGTCTTAATCAGATCATATATTTTCAAAGATCATACGTAAGATCAACAAGCTAGGTTTTGGTAGTCAAAAATGTAAAATCATATGATTTCAAGATCATTATATAAATCTTAGTAAAAGATTTCAATGAGGGTGATGAAATTGTAAGTTTATCTATTTTCTTCAGGGAAAAGGAACAACGAAGATGATGTTTAAAATATAAAGGGTAAAAGAAATGGTGATGGGTGGTGCTAGGGACGACGAGGATATGTCATGGATGGTTCGGAAGTAATATTACGAGTAGTAGTTATCGAAACCAACAAGCGGATCAATTAATTGGAGATTCATGAGAGCGAGTCATTAACGATGATTTTATTTTTCCGTCACTCGATAAGTGTGAGACTGTCTGACGTAAAACAATTGAAACAAATTGGTTAGATGGAGTTGTACTTTTATAATAGTGGCAATGAAGAGATACGAGTCATTTATTAAACTTTATAGTCATAAAAATAAATATGATTAAATAGTAGAGTTGTAAAGGATAATGAGATTCTGATGCAGTATGCTAAAGTTTTAAGCACTAATCACGCTGTAAATTTATGATCTCTTTGATTGAAGGGTAAAAATGAGCTTTATTTTTATTAACAGCTCGTAGATTTTTGAAGTTTGAGAATCAAACTTACAAAAATAGATATAGAGTGTCTTTGTTAAAACTAGTTATAACTGTAATTTATATTTGAAGTTAGAAGTTGTATTTTTTTATAAGCGTTTAGTAAACTAGTTGAAACTTAATAATGTAAATTGATATAAATTGACAAAAGTACATGATAAGAAATGATATAAGTTGTATTTATATAATAAATAATGATATAAAGGGCATTTATATAATAGTTCATTTCATAAACTTGCAAGTTATTTATAAAAGCTACTTTAAATGTACTTTTTTAAATATTTTTTTCAATAAACTTTTAAAATTTTAAATTCTAATAAGCTTACGTGTCAAATACACCTCTAATCAAACCAATCTATGGTGGTAGATGTGAAAAACGTTTTCATATCATTAAAACCCAAAAATCCTAGTAGGTATAAGTTGTAAATCAAACACCCCTAAGGGCTTGTTTATACAGAGTAATGGAATGGGAGAAATGGAAATGGTTTCATTTCCTTTGTTTGGTAGGACCAATAAATACAAACCCCGAGAAATTAATTTTTAGAGAAATCAATTCCTTTGTTTATTGATTCCCATTCCTTTTATGGAGAAATGATTTTTTCTCACAATAATTTCTCCGTGTTTTCTTTATCGAAAAATTGACTCTCTGGAGTATAAAAGCAACATCACGTGCATTTGCATATTTCACATAGATTGAAAAAAGTCCCGACCCTCTTTCTCCCTGCTCCTCCACCGATCCCAACATATTTTTTTATGTTCTTTACTTTCAAATGATCATCTTCGTGGTCTAGAGTTATTGACTACGGTATTCGATCTCTTGCGTTTCTTTTGTTGATGTTAGGGTAAAAATTTATTAGCTACATGTAATTATAGCTCATTCTCCTACATTTCTTCTTTATAGAATTAGTTTTGAATATATGTTGATTTTTTTGAAAGAAAATGGTCCCTTCAAATTTTCGTGAATACTTCAATTTTTAGGTGAAATTTTAAAATAAAAGAATATAGTTTTTGTTAATTCAGTATAATTAACTCATTTTAAAATTTTCTATGGTGTAAATTTGTTATGTTTTTAATATTTTTATTATTGATGCAGCTACATAAACTAGTAGCCATGTCAAGCCCTATATATATATTTAAATTTTTGTAGCTACTTGTTCATCTCGTTGGGAAATCTTCCAACGTAACTTGTTCATCAATGTAAAGAGATATTTTATCAATTATAATCAATAACATAGGTTGTTTTCGCTTCCAATTTCGAGCTTTGAGACGTAAATACCTAAACTATAATTGTGGTAACGAAAAATAATAATAATCTTAAGGTTAATTACGTTTCGTGTTTTAAAATTTAATTATATAAACAATGTACAATATATTTAAACTAATAACAGACTCACAATAAAAGTTCAATATCATTTTTCGGTCTTTAGCTACTAAACATAAGAAATGATTTCTTTGTCAATTCTCATGCTAATTCTTTGACGCTATCAAACAAGGAAATTGCTCATCATTTCTCAGCAATTTTATTTCTCTGACCCATTTCATTTCCTTATATTTCTCTCTACGAAATGCACCCTAAGTGTTTACTTTATTAAAAATAAATAAAATGATCAATGGAAGTGGAGAATACCATAAGACCGGTTACTATGGTTATATGCATTCTATGTTCTTGACACAAGGACAACCGTCTTTGGAAGACTACCAGAGGCACATATCAGTCCGTTGTGTTTTTGGAAGACTACCATAGGCAAAAACGAAGGAGAATAGTCATTTGTGCGGTCCAATTTCTAGATGTTCGAAATCTTACACACAAACGGTCAACTCTTATTAGAAAAAATATTTTTCTAATTCTATTAATACTTTTTCAATCTCAAACACCCTATTTATACATATAATTACCACTATTTTTCATACACAATTCTCACAATCTCTGCTTATTTTACACACAAATTATATAAAACAATTACTACTATTTTTTATACACAATTCTTACCATCTCTACTTATATTACACACAAATTAGATCAAACACATACACTTAAAAATACCTAAACATCACCACAATAATTTTCAATCACAATCAAATGATTATTTCAACAACTTACTTTAGAATCCTATTACCCCCAATCCAAATATGAATCATTCTCAAATGATTATTTCAACAACTTACTCCACAATCCAAATACGAATTATTCACCGTTGAATTCGTCTTCCTCACCTCAATTGAGTAATCCTTCCCCAATTCACATGAATTTTGCGCAATTTGAACCTCAATCCGTTTTCAATCCCACCCGAGGACCTACGATCCTGATACCATCATCAATATTTGTATCATCAACCTTCGCAACAATTCGTTTATTACCCACAAACACCACTAAAAAAATCAATTTGGAATCCACACATCACCACCCGATGTTGAAGCCGTAGGCGAATCCGAATCTGCCAAATGGAATAAGAAAGCAAAATGTAAAAAAGTGGGGGAACCAAGCAAACAACGAAAAGATCAAAAAGTGTTGTTGACCGCGGAAAAAAGCAAGATTTTGATAAAACGGTGGGTCGACGATTCTCAAAATGGAGTGATCGGAACAAAGCAAATTATGTTACGTCTAACGAACTCACGAATGAAAATACGGACGAAGATTAATTGTATCATTTTTTTTATTATTATTAATGTAACGTACTTCTTTTAATTAATCTAAATTTAATTATTAATGTAATGTATTTTATATTATATTGTGTATTAAAAATATGAATGTAATTGTGTTAATAATTGATAAATGACGAGACACTGAAAAGTACAGTACTTCCGTTATTATACGGAGAGTTCAAATTTTTTGCTGGCGTGAGTTTTGAGTTCTGAACTATATAACAGTAAGTGGTGTTTGACAAAAACTGTTCTTACCTCATGCCCATATGTGTGTTGGAGTATATTTATTGGTAAGACACTGATGTCGACTTGAAACCTCCCATCTTTTCATGTCTCTTTCTCTCTCTTCAAACACTTGATAATACCACTTGAAGTTGATACATCTTCACTTTCAACTACTCTCTCTATCTACTGTATTTGTGTCTTAAATTACACCTTCACTGTTTGTTTTTATAATAAAAAAACTCATAAACATTAGTAAGCTTTATATGGGGTCTCTGGGAAATGGTGATTTGATGAAGAAAGCAATGTGGTTATACCCAAGATTCATGGAGTTTAATCCTTCTGAAAGATGGGGGCATTCTGCTTGCTTCTCTAATGGCTTCCTCTATATTTTTGGCGTATGTATATATATACACCCTCTCTTTTTCTTTAATGTTAATGTGTATATGTATATGTGTATTTAAATTCCATGATATATATATGCTTCATGCATTTATAGTTTAATTTAAATGTGCAACAACAAGAAACACTTTACTCATCTTGCTTTTAGTTCTTTTCCATTTCAATATATACCTCTTGTTTGCAAATCTTTGTTGGTTTATACTTAATTGCTTATGTTTATTTCTTATAGTTTAGATTGTATATAATTTAAAACATGGGTTTAATCTATGATTTTATTAAAAAAGTTTTGAATATTTTTAGGTGACTGCTTCTTGTTGGTCTCTGATATGATGCGATTTAATTATATGAATTGATGAGATTTCTGTGAAAATTAATGTAGTTAGAACAAACAAAGTTTTGCAACCATTTTTGTCGGTATGGAGCCGAAAACGGTTTATCTGTAGGGTTAAGCGTTACTATGAATGTAACTGCCAGAAAATTAAAAGGGAAAGAAGAAAAAGAACTCCTTGAATTAAGTCGAGCTTGATGACTAGTTTCATCTGTTAATTTGTGGATTAGCTAGGATTACTCTTGAGCTTATGATCATATGCAAATGATTTTGATTTAAAATTAGAACGATGTGTTAGGCTAGACATTTTGTTTATGGCCCATGTAAAATTAGCTAGGCACCGTGGCTCGATATAGCGAAAAACGTATCCTTTGAATATAGCGGCACAATATTCGTAATCTAAAAACTTTTATATATAATATTGTAATATCAATAATTAATAATTAATAGTTGTTATGTGCATTTCTATTTATGTGAGTTTATATTAATATAATTATTGTTTACATAGTTTAATATAATATTAAAGATAGATAGATAAAACAATTTGTGAGTATACATTTTAACATGTGCATTACCTGACATTTGGTGTATGTTTGTCCTTGGATATGATCAACCAGAAAAGTAACTTGTAGCGATTGCTAATAGTGAGTTTACAATGGAATCTTTCTAAAAGCAGAAATGATACATTTCCTTTTTATTTTTCTGGATACTAACTGATGATTACAACTCAAATTATAGGGATGTTGTGGTGGTTTACATTTCAGTGACGTTTTGGTGCTAAACCTCGAAACCATGGCTTGGACCAATCTCGCAACCACAGGTTTTGGCCCTGGTCCAAGAGACAGTCATAGTGCTGTTATTGTAGGTCACACGATGATTGTTTTCGGGGGAACAAATGGGTCCCAGAAAGTTAACGACGTTCACATTTTGGATCTCTCGACTCGTGAATGGACACGTCCAAATTGTAAAGGAGTTGCTCCGATGTCTCGAGAGAGTCACACAGCCACCATGGTTGGTAATGACCGAATGGTAGTTTTTGGTGGTAGTGGAGAAGGCGATGCGAACTATCTGAATGATTTGTATATTTTGGACCTTAATACCATGAGATGGAGTTCACCTGAGCCAAATGGTGATGTTCCTGTGCCTAGGGATAGTCACATTGCGGTTTCTGTAGATAATAAAATTCTTGTGTATGGTGGTGATTGTGGGGATAGGTATCGTGGTGATGTTGATGTTTTTAATGTCGATACGTTGACTTGGTCAAGGGTAACTCGAGCTATGCATCTTTAGTCTTTGCATCTTTAGTCTTTTGATTTGTGGTTGATCTTAAACTGATGTAACTTCTTTTTGTGTAAATGTTTAGTTCGTTGTTCAAGGATCATCGCCTGGGGTTAGAGCAGGACATGCTGCCGTCACTATTGGGACAAAGGCAAGTTCATATTGCAATTTAGGCCGATATATTGTAGAGCATGTAATGTTCTACCATTTACTTATGAATGCCTTGGCTTGAGTAATGTTTTGCACTTGTAGCTTATAACTGGCCCGAAAGAAAAATGGAGTCATCAAATTAATGTCGTCCAGTGTAATTTCATCGAACATAAACCTCATAAATAATTGTTGAAATAATATTTGTTAAATAATGAAGAACAAACCAAAGTTGCTGGAAGAACAAAGTTCTTCGGTGATAACATTTATTGTCGGACGAGAATTTGATGATTTTTTATATCAGAACTTGTTTCGCCAGGCGAAATTCATGTTGGCTAGAATTGGATTTTTGGCTAGTTTCCTTTTATGTTTCATACTGTCTAATGTAACCCCTACACATTTAACCTTAAGTTGCGAAAATAATATCAAAAACTTTCTAGTTGGCTGTATACTAAATCAATCATCCCAATCGGATATTACTACGTAAATTCCTCGTGTCGATTTACATTCTTGCATTACTTTTATTCGTTTGTTGATTGTGTGGTTCGATTGTGTTCAACTGTTTGTGTTGTTTGGGTCCAAAATTCATAAAAATTGGTATCAAAGCTTCACTGTTTGAAGTTTAGGATCAATAACGGATAAAGGTAAGTTGAAAATCGATCGGTTTGAAGCAACGGATTTTGGGTTTTGGAAGATGCAGATAGATGATCTATTTTATCAAAAGAAACTACATCAACCCTTATTAGAGAATAGGCCTTAAAGTGTTAAACCTAAGGATTTGGCACTTTTGGATCGTCAAGCTTTATGCTTGATTCGATTGTCACTTACAAAAAACGTTGCATGCATTATCGTGAATGAAAAGACAACTTTTGGTTGTTTTAAGGCTGTTTCTAACACTTATAAGAAACCTAGTAGGTCAAACAAGGTGTTCTTGATTTGTCAATTAGTTAACACGAAGATGAAGGAAAGAACACGTGCAACTGATCATATTAATGAGTTTAACAATATTATATTGAGAATGGCTTCGGTGGATATTGTGTTTGATGATGAGGTGCAGGTACTTCTATTGTTGTCTTCAATGCCTGAAAGTTGGTCATGTACGGTGATAGCGGTTGGTAGTTCAAATGGGACTGTTAAGCTTTCGCTTGAGGGAATTCGGGACTTGATTCTACGGGAGAATGTTTGTAGGCGGAATTCTGGTGAATCGTCAGGTTCGCTATTGAGTATAGACAATTGGGGCATGAAAACTAAAATGGGCTCGAATAAAATGGGTAGATCAAAATCCAAAAAGAGGAGTAACTCTAACAACATGAATATGCCACTTGTTAATATTGTAATCAGAATGGTCATTATCAAGCTCAATTTCAGAACCCGACTGTTGAGAAGGATAAGGATGTGAATTTGGCAACTGATGAGATGGATGACGCATTGATTTGTTTTGTGGAGATTTCGGTTGAGTCTTGAGTTATGGATTCAGGAGCTTCGTTTCATGCTTACCCATGTAAAGATACTATGAAGAGTTTCAAGCTATATCGAGGTAAGGTTCGATTAGCCTTGGTACTAAATGGATACTAGAGGAATTTGAGATGTGGTATTAAGGATTCCCTGTACTTAATGGACTTTGAAGGAGGGCTTAGTTGGAAATGTAACCAACTTTGTTAAAATATCTATTGTGTGTATCATTTTTTAAACGTCTCTATTAAATTCATACGAGCTAGATGAATATGAATAGGTGTCAAGGGTTTGATAGGTCACCCAATACATTAATTGTGTGCTCTTACGAGCTAGATGCATTTAATAGACACATTTAAAGGACGATACACACAATAGATATTTTGAAAAAGTTGGTTACATTTTCATACTCTAAGCCCTTTGAAGGATGTGAGATACATTCCAGATTTTAATTGGAAGTTGATCTCAATTGGACAGTTACATGAAGAAGGTAGTGATGTTACATTTGGAAATTGCTAATGGCGAGTGGTTAAGGGAAATATGGTAGTAGCTCGTGGATATAAGAGGGGTACACTTTATATGGTTGAGGTACTTGATGATGATGAGGGAAATGCTACTGTTGATGTGGGGGTAAAGTTTAATTTTTGGCACCGACGGCTCAGGTATATGAGTGAGAAATGTATGAAGATGCGTACCATGTGTTTGTGGGAAGAAAAAGAAGGTTACTTTTGGGAAATCGGGGTCTACACCAATGACGGAGAAGCTCGAGCTAGTTCATACATATGTTTATGGACCTACATCAGTGACGTCCATTGGTGGTTCTCATTATTTTGTGACCTTCATAGACGATACCACTAGAAAGGTATGAGTTTTTTTCTAAAATTAAAATCTGATGTTTTTGTTACCTTTAAGAAATGGAAATCTGCTGCTGAGAATGAAATTAACTTGAAAGTTAAGTGTTTAAAATATGAAGATGGAGGTGAATACAAAAGGAAGGATTTTATTGATTGTTGTGCTAAGAATGGTTTTAGCATGTGGAAAATAGTTCCTGAAACACCTCGGCAAAATGGTTTTGTTGAAGACATGAATAGAACTTTAAATAAAAGGAGAAAGAGTATGAGATTGCATGCAGGTTTGCCTAAGATGTTCTAGGTTGATGCGGTTAATACAACAATGTATTTGATTGACAGGGGACCGTCAACACGGTTGGGTTTTAGAATTACAGAAGATGTATGGCTTGGCAAGAAGGTAATTTTGACATACGTTAGAGTTTTTGGATGTAATGTTTATTAGAAAACTAAGGATATGAACAGTGATAAGCTTGATGCAAAATCAACGAAATGCACATTTATTGAGTATGGTTCGGATGATATGGGTTACAGATGCTGAGATAATTTCGCCGGGTGATAACATTTCTTGTCGAGTGAGAATTTGATGGTTTTCTTGATCAAACTTGTTTCGCTAGATGAAAGTTCTTTTAGCCAGGCGAAATTCATGTCAGCAAGAATTGGATTTTTTGGCTAGTTTCGTTTTATGCTTCATACTATATAATGTAATCCCTACAAATGTAAACTATAAGCTATGAAAATAATATCAAAATTTTTCTAGTTGGCCGTGGTTTAAACTAATCACCCCCAATTGAATATAACCACGTAAACTCTTTGTGTCAATTTACATTCTTGAGTTACTTTTATATTTTGTTGATTGTGTGGTTCAATTGTGTTCAATTATTTGTGTTGTTTGGGTTCAAAATTCTTAACAGTATTAACTTCATTTATTTGTTTTTAAAAAATGATCTATGAAACGGGATAAAATTAAAGGACAAGTAAGTTTTGGGTGAACCCCACCCGACCCCACCTAATATAAATACTTTGACTTGAATATGTTGTGAGCTGTTACACGATTAGCCTATTTGACGACCTCTTTGATATTGACACTTGAGAGGGAGTTAACCAAATTGTGTATCAAACGTGCAGGTTTACATGATTGGTGGCGTTGGTGACAAGCAGTACTATAGTGATGTTTGGGTACTTGATACAATCACATGTTCCTGGACCCAGCTAGAGGTACGAGGGCAGCAGCCACAAGGGCGTTTTTCGCACACTGCTGTTGTTGCGGATTCTGACATAGCCATTTACGGAGGGTAAGTACGCTTTATTTTATAAGGCTTTGTTAAGCCCCAAGGTTCATAAATATTAATATTTGTTACATTTATAAGTACATGAAACTAGTTTAAACTTTTGGATTTGTGAAAATGATGTAAATTCCACGTGTTAAGTGTAGGAAATAAAAACGATTTAAATCTTCGAATTTATAAATGGATAAAAATGACAATCAAAAGATTGAAAAGAGCTCCAACTCAAAAGGGTGTAAACTAGAATCTGCAGTAAACTAATTTCTACACAATAGAAGGACGGAGATTTATGTAATTTACGTATACACGAGCATGTGTGTGTAGTCACTTTAACTGCTGTATGTTTGTTTTAAACTACCAGATGTGGCGAGGACGAGAGACCTCTGAATGAGCTACTCATCTTGCAGCTTGGATCGGACAATCCAAATGACCAATACAACAACTGCGTGCACACAATGTTTGGAAGTCAAGTTAACCAAGAAAAACGGCCCTTTTTACACCAACATCAAACCAACATGAAACAGCCGTCACCATTCAGTTCAGGTTTGAGTCAACTCATTATCTCAAACTTGTAAATTCAACCAAAAGTTACAAACTTTGCGTCTGACTTTCGTGTTTCTTCTAGATCCAATACACACGAAGAGAAGAAGAATGTCGAATTCAAAAGCCTCTGAATCGATAGAAGAATCAGAACCCGAAGAACATTCACTTTCTCTTTCACAACATTCATCTCCTTCTCACTCTGATCAAGAGCGGACACTCGTCAAAAAACCCTCTAAATCATCCCCTCAAGTGTTACCTTTGTTTAAAAATCAAAAACAAATTTCAAGCAGTTGCAAGCAAATCCCAGGTACCCAATCAAATCCTATAACGATTCTCAGTCGAACCCCACAGGATCCTCATTTCATTCAAGAACAATCCAATCACCATCAAAATGGCCATGCAAATCGAGCCGAACATAGACACTTTGAGCCATTGCGTGTTCAAAACCTGGTAAACTAATATCCCGAAGATTATACACTTACGTTTCAGTAACGAGATTTCAAGTATTCTAATTTGGATTTTTTAAACTCAGATTGGCGCAGAAGTTCATGGCAAAGTTGATGGAGCATTTGAATCTGGTTACTTGATGACTGCAACAGTCAATGGTCGAATATTTAGAGGAGTCTTGTTCCCTCCTGTAAGCTTCCAAACCCCTCGTAGTCTTTAGTATTCTTTTTTTAGCGACTTATTGTTTTAGAAACTAGAAAGAAGCTAGTGAAAAGGAGCAAATCTTACAATTCATTAGAGAGATTAGGATGACAAGTCTAATCTATCTATTACTCCGTATTGTTTTACATCTTTGGTTCGACTTGAGATCCAAGTAAAAGATAAAAGTTCAACATTATTGCCTATAGTATATCTTTTTAGCTGTTTGGAGTTACACATCATTTTCTCATGTTTTGATTAAGCCATATATCTCTGGTAGTTATTAATTTCTCAACGAAACTTATAGTTTTTGACTTTTTGTTAATCAGGGGCCTGAAGTTGTTTCAAGAGGAGCTTTACGTGGACATAATCGCAGATCACCCACAAACCATATTGCTCAAAGAAACCTACATATAAACCGGGCTTTCATTAGGCACTCAAACCATAATCCACCATCTCATACTCCGGAATCAAGTCATCATGGTTATCTGCAAGATCATAATCATGTCCATAGAGCTTCACCGGTGGCTAGATCAGTTTCATCTCTATCGTTAGGGAGGGAGCAACCGAAGGTTCAGAATCATGAACTGCATAATGTGGTTCTAACACTGGGTGGTCCGGGGAGTGGGCACGGTGGCTTGTAGAGCAAGTGATCAGATGATTGTGGTTGCTTCCTTTTTGTATAGTTGAGATAAGGCAGCCTAGATTCAACTTTTCTTGTGTAAAATCTTCTAGTAGTAGTTTATGCAAAACTAGATTGGAGTGATTTATTTGTGTATTCTTTTATTACATTTTTGTTCTTTAAAACAATGGTTGGTAATCTTAAATATAGCTAGATCCTAGATGTCATCAAGAATTTATCTTCAATCTTTTGATATTATCTTGAAGATGATTATATTTTTTTTTCTTCCGTATTTAGAAAGGCACAGGTATGGAACGTGTACACTAATAGAGTGCTACGTAGGGGTGAGCAGGGAAAACCGAAACCGACCCAAAAATGGAAAATAACCATAAAACTAAAGTCGATAAAACTTATCCATATAAAAAACCGACGGTTTGGTTTTTTATTTTTGAAAAATCGACTTCTTCGATTCGGTTTCGGTTTTATATACAAAACCGACCATAATAACCAAACCGAACTGAATTTAACCAATTAGTACAAAACCGAATACATAAATTAGGGCTTATAGTGTTGTTGTATGGTACAAGTTGCATATGCATGATATATATTGTGTGACATTTTTGATAAAAAATGATGTCTATTAGTTAGGTGTGTTATTATATATGTAGGTTAAATTGAAATAAAGGGATGAGATTAAAAGCGATTTAAATTTAACAGTGAAGATTTACTCTACTTAGTGTTAAAAAGTGAGAGAGTGAGGAATGATGTAAATGCTTTATATATTAGTATAGATAGATATATGAAATATGTGTGGATAATATATAAAAATATATGTATATATAATGTATATTTATAAAAGTATTTAACAAATAAGTTTAATTGGAAACATCAAAAAACCGAACCGAAAAACTAAAACCAAACCAAACTTATGGTTATGATTTTTAAAAATTCAAAAACCAAACTTTCGGTTCGATTTCCAGTTTTAGTGAAAAACCGAATCGTGTTCACCCCTAAGTGCTAGAGTATTTAGAGGACGTTTGCGATTGTATTTTGAAAGTTATTTTTAAATTATTGCGATTATAAAATGTGCGTAATTTGTTTTAGTGCTTGGTAAATAAATTGTAGAAATTGATTATTTGCGTTTTCACATTATCAAAATGCAGTTATCAAGAAGCGGCAAAACGCCTAAACAGCATAAGACCTACTGCATGAAACGCTATTATCTTGTACATGTCAAAATTACCTGCAATGTTTTAAAAACCGGTTTTTTGATCGAACCGGTCATCTTATCGGTTCCGGTTGGACCGGTCGAACCGGTTGAACAGGCTGGTCGAACCGGTTGAACCGGCTGGTCGAACCGGTTGAACCGGCTGGTCGAACCGGTTGTTGACTTTTTGACCTTTTTACTATTTTTTATTTTTTTTCAAAATTGATTGAGTGTTAATGTTTAATTACACTTCATATTGACTTTAAATTTTATGAATTTGAAATTTGAAGCAATATATGAGTGGTTAAAGTACATTTAAAAGTAAAAATAAAATATAATTTAACAAAATTGAAAGTCAAGGAAGCCGATTTTTTCAAAAAGAATGAAACAATCAAAGTTTACGAGTGAAAAAATATGAACTTTCAAAATTTGCAAAAAAAAAAAAAGTCAATTTGGTCAAAAACCGGTCCAACCTCACCCGAAAAACCGGTCGGACTGCCCGAAAACCGGTTGAACCGCCGGTTCTTGACTTGGTCAACTTTGCCTGAAAACCGGTTTATTTTGAACCGGAAAACCTCCAAATCCCGGTTCAACCGGTCGGACCGGCCCAATCGAACCGGTTTTTAAAACACTGATTACCTGATTATTCTAATTCCTAGAAACACGGGATGACAATTCGTTTGACTGTTCTGAAATTTCTTTTTCTACCATAAAGTTTTAATTGAAATCTGCCACACAAATTCACTAATATGATTAATAGTTATTATATACTAATTTGTGTCATCTTTTTCTTTCTTTGTTTTCATTTTCAAACATATATTTTTAGCTTAAAACGGATAAATTATGTAGGAAATATAATTACAACTATGTATGTTAGTACTTTATAAACTCTGAATAAATGACATTGTCATAAGCCACATACAATACGCCATATGTTCAATGTATAAGAAGGATTGTTTTGGTCATTTTGCATGTTAGTATATTATATAATCTAATCTGCCAAACATTTAAAGTGCCGATTATTTGATTATTGCGATATCAAATAGTGAAATCAAACACAAATATTATATCTTTATAATATGTTTCGTTACAATGAATTATTTAATTTTAATTATTTAAAAGTATAATTATTTTAAAACGCAAACTCAAACACCCCTAATTAAGAATAACGTTGAATTTACCTACAAGTGTAAATCGAAAGATATGTCCAAGTGTCTAACCATATGTTGCAGTCACCAAGTGGCATCATTGAAAACTATAAAAAACGATAAATCATCAAAAACATTAAAAAGTGAGATTTTAAAGAGCCAAACACGCTTAGATCAGGACTAACCAATGTTCTAAAAATCAGTTTTACCATTTAATTTATTAAAACGCTTATAATTAGATTAAAAAAGGTCGAAATAAATACAATAAAAGTTGTAAAATGACTTATTTAAATAAGCTTAACAATTTTATTAGTTTCATTGTAACTCAAATATATATATATATATATATATACACATATGTATAATATGAAAAACTAAAAAACGCATCTATAAATATTAGAAAAAAATATTAATACCGATTATTTCCGGTCCAGTTTGCATATGTAATCGAAAAATTGACCGATTTACGTTGGTTTAAAGTCATAACTAGACCGTTCTCAAGCTTATTCAAACTAGTTTTTTGACACTACAACGCTTTTTACTTAATTATACTTCTAGTTAAACCATAGTTATTGCTATGTTTGTAAATCATAATTTTGTCAAATATAATTATAATACTAAAAGCATTAAATTAACAATGCCATGTCTTATTACCTAATAGTAATTGTATTATGTATAATTTTTCTAAACATAATTTTAACACGAATAGAAATATTGTACATGACAGTTAATTATTGTTTTTTTAAAGAAAATTAGTTTTATAGTCTTAAAAAATATATTAAAAAAAATTCATTATTGCTATTAAAATAAATACTGATTTAAAATGTGTTTAATTTAATGATATTGATTAAGTTGTTTGTTTTTTTTCTTTTAAATACCAATAGTATCAAATCTAAAGAAAAAAATGGTGGGGGTAGGTAACATGGATGACGTAAGAAATGTGAAATGAAGGTCAAATCCAATGAGACGTCTGTCTCTTTCTTTTTTTCATTCAAAAATCGCATCAACCTATCACATCATACCTGTCAACACTACAGTTTGATGATCTGGGTGAACACGCCAACACTCCCCCGTGATGCCCGGGTGCTTTTATTTTTCTTTTTCAATCATATTCTTTCAAATCCAATATGAGCTGCAATTATAACTAAAAGTCATATTGTACGATAACATAATTAAAGTTAAAGTTCGATTCGGAAGGATATAAAATTGGGGCAATGGTTTTTGATAAATATACCAAAAATTATATTTATTTATATATATAGTACAATTGTTTATTTATTTATATATATAGTACAATTGTTTATTGTACAGTTTTGGTGTATTTATTAAAATTATGATTTAATTAAATTTGTAAGAATAAAATATAATTATAATATTATTAGTATCAACTGTATATATAATGTTATAAATTTGAATCGTAAATCGTAAAAATAAAAGATCAAAATTGTATAGCAGTTTTACCCTCTTTAAATCACCATACTCTTTGATGCTCACCTTAAATTAATTCTTGTTTAAACTTTAAACTATGATTATAATTTTTTAGTAAGAACGTTTAGAATAAGAAAAATTTTAAATTTTTTTTTTGAAATTTAAAATGTTTTATCATATGAGTTAAACGCGTTTTTTAAGCAGTGACTTGAGGAGTATTAGTGTGCTGAATTTTTTTTTTGAAGTTATTTGTTTGTAGTATTTAGAAAGAAAAGGCTTTTTATAGAATATTAGATTAGCTAACATTTAAAAAAAGCTTTTAAAGACTATTTTTCATTAGTGATGCTCTAATTGGTTTGTAAAGTTGCAGAATAGATCAATTGTATTAGATGCTCTAAATATATGTCAAACATATAGGGAAAATATGCAAATAATTAGTAGTAATTTGTACACTATGTATATATGTGGTGTGAACAGAAAAGGTAGACCACCCTCTACGTACTTTTATATAAATATGTAATATGTAATATGTAATTAACTTAACAGGGTCGGATTTGGGCCTGTGCAAGGTGGTCCATTGCACAGGGCCCAAAATCCTTAAAGGGCCTTTTTATATCCAATAGATATTATATATACATTTATATCAGTTACTAATTTTAGTCCAATTCAATGAAGCTGCCAAACAATTTAATCCAACATGCAGCTTTTGATTTTCCAACCTACCATGAGATCCATTTTTATTTATATATTATTAATCCCTTTCATATAATATCATATAATTAATGCAAATAAATAAAATATGATAATTTTATCATACGACAACTTTTAGCAGCCGCACGCCAACAAAAACTTTTCCGTTTCGATTTACGAATTGCGTCAGGAAGGAAGTCAAAGGTACATGGCTTTTTAACTTTTGATTCTTTAATTTTTCGATTATATAATTCTAATTCATTTATTAATTTAATTATTCGTTTAATTTTATATTAATTATTTTGATTTCTATCGATCAATATTATATACCTTTTAGGAATTAGATACTTACAATTTAGTGAGTTTATAATATAATTTAGTTTGACATAATTATTTAGGATACTAAATATATGATATTTGTTATGATTTAGTATTAAATTTTGACATAACAATTTTTAAATAACACCATTATGATTCTTAGATTCTATTATAAATGTCTTTAATATATTAAGCATTTAATTATAAATTTGTCGTTTTGTGTTTGAACATCTTTAGTGACTATGGCTCCTAAACAAGAATCTGGATATGAAAAGCGTAAAAAGAGAAAAAGAATTGAAGAACTTATTAAGTCTCAAAGTGGGGCTATAGATAAATTTGTTCAAAGGCAGCCAAAAGTTTCTTCATATAATGAAAACGTTGATGATGACAATGGTGGACATGATAATGAGGATGATGTTAATCTTAATAATAATGGTCTTGACGATGCTAATATTGAGAATATGGGTGTTGAGGATGTTAATGTAAACGACGACGATATTGATGATATTAATATTGAGGATGCAAATGTTGATGATGCAAATGTTGATATTCCTCATGTTGATATATTTGATCAACTATCATGGCAGAACCTTAGTTCTGATATGATTAATGTATTAGTGGCTAATGGTCCTAAAAGAGATACTACTATTCAGAAGGGTCCAAAAGATAAACTTCATAGAAGGTTCACGGCAACTTCGTACACTAGAATCCTACCAAATAACGAGAAACGTGATAGAGAATGGCTAGTATATTCAAAAGAGCTTGACAAAGTTTTTTGTTTTTGTTGTAAGATATTTAGAAAAGGGGTTGTGAAAGGTCAGTTAGTGAATGAGGGTTTCGCAGATTGGTCACATCTAAGCGTAAGACTCAAAGAGCATGAAGCTAGCTTAGAACATCTCACAAATATGGCTACTTGGTTCGACATGCGTCAAAAACTGCAAAGTAATGATGTAATTAATAAAGTGGTTCAAGAACAATTTCAAAAGGAGAGAGATCACTGGATAAACGTTCTCCTAAGAATTGTTTCGGTTGTCAAATTTCTAGCTAAACATAATTTAGCATTTCGCGGTACAAATGAGAAATTATATCGAATTAGCAACGGTAACTTCTTGGGTTTGATTGAAATGTTGGAAGAATTTGATCCAGTTATCAAAGAGCACGTGCGACGCATCACTAGTGATGAAACTCATGTTCATTATCTGGGTCATTCCATCCAAAATGAGTTAGTACTTTTACTTGCCCATGATATCAAATCACAAATCATCAAGAAAATAAAAGAAGCAAAATATTACTCCCTGATACTTGATTGTACCCCTGATGCAAGTCACCAAGAACAAATGTCTTTAATATTAAGGTATGTCAATTTCTCCTCTCAAAGTGTTATTGTTGAGGAATCCTTTTTAGGTTTTTTGAATGTAGATGATACCACTGGCCAGGGACTTTTTGATATTACACACGAAGAACTGAAATCTCTTAATCTTGAGATTGATGATATGCGTGGTCAGGGTTATGATAACGGGGCAAATATGAAAGGTCAAAATAAGGGAGTTCAAAGGAAATTTTTAGAAATAAATCGTAGAGCATTTTATACTCCTTGTGGTTGTCATAGTCTTAATCTTGCATTATGTGATATGGCTAACACTTGTAGCAAAGCTAGAGAGTTTTTTGGAGTTATACAACGAATTTACACAATATTTGCTAATTCTATTAAAAGATGGCAAATTTTGAAAGACAATGTTACGGGCTTGACTCTTAAATCGTTGTCCACAACTCGTTGGGAAAGTCGTGTTGATAGTGTTAAAGCTATTAGATTTCAGATTAAGGACATAAGAAAAGCCTTGTTTCAAGTTGCAGAAAGTGATAAAGATGCTAAAATCCAAAGTGAAGCTAGATCTCTTGCAAAATATGAGCTTGGGGAATATGAGTTTTTAGTTGGAATAGTCATTTGGTTTGAGATTTTATTCACGGTAAATTTGGTGAGTAAAAAATTACAAACCAAGGATATGCGTTTGGATATTGCTATTGAAGAAGTGAATGGATTGATTTCTTATTTTGAGTCGTATAGAGACACCGGATTGTCCAAAGCGATAGATGTTGCTAAAGAAATTGCCATTGAGTTGGATATTGATCCAGTATTCCCTAAAAAACGTGAAGTTCAGAGAAAAAGACAATTTGATGAGAACTCTAGTGATCATGATGCTTCATTTTCTGCCGAGGAGTCATTTAAAGTTAATTATTTCGTATACATTGTTGATCAGGCACTTGCTTCTCTTAGAGAAAGATTTGAACAATACAAAGCTTACGAGAACATTTTTGGTTTCTTGTTTACTTCTGATAAGTTGAAGTACCTTGATGACAAGGATCTTAAATTGTGTTGTAGTCATCTTGAATCCGCACTCAAGAATAATGGACAATCAGACATTGATGCAAATGAACTTTATTTGGAGTTAAAGTTGCTTAACAATTTGTTGCCACATGAAAATATGAGAGCTGCCGATGTTTTGAATTTTCTTAAGCAAGTCGATTGTTTTCCTAATGCAATAATTGCATATAGAGTATTGTTGACTATTCCAGTAACCGTGGCGTCTGCAGAAAGAAGTTTTTCAAAATTGAAGTTGTTGAAGTCATATTTGCGGTCCACGATGTCACAAGAGAGACTTAATGGGTTAGCATTAATAGCTATTGAGAGCAATCTATTGGAGAATGTGAATTACAAAGAGTTGATTGATGACTTTGCTTCTAAGAATGCTAGAAGAATTGCAATATTCAAGTAATAAATTACAATATGTAAGTATTGAGATAGAAACACTTTGTTATCATATTTATGGCTTTTTATAATTACAAAATTTATCGTAATTCTAATAAGTTGTTTTCAGTTGTACATTAGATTTTATATTGAGGGGCCTATTTATATTATTTGAACGGGGCCAAGAAAATTAATGAGACGGCCCTGTAACTTAATGTTGTGGTTTGATTATTAGAGTATGTTACCTGTCAGAGAATACAAGATTAAGTTCATTTACATTTTTTTAACTAATAAAGTCCATAGACTAATTTAACTTATTCAAACATATACAGAGTATATTATATTGGTAGTATTAGTTTTTTATCCAATAATGGTAAACCTTACACATATACGTGATAATAACTAATTTAAGTCCACGAGTTCAACAAAGTCGTGTGACAAATATGTTCCCAAATTGTGACAGAATAACATGTATTCTCTTTAATTCGTTTAAAGATCTTTCACATTCTTCATGTACAAACGAGAATATGAAAGTAAAGTGGGAGATCTTTGGAACGAAAGAGAAAATCAATTATTCTAATATAATTTCTCAAACTCTTATAACACATTTTTGTCATGTAAGATTTAACAACTTATTGTTTTTAAATAAGTTATCATCGTGTAAATCCGTATATATCAGTTGTATGATCATCGGATACAAAACTAGCTCTATTAAAACAATAGGCTAGGTCGTACAAATGTATATACTAAGCATTTACCTTCATAGAGTATACGTAATAAAACTGGTCGTCATCGTGTAGATGTAACTTCAAGTTTTTTACATTTATATACAAAGCGGCCTACAAAAGGTCATTTGAAACATGGTAACCGATTGCCTTATTTGTTATTTATTTTTAATCCATATGCGAGATCAAACAAACTTTCTAAAAGGTAAAGAAGGTTGATGGAAACTAAACAAATAAAAGAAAAAATCAAACAAACTTTCTAAATCTAAACCTTTAACTTCGAGTTGAGAATAACATGGATTGAAATTAAATTAGGGGTTTTGAAACCCTAAACTAGGGATGAGAGTGGGATGGAATCGATACTAAACCTTACCAAACTGGTTGGTATCGGTTTTCTTTTTGACCTTAAAGTCAATACTAAATACCGGATCATTTGAAGCGGGATGGTATCTCCGTACCGGTACGGTAAAAGTGGTACCATACCGGTTCGGTATCGCGAAAACTTGATGTGCTAAAACCAACTTATAAATATATGTAGAAAAATATCAAAGTTATAGACTAAATCACAACTAGGCAAGTGTACCTTATCACACAATAATATTGATATGATAAGTTCCGATAAAATTGTCTCCACAAAGAACAATATGTGATGTATTTTAAGTTATTAATCTAATGACAATTAAACTAATTAAAAGCGAGTAAACATTGGAAGTTTTTGTTCTCTTAACGACATACAGTCAAAAGAATTTTTAAGAGTAAATTACACCCCCTGCCCCTCTGGTCCATTGTTTTTTCACGCCTCGTCCCTCCCAACTTTTTTTCACAATTCGTAACCATATACTGGCTATTTTGCAACATTCCTTATCCCTCCCTCGTTAAATCTGGTGGACACATCGTTAACTCATAAAAAATGACTTAAATACCCCCATTCTCTTTTATACACCCTTTCCCTTCAAAATCATTGTATAAGCTTATACTATTGTACAAGACCTGCAAACACAAACTCAATTTTTACCCATTACATTTTCTTCCTCAAATATTGAGCCCTAATTTCACCCCCAAATTTCAACCACTATTTCACACCACCACCCTTCTTTCATCTAAACACCACCACTTGCACAATCTGCACCTATAAACTAACCAAATAATTAATAATAAATACAATATATAAATAAAGATAACTAAAAAATCATTATCATTATTAATTATTAAAAGACGACAATGGCATTTGCCGATGGAAGCTTTTTCAGGAGGAGGTATGAAATAAAGATCTTGTTAGTGTTCTATAGTGGATTCTTTTATAGGAGGAGGCCTGAGAATCTAATAAACAAAAGCAAAGCCACATTATATGACTTGGAAAATCAATAAACCGGTTACTTGGCACCACTTTTCAATAACGTAGCAACCAATATTGGCTATAGTGATGACCAAACTAAACCCAAATTCAGCATAAACCCACTGTTTACAATTAAACTCCAGTTCACCACTAATATTCAAGTAAACAATTATACTTGTTTAATCCATTTAACATCTAACTATTAGATATATGGATTAAGTACATAGATTTAGTCTAATGAGAAAAAAACAATTTAAATTAACAAGGGGTGTCTCTAAATTAATCACCAAGTTACGATTACCAAGTTACGATTATACAATCCAAGTGTCCTTGTAATTTAAACCCTCTTAACTATGAATCATGTACTCAACTAAATCACGATTTAACTAACGGTTATACATTCATAAAAACTATTAAACATACAAGATGTCTCTAAATTATGGTACACCAATATTAACAATCAACTAATCAACTCAAGTCTTTCAATTACCTCTAACCGAAATCCACGATCAAATAATCAATTGTAAAGCAACCAACATTAAACAAAAGCTTTCACTAATTGCAAGGCAATAAAGTTTACTACTTGAATTATGAATCAATCAAAAATACCAATGGTTCGAAGTGAATTTGAAATCAAAGTATATAAATCCTATCATGAAATAATATCCGACATCTATATGCTAATTAAGCGTAAACAAATATCAAGAAATTAGTCCATGATCATGGGTTCAAAAATACAACATAGAAGAATTCATGTTGATTAAAACGAGAATTAACCGAATAAAGTAGTGTTGTTGAACATTTGATGGTCACACCTAACTTTCATAATGATTAGAGTGATGATCAGTGGCCTAGGATAACTCCGAAGGTCACCTAAAATCGCCGCTGGTCTCTTTTGGTCGCCTGAGAATGAAGCCCCCTCAAATTAGGGTTCGAAGTTGTATTTTAGGGAGTTTCCCTGGATCTGATAATTACCCGGTGGGTACTCACCCCTTTTTGGAGTCCTAAAAACTAAAATTTTAGCTCTCTTTGTCTAGTAAATTTGGGCTTTTGAATCAAGTAAATCGGAGTTGATATGAAGAAGTTATCACCAAAATGGTGAAGTCTCGCCGAATCTGCAACATCAACCATTTCTTAATCTTTTCTTCATTAATCTCGACATCCACACTTAAAATTAATTTCAAACTAAATAAGTACTAAAAATTCGTGAAATTAACTAAAATGAGAGACAATTAGGACCGATATTGCCACTAAAAATATGTATGAAATAAGCAATATCAACATTCGAATCAGAATCGTCATCAATGATCTCATAAGGTGCTTCTTCAACAATTGTATGATCTCCCTATATACTATACAATGCAAGCTTTTGATAATCATCAATCATATAAAATGTTTTTAGTCAAAGGCACATACAAAAATCTCACACTCCGCTAAAGCGGAAACACGAGGTGTAACAACACAAGGTATAAAATAACACCCACCATAACATACTAGTAATTAAAGTTTACATCGCAGATTACATTGAGTACACAAGTCTTAGAGCCCTAATACACCGAGAGTTTAAACAAAAGCAGTAACCATAACAATGATAATAACAATAACTATGGTGGGCTTTAGTCTACTTTCATTGGTCGTTTCATGAAAACATGTAAAATGAAGAGGTCAACTATTGAAATAGTTGATGAGTTCACAGGTTTTGAATACGTACGCTATTAAAAGCTGATGAAATACAGTTTGAGAAATATCGTTGCTGAGTAAGTAGTTGTATCATACGCAATTATGAGTTTAAAGTAAGTCAACGTTTATACTTAAGTCCACAACCAATTCTAACGACCAGACGCCCCTATGAGATCATGCCTATCGTATACATGATTATGTTGGGAATATGCACTCACATTGCCATGTGAGTAGGGGAGGTCACCTCCAAATAACGTTATTCATATAAACCATCGGCTCAAAATGAGTTAACAGGTTGTGTAGTGATACCAGGGACTTAACATACGATAGCAACTCAAGCATACAACAATTGCGTATAATAAATACATACATCAAGATAAACAGTTTGTAATATGGTAATCATGCTTTCCATTTTAAAACATAAAACAGTAAAAAGAGGGCTGTGAATACTCACGATAAAAAAAGTTGAGCAATTGAATAGAGGGTTCCACTTGCTTAACAAGTATGGCTCATACTCGCTTCCTACGAAACATGAATGTTCTAATGAGATTCTCATCTAGTTTAAACACTTAGTCAACTACTTCAATTATAAAGTGCCACAAGATTGTTTGGTTATTTTTATTAATTGGTAAAATTTAGGATTAGTCTTGCAATCATATTTTTATAAGCATAAGAATATTAACTCCAAAATCTCCAAATTTTATTTTTTTCTATAACCCAAAAAGGGATATGAACATCCTGCAAAAACTTGAGGATTTTTAGACTTGTAATAATATTTATTCTTTATTTATGTCCAAAATCTTAGAGAAATTCAAATAAAATAGTAGACGGTCATGAAAATTAATGAAAATTTTACCACCATAATTTATATATTATAAGTTTTGTGTAAAAATTTCAAGTCATTTGGATAAGTAGAACCCGATTTTCTAAATATCTCATGATTAATGGCATAAAAATCAAAATAAATATGAAACATTATCCAGATGATGTAGATTTTGTGGTGGAGTGATTTTTAATCATAAAAGTAGCCCTGAAAAAGTTTGGGTAATTATTGACCTCGGGAACTAATTTTTATGATTTTCACCCTATTTTCTTAGCATTTTTGTATTAAATTACCGAAAATACATATGGGGTTGAAAATTTCCAGATTAACCGTCTATATTATTTTTTTACTGGGAAAAATCGGATTCCCTCATTTGATGCTTGATGGATGCATTCAAGCTCTATGCATTTTGAAAAACATTAACTAGTTTGATTTTTAATTGGAGAAACATAGTTGTTAGTTTGAAAATTCTCTAAATATACTTCCATAGTCTTTTAACATACAATATTTGTACCCAACTGAGTTTCATATGTTAGGAGTTGAAAATAATTTTTTCACGATTTTTAGAATTGAAAAGAGCCTTTGATCATGCATCACAAAACTATTGACCTCAGAAAATGTGTTGTTGGCGCAACAAGTTTGCAAGCACTGTTTGGAGGGTCGAAAAATCCATATTTTTAGTGAAACCACTTGGGTTTGAAAGGTAACTCAAAGAGGTAAATTCCATAAGAAAAATGCGAATTTTTAGTTAAGAATCAACTAAGTTATGCCCCTCCAAAGTCGGGTGTCGGAATCTGGCAGATTGCACACATGATTTGAGTTTAAGTTATGAGTGTAAGACTACCACTTTAGCCTATAGGCCTAACTCATTGATTTAGACCATGATTCTCATGCATCATGACACAAGTTTTCAGGGACCTAAGGATTTTTATAGTGCATGAAATCTAGCTATGATTTTTGGTTCTCAAGTGCCCCAAAATGGGTGATATGTTCTTCAATGAAGAACAACACTTGAACCAATATGAGCTTTTGATTTTTGCACATGTAACACTATTTCTAACACATGCATGGTGTTGAAATACATCCAAGATGTCTTAGAAATGGTTTTAAGCAAAACAAAAACCTTCTAAGAAATATAACATGTAAAATCGATTTTTTTGAAAGATTTCAAGTAAATGATGTTTCTTTTGAACTTGACAATAGTTATTGTTAATCACTCCATTGGTAATGTTGGTTAAGTTAAATTACAACCTAATCAATATTCATTTCCTAAAAACTTGCTTGAGAAAGTCAAATATCCCGTTGACATCCTTCTTCACCTCGTGAACTCCTTTCGCGATTTGGATGACATCTCCTTGCATTATATAGATTTGTTGTTGTGTATGATTCACAAGGACTTCCATAGGAGTTAGATTCTTTTTAGAGAGGTCATCACTCGTTTGACAAGGAGGGTTAGGTGAATGCTCGTGAAAGCTCCTGACGTCGAAAGCCGAGGTACTAGCAAAGGGGTGAGAGCATGACGCCCTTTTTGTAGGAATGATTGAAAGAATATGTTCCGATAAGCATTCTTGGTGATAAGACCAAGAGTGCAAACATGATTGAAAATAAGTTTTAATTGAAGCCCAAGGAAAAAGGTGAATTCACCCATCATGATCATTTCAAACTCATCGTGCATAAGATTAGAAAACTCATTGCGAAAATCATTGTTAGTAGAAACAAATCATTTTTGCTTCAAAGTTTTTAGCAAGATTTTTTTTTCTTCTAGTGTCAAAGCTCATGTTTCACTTGGAACATGTTTATCTAGATCTTTATCATATCTAGTCCCTTCTCAATAATCTCCCACAAATCACAATCTTTGGATCTAACAAATGTTTTAAATCTTTGGTTCCAATAACAAAATCCTTCAGTTTCAAGAAATGGTGGCCTAACGAAAGAACACCCCTCACTATAATTTTTGTTTTGAAAATCCATGGATCAACTCTATCTTTTGTAAAAAGTACTTTTGAAGAAAACTTTTTTGAAGGCTAACCCTTAAAATAAATTTTCGTTTAATTCAACAAAAGTAAGAGCAACGTGATCTAATCCACCGTACGAGCGTGGTCGAGCCGTGGACCATCTGTCCAAAAATGTTTGAAAAATAGATCCGTTTTAAATCATTTTAAAACATATTACACCAAAGTCAAACTCTATAAATCAATTTCGAATACCTTACCAAAACCATAATAATAATTTACCAAAGGGTTAAAAGACTAAACTCGTTGGGTGAGCACAAAAGTATAATTATAGTACAAATCTCTTTACCCAATGGTATTTGTGTTTTCTTCTTCTACTTTAATTCAAAAATTGGAGGCTTCTCAAAAAATTTCCTCATGCCATTTAATGTTTATAAAAATACTTTTATACTTTGGACACTTTTATAAAACATTCTACAAAGTTAATTAAATAACTTTGTTTTTATAACGTGTTACGTACTTATATAAATAGTAATCAAACTCATATTATTTAATCAACTAAGAGTTGACTAACTTTGATCAAACAATAAATCGGTGATACGAGTGCTTGATTGGTTGACTCGGACATTGACCCGACAAAGTGAAAATGGTCCAACGGAACCACGGTTGACTCAAACAATAAATCGGTGATACGAGTACTTGATTGAATCAATTTATAGATTGTTGATACTAAAGAATAATGAAGTACTTGTTCTGTAATAAAAAAAGGTAAAGTAATAAATTAGTTATAATAATTAGTAATTTGTATTTAAAAAAAAAACACTAATAATCTAAGGCCTTGTTTAAATGTAGGAAATTTCCTCACTTCTCAAGAAAATAATAAAAAAAAAAATATGATCAATTTGAGTTTAAAAACACTTTTTCAAGAAAAGAAGAAAGTGAGTTTTTTACTTTATAAATTAACTTTAAAAAATTGGTTTTCACAGTTTTCTATATATATATATATTGTTTTGAAAAAGTACTCTTTTATATTTTATTTTCATCCGACACTAAAAGTATTCTTTTTTAATTTATAATACTTAAACATACTTTTCTTAAAAAAGATTTTTTAATAATCGAAGATGAAAAACTATTAAAATATTTTCACATCTAAACATACATTAAAAAAACTTTTACGAAAAAATAAAATGTAATGAATTTCCCGCTTCTTATGTTATATTTTTCTCATTTGTAAGTTAAATTTTAAAGATAATATTTTTTCAGCATATATTCTTCGAAATAAGTAAAAAAAACATAATTTGGTGGATTTAACATTATTATAAAATCATCACATGATAGTATCTCCATGAAACAACTTGGTGTATATATTTTAAATGAAAAATACTCAAATCACAAAAAAAAATCACATGATGATATGGAATAATAGTATAGAGAAAGAAACAAAGAGAAAAACAAACTTAAATTGTAATTGGTTCATCTCACCATCTACATTATTTTGTAAAATGTATATGACTTTAAGATATCCTTAGAAAAATATAATTAAAAAAATAAGATATTCTTTTAAATTTTTTTTCTTTTTCAATTTTACCTGAAAGAATAAGATATATAAGAAACAATTATAATCGAATATGGGAGGGTATGAAATATTGTTGATTTTTTCCTTGGTATATTACACAAATTGTTTTTGTGATTTGTAGAAAATAAAAACGATCGTCTTTACTTTTAAAATTTTACATGTTCGTGGTGCCCTAAACAAATGATCATATGTTGAATCATATCTCATGATTTGCACATGAGGGTAAAAGGAGTTATTTATCCAAATCTTTTCCTTAACCAACTCTTCTTTTTCCATTATCCACTCACTTACCTATCTTTTTATCCTTCTCTGTAGGGGTGTTCATCGGTTCGGTTTTCGGTTTCCTCGGTTTCGAAATTGCTGGGAGCAAAACCGAAAACCGAATTCAGAGTTGAAAACCAAACAGAAACCGAACCGAAAACCGAATTCAAATTCGGTTCGGTTTCGGTTAAAACCGAATTGAGAAAAACTATAAAATATCAAAATTTAAAATACGTATGGCTAAAAGGAAGTCAGGAATGAACAAGGGCTAAAAGGAAGTCAGGAATGAACAAGTAACCATAAACCCATAAACCGAACATAAATAAAAGGAAGTCAGGAACATACATTTAAATTTTTTAATCATGTATACACAAAGTGACAAGAAGTCAATAATTAATAATCCCACAAGAAGATATGATCATGTATCCACAAAGTGACAAGAAGTCAATAATTAATAATCGATAAATAAAAGAAAGTTAGAAACAGGAAGTCAGGAACATTCATTTCAAATTGGAAGAATTTAAAAATCAATAATCCCACAACAATGGCTAAACAATTAATAATAAGAAGTGACAAGAACATATATACACAAAGTCATAGGAAGTCACGAACAATCAATAAATATGTTTGATTACCCAACATAAATAATATGTAACATTAACAATCAAATAATCCACAACATATATAAAGAATGAACAAATGAACAAGTTTGAGAAACCCAGATTGCGTAATTATCATAATCAAAATGAAATTCGAAATTAAAGAATGAACAATTGAACATAATCAAAAATCGAGATTGAAAATGAAAACAAACCTTGAAGAAACCCAAATATGTGTGTGTGAGCGAGATCGATCTGGTATTTTTTGCGTGTATGCGTGATCTTGAGAAACCCAGATGCCCTGTTCTTGTGGGTGTATACAGGCGGCCCAAATGTGTTCACAAAGACACAAACCCTAATTTAATATATATATTATTTATATATACTAACTTGAATTCGGTTTTGAATTCGGTTTCGGTTTTTATTCGGTTCAGTTTTCAGGTTAAACAGTTTCAAACCGAATATTGAACACCCCTACTACTCTGTCACTTTGATTTCATTTATAGAAACAAGTTTTGCAAACCACAGTGTAAAGTTTCACAACTAAAGATAATAGATGTAATTTTAAAGGTAAGAAGATGATTGACGTCTTTTTCCCAAACCATAAGGACGATTTTTGTACTTTACTCATTTCTTGGATAGCATAAATAAATAGGTGTTATTATGAAGAAATTGTTGAGGCACCGAAATTCAAGGAAAATAACACGAAGACCTAAGACCTAATTTACGGACCGATATACGTATTTTCAGCAAAAGTATCACTGATCCGTTTTCAAGTTACACAATGAAATTGAACAAGCTGTTGAAAAATTCAATCAGTAAATTACCATCATCAGTAGTTACCATTTGTAAAAGGAAAACCTTGAGCTCATCAGCAGCAGCCGGAATTCAAAAAGAAAAGGCGGACTGTGTTGTAATTGGGGCTGGTGTTGTAGGAATAGCTGTAGCCCGAGAATTATGTTTAAAATTTGGAAGAAATGTTTTAGTGATTGAATCCGGTTCAACTTTTGGAACAGGTATCAGTTCTCGTAATAGTCAAGTTATTCATGCCGGAATCTATTATCCTCCCAATTCTCTCAAGGTATCTTATGTAAATTTATTATTAGTATTGTTGTTATTGTTATTTTTTATAAGTTAGGATATTAATGTTGCATCATTTGATTTAATAGTTTTTAGGGGTGTGATTTGTGAGTTTATATAGAATTGGTTGATGTAATAACTTCACATTGTAGTATTTAGGTTAAATATTAATCCAGATACTCTCTTAGACTGAATGGAGTAAAATGTAGAATCTCTTTTTTGTATTGAGTTTGGTGATGAAAATGACTAGAATTATTGTTTACCGAATAACATATCGGCTACAAAATGCATCTCAAGTCGTTTTCTTACACATGAAATAGTAGATGGTTATGGATTGTTTAGAGGAAGCGGTGTAAAGACACGTTAGAATAGATGTGATTTGGTTTGATGTAGCTCAATACAAGTAATCGTGAACCAAGCCGATTGAATTGGTTTGAAATATTTTCTAAATGAAACATAACATAAATGTATTGAAACCAAACTGAAGCAAGCTGAAGTGGCTAGCTGGATTCCATTAGATTGGTCTTAGCTTGTGGCGACTTTATCAATGTGTTTGAGTCTTGTAGTTTTGAAAACCATTGACAAATTCAGCAGGGAGTTTTTTTTTTTTCTGGATTGAAACTGATACCTTTAATTATTCGGTTAGCTGGTGCTTATAAAGTAAAATTACGTTGCAAGTAACTTGCGATATCATAAGATGCAAGTTGTTGCAACTTTTGTTTGAGCATAACGAATAAAAATCACCACCTTTCCATGAAAATTGCATTGATTGTCATTTTGGGATGTCCTATGGTAGTTGTAACATTTTTGGATTAGTTTTGAAGTAAAACTTACTGCTTTGTGCATTGTCTTCAGCACCTGCAGTTGATGGAAGTTACGGAACTAATTTGATCCAACTATCCTAATGGGTAGCCACGCATATTTATCTTATGTCATTCTTTTCAAAGAAGTTTGGGAATGAAGTTAATGTTAACTCTCAATGCTTTCAGACAATGCAGAAACGAACCTAGGGTTTCAGAAACTGTAAACGTGCCCTGAAAATTTTGATATTATTGGGACGGTGCATGAATTTGTAAGAGTTAAGGCATAACTTCTAAAATTTTCAAATTTACTTGTCAGACCTGAATGTTAGAAATATTGCAGGTCAGACCTTAGTGAATTATGAAAATACCTCTTAGTGCCTGCAATGGCAGCTGGAATTTAGTCATGTTCTTGATAGTTGTTACAACTATGGTTTGAGATGGCGAGTACCGTGACATGATATATATTATTATAAGAACATTATTATTAATGACAATAATAATAAAAGATAAAGGGAAATTCGAAAAATTCTCCTAGTTATTATCGAATTAGTTTTGACGATATGCTAATATATATTCGTATAATGATTATCTTCATCGAACAATCTGTTAGCGATTGCAAAATATTTTGCAGGCTCGTTTTTGTGTTACAGGAAGAAGGTTACTGTATGAGTACTGTAACGAACATGGGATTCCTCATAAGCAGATCGGGAAGCTCATTGTAGCATCTAGGTATGAAGAAGTTCCAAAGTTGAATTTTTTGTTGAATCGTGGGAATGAAAATGGAGTTGAAGGACTGAAAATGATTGAGGGCTCTGAAGCAAAGGCAATGGAGCCTGAGCTACAATGCATTAGAGCTTTATGGTCACCAACTTCAGGAATAATTGACTCACACTCCTTAATGCTCTCGCAAATTGTATGAATTAATCTTCTCTGCTCACTTAATAAGAAACATATGCAACAATTGATAAACAACTGGATTCAACTATAAGACAGCTATTTCAAGTGTATGAGGTTAGACGTGGCAAGATGCGTGGGTTGTAGGTAGCTGGTCAAATTGGTTTTGGGTTGAAACGGGCCCCTTTTTATGTGTTGGTCGGGTTGGGTTTACCTTCATACACTTTTTTGTCCAATCCAATTTTTTAAAGTAATTAATGTGTTAATTCTGATTATGAAACTAACATTATTGCTAAAGTGTTTTAAACCTTTGAACACAACTTGTAGGCTGTATGCATTAAAAATAAGCTTTTGGCTACTTTCAACCCGTTGAGATAATATACAACCCAAATCAACCTATTCACAAATAAACAGAACGAAATTGCCACCTCAATCCAAGGACTACATCTTTTCAGCATTTACTGTGAGATAGTTCCATTAATAATTTTCATGTTCAGAGTTGATATATATTTGACAGGTATGTTACCAAATGTGAGTTTAGGGTGAAGCTGAAAATCACGGAGCAACCTTTTGTTACAACAATACTGTGGTTGGTGCTCATCTTGAAGGAGATCAAATTTATCTTCACATTTCCGAAACTGAGTCCCTAAAAGAGTCTCCTGATATTCTACTTCTCCCTAAGCTTGTGGTGAACGCTGCAGGGTTGAGTTCTGCAGCTCTTGCTAGATGTTTCAGTGGCATAAATCGTGGAGCAATTCCTCGTTCTTATTATGCCCGTGGTTGCTACTTTTCATTATCAAATACTACAGGTCCTCCATTCAAACACTTAATTTATCCGATACCGGAGGATGGTGGTCTTGGGGTGCATGTTACTTTGGATCTGGATGGACAAGTTAAATTTGGCCCTGATGTTGAATGGTTGAATGACATAGATGATGTCTCAAGCATACACAATATGTGAGTTAACTCCATATTTTTATGTTTTCTCAAAACCTTATATATATTGGAACTTTGTTATTTGAAACCATAAAACTGAACTTGGTTTGGAGGCTTCCTAAGTTGTTTTTGAAATTACAAAATATGATATGACTATGTGGTAAAGTGGTGGCCGATGACTCGAGACTGTAACCTCAAATAATCAAAATTAAGTCATTATTCATAAATAGAGGTGTTAAAATGGGCGGTTTGGATAGTGAACATGCAATCACTTCTGTTTTTGTCTTTCCCTCGAATTTTGTAAATAACCAATATGTTAAATTTTAATATACAAACTCTTATTGTTACGGGAAATAATCTGCAGTAATGTTTGATACTTTTAATAAAATAATTTAGGAAGCTATAGGCATTTTGAATGCACTTTGAGCGACTTTCAATCTGTTTGACCTACTCAACCGGTTTACATTTCTGCTAAATTGTTAGAAAGATTTTACCCATTTGGCCCGTTAGAGAAAAATTATTACCCAGATCAACCAGTTTACTTGTAAATGGGCCGAATATGCCTTCTCTAGACTCATAAGCCTATGGAATGATATATATGTATTCTATCAATATCCAAGGATACTTGTTGTCATGACAAATTAAAAAAAACAAATCTCTGAGAACACTCCTTGCTTGTTGATTCCAGGTTCGACTATACAGTATGTGCAGATCGGGCTAAGAAATTTTATCCAGAAATCAGGAAGTACTACCCTTCTTTGAAGGATGGTTCTTTGCAGCCTGGTTATGCTGGCATTAGACCAAAACTTTCTGGCCCAGCAGAAGGTTTTGTTGATTTTATTATACAGGTTCTATTATTAAGCCTTTTCATATGCTATTGTGACTGCCAAACCACTAAGGTTCTGAATTCATAATTGATATGCATTCAACAGATGTAATGTCCAATTTTGTTCTACCATGTGTTCACAGGTTTAGTTAGGTGATAGATATCATTTTTATGCAGAATAGAAGTAGTCTGTTTGACCTCAAAAGTCAAAATATACCTTTAATTTTTTAGGGAAGAAGTACATCTTAGCGCACATCAATTCTTAACATAGCGAAAATTGAATTATTATTTTGATAGCCATGAAGCCGTGAGGATCATGAAATTGATTTTTGTGTTGGCTTCTTTGGTCTCTAAATTTCACAGGTGGCTAATGTGGTTCAGTAAGGGGTAAATTTTAGTACAGTCCCCCGCATACATGATCACAAAAACTACATGTTTACCATTATAATCTTATCTTTTTATTTTATTTGTAAGAGCTATTATGGAAATTGATATGCACATTATATACAATCATGAGTTTTTCAACCTGCTCGACTCATTTGACATGTTCCCTTTTAGTTACATCTTTTAGATAGTCCATTTGACCCGTCAAAGATAATATCTAACCCAAAGTAAACCGTTCGTATTCAGTGGTCCGAATTCTCACCTCTACTTTTCTGTATTGCAGGGTGAGGAGTCTCATGGCATGCCTGGTCTTATAAACCTTTTTGGGATTGAATCGCCTGGTCTAACATCAAGTATGGCAATTGCGGAGCATGTTACTGCCAAGCTTTCAAGATTCTAAGTAATTACTATACCATGTTTATGCCGACTCCTTGTTTGCTTAATTGAAAACTTTTTATCTAGATTTTTTTAAAAAAATTCTGTTTAATGTTGTGCAGTAATCCCAATTGGATCAGCGGGTATTTCTGTATTAATTCTCTATGTGGTAAAAATGGTGCTTAAATATGTTCTTATTGTGCCAACATATAGACACCCCATTTGGTTTTATTGCGGTATGTAAGAAACCATCAAGTCATTTTGTCGTAAAATATTGTATTTTTTGAACAACAGTAGTTTATTTTGAGATTTATGGTGAGGTCTTCAAACTGCAATCATCAAGCTAATAATGCATAGCTTTATTTAAAAATTTCAGAGTTTAAAATTCATTACTCGTATTAAAAGCAATCAGTTCCTAAATTAATTAACACGCCTAAACATGTAAAACATGACATGCAAAGACCATGGAGTATGAAGGTTGATGCTGTTTTAACTCTCAAAAGTATTAAGACTACCAACAATGCTTTCCACTTATTTATAACCAGAGATGAACCCATACACACCTGAAACAATTAAGTAACCAACTCGTTCACATTGTCACATGGTATGATTCAGTTTGAAGACCTTTCCTTCTGTTTTAAAATATATTTTATAACATCCAGACCGAGACGAATTACAGTAAAAAGTTACGTAGGATATTTGTGAGATGGAATTAGAAGATGGGGATGAGCAGCACCCTAAGTAGGTCTGCAAAGTTAGGTCCTGTCAAGGTAAAATTTGATATAAATATTTATAGTTTCAGTTCTTATACTTTATGATATATACATAATCAACCTTTCCTTTTGTGAGCAGCAACCCTAAGTTTAAGTGTTGTTAGCTGCACTCTTGATTTTTCTCTAAAAGATCACATTTGCTCTTTCTATCACTTTTTTCAAGTAGAATACAAATTACTACTACAATGAAAATAGAAATTCTTTTTTTTTCTTTTCTTTTCAAAAACGCAACAAAGAAGTGAAGGCATATTACTTCCATAAACGAGCTCAACCAAAGATTCATCAAAGTATAATGAATCTATAACAAAATATGAACTATAAGTTTATGCTACTATCATCAACTGTCGTTGTTGCTTATAATATGTTTATTATTGTAACATCATGGAGTTAAACATGAATGCACTTTATGTGAGCATTCCAAGAGTTACTGCTGCCACAAAAATAATAAGATTTAAATTTGTTACCAAGTGTTAATTAGCTCCATTTGACACCTGTAAATAAAATAACAGAAACACCTTAATCTGTTTATTGTTAAAACACAATAAAAAAAAACACCTTAAGTTGTTAGTGGAAGACACAATACTCAAAGAGCATTTATGCAAAACACCAAACAGTGGAAAACAATACACACAACCCACCGCGCACTACTGAAACAAACATCATGGTCAATGTCTATAAATGGTTTTACTGTCAATGGGTTATCTTCATCACTGACCGCCCGAAAATCAGAGTGTACGGCGGAGGAGATGAAAGAGGACGATGGTTTTTATCACAAGCTCAACAAGCTTAATGAATCATCTGGTCTTAGCTTACTGTGAGTCGACGTTTGACTTTTTAATGTCAAATCGTGTAGTTTAATTTTTAAGTTTCACAAGAATTATACTACAGACATGCATGCAAATAATAGAGGTATTATGCATCTTGAGCCACTAATGATTAAATAAGTGGTTTTCGAGTTATAAAAGTTTGTTTGATTTTGAGACTGAAAAGTCATACTTTTGAATGTAGACAGTCAAAGGTGGTTCTTTTGGGGGAAAATGGATCATATTCAAGTTTAGTTAGTAGATTGCAACAAAGGTGTCTAATACACACGTGTTACAAAAAAAATATATTAAATGTATCTCTTTAAAAGACAAATAGTTAACAAATTACTGTAACTACGTAACAAACCCGATTGCTAAACATTAGAATTTGCTACAATAATATTAAGAGAGTTGAACACATGAAGTTCGTTCGCCCTCATTTCTTTGCCCAGTCACATAAAATGTATCAATGCGACCTCAAAGATGTTAGTAATTGGAAAAGAATGAATATCTGTTTTCTAACAATTCTTTGACTGTTTGAGATAGAAGCACATCAAATTTAGGCAACAAGTTGGTATTAATCTAACTGTATCATGCAGGTTTAATTTCCGTGATTCGAACGTTGACTTGCAAGAATTCTACAAATTTGTGACTGAAAGAGGCGGGTATCATCAGGTAAATGATGAGCAAAATCTGATGAAAAGTGGTCGACGGCCAGTAAATGGTGCTTTCAGAACATGCATTTTGACCTAAGTGCTTAAAACATGCCTTTTGACCAAACAGCCTTTAGCCTAACCGTATGTGAGAGCCCGATGTGAGAGCCCATCAATCAAGGCGTTGTGGTTCAAGCCCCATTAGAGGAACATAGGCAATGTATATATGTGTGTGTGATTGTACATGATATGTGGTGGCAGGTTGTAGATTTAACTTTCTATAAATACAAAAAAATACAAAAAAAAAAATGAAAGAAAACATGCATTTTCGGTGGTTTTAGCATTTTGTATATTTTAGCGATGAGTTTTGCTATATGCCTAAGCCTAACAGTATAGGCCTAAAACTTTACCTAAACCTTCGTTGATTGACATGTAGATTCCGCTTATTCTCTCTCTATTACATTTACCAAATTAAATTTACAAGTATACCAATCATTTTATCAGACCTAGATTTAGACATGCATTTTAGGTCTCTCAATCATTTTTCTTTGGGGATCTCTCTATTTTCTAGTTGCAATATGAATCATTGTTTCTGAAAAACGCAAAAAGAATACACTAGACTTTGCAAGATGACCATTTTTTGGCCTAACTATGAAGATTTAATTGCAAAAAAATCACACATAAGTGACAATTTTAATCCAACATCAGTATGCATTGTCATAAGAAGGATGTTTTGTTTGTAAAGAAAGACAAAATATGATTGGTTTAAAATCATAATCACTTATGCAAAGTAGTTATTCATATTGCTACTCTCTTACATTGGTTTAAAATCATAATCACTTATGGAAAGTAGTTATTCATATTGCTACTCTCTTACATCTGCTTTTATTTGAGTGCCATTTAGGTCACAAAAGATGGAAAATGGGAAGATATTGCATCAAGTTTGAATCAGAAAAACCAAGTCCCTTTGACACCGAGTCAACTTCAGAAGCTCTACGCCACCATTCTTTACTCTTTTGAGCAAGCATATCACTATCGACGTCCCAAAAAACTTAGTAAGACTCCATATATTCCACTAGGTAAATTGCTCAGGCCTCCAACATCAAACATATTTGAAATATCATCAGTCTTGATATATATTCATAATCTATTTTTATTGTTTTTATTTGGAATGTAGACTCTTGGGATTTAACCAACTTTACCGGAAAGAGGAAGCACAATGACAGATGTTACGCGGCACATGACCAACTTAGTGTCGAAGACACACCGTCTAAAAAGATAGTGTATGATAACGGTTCCCCAAAAACATCTCCAGGTTTGTATTTTTTCTAGATTAGTTCATTTAATAACTATAGATGTTGCAAAATATAAAGGATAAAAAGGGCCATCTTCTGAAAAAATATGTTGCAGAAATGAACGGGTTGTGTCATAGATCAAAACTATGTCATTTTGGTTGACTTCTGACTTGTTAAGAATAAAACATAGACCAAAGTAGCCCATTAGTAAACAAATTAGTTGAAATTACGATATTAATGTCGAAGTAGCCCGTGGCGAGTAAATACAGGCATACGTATGTATGACGGGTTTGATGATACCTTTTAAGCAGTGTGTATTGTAGAAGAAAAGAAACTGGGTTTAGAGACACCTGAAAAAGTCAAAGAAACAAGGAAAAACCCGCGTGTGCCACTTGGGTCAAGAAACTGCTATCAGATGTTTACAAAGATGGAAGGCGATAGGATAAGAAGTATTTATGGAGATTCGGTGGACATCCGTGACATGGTTGCTAGAGCATGGAGAAATCTCTCTGATGATGATAAACGGGTACAGCCTACAGTTCTTGCTTTACCATCCCCTCATTCCAAAATAAAACTGGTAAGACTTTTCTATGAGAAAACTAGCGGTCGTAAAATGGGCGGGCCGGTTGGGCTGAGATCGATATACGATAGATTCATTTGGGAAGTATTTAGTGCATGTCAAAATGGGTAATAGTTATAAGTTTGGATGGGTTGGACACATAGGGTTGTGCCGACACCCAACACCTTTTTGTCATATATTTATAGAAAAAAAATAATTCATTAAGTTTGTTACAATACTTTTAAAACAATAAAATGAAATTGATTAATGACGTTAAAACCACTATAACCAAATGTTTTGATTTCACCTGTCTGACCCAATTCCTTTTCAGTTGAAGTTTCTTCATCTCACCCGTTTTGTTTGTTAGGCGTAAAATACAGCTCAAATTGACCAATTCACAAAAGTAACCGAGTTTAAATTGCCACATTTAGGGGAAATAAGTACTTCTATCATGAAAAGCGTTTGAAATAGTAAATGTTGCGGCTTTTAATGGTATTGAAGTGGAATACAGAGTATTTCTTTTGTTGTTATCATTTTTAACCCCTCTTTTATTTACTTAAAGCCATATATCGAGGCGAGTAAGAAGGACAAGGAGCGGTTCACAAGGGAGATGGCTGCTTATGAGGAACACAAGAGTGAAAACCATAACCAACCTCAGCTATCAACTAAAAAGGTTGTAGATTTTTCAACCCCAACATTCATCAACTTCGGAACATCTTCACTAGAAACAGCTAGTGGGTCCCACATGACTTCTCGACACTATTCTGTAAACGAGAAAGTTGTAGATTTTGGTCAGTCGAGTTTTGTGCAAAATGATGGTGATTACCATGTAGCCTTGCAGCCTAATGATAGTCATGAAATTGTACGAATGTCAAATGAGTCGTTGGTTCAAAAGGCTATTGGGTTGATGAAGAATGCACGACCAAATGATCCGATATTTCAGATTAATTGGGATGCTTATGGTGTCTAAGACTCTAAGTAGAAGTGTGGAAGTCATTCGACTGTGGTTTAACATATGGGCATGATGACTTGATATGTATATATTTGTGGATGTTTACTGTTTATGTTGTTTGGTGTTAATGTAAATCTCTTGTTGCTTAACTAGTTGATGTCGCAATTTATGCTTATGCATGCTGATCCCCTTAATTATAATTGTAGCCTAACGGTAGAGAAAGTAAAATGATTGGTAACGTACTTGAAACCAAATTTCATGAAATTTAGTAGAGTTTCTTTCATTTATTTCCTCAACTATTAAGTGCTATTAATTTTTCCAGGTTTTTTCGCCTTGGATTTATGCCATTGACTTTTGATGCTGACCGCTGTAATGAACACATAAGCTATTCATCTATTCATGACAAAGTTAAAATGGATCATGGTTGCAATAGGTTGGGTTGACCCACTTTATACATTTATATTCTTCATCTTATATATTTATCTCATTATTCTTTTAACTTTGGGTCAATATTCATTTCGTTTTAAAGGGAATTATCTGATTATTGCGTTTATTGCGTTTTCAAAATGCAAATAATTATTAGAAACTGTTTGGCAAGAAAGTTAGAGTAATAAAATACCAATTGTGATCATGTACATTGAATGTGCATGGTTACATTCTTTACAGTTACATGATTTATACAAAAGTTGATGCTACACATAGTGATAATTTATCATAAGTTATTTATTTACATTGTTATTTTTTATTTAACGTTTCTTTATTTTTAAGATCTACGCATAATGCAGTTTAGAACAAATCAAGCAAATCTATTTATTTAGCACTGAATCATACAGAAAATTAAAATGATCATTTGCTGTCATTCATAGTGTTGTTTAGAGTGCTTATCAAACAATAAATTTTCATTAAGAACCATATTGATTCAGAGTCTTTGAACAATTCATAAATTTGAATGATTTTTTCTCACTAAATCATTTTATTTTATCAAACGCATTCATAGTTTTTCAAAATGTCATTTTTGAAACGCAATCTCAAATACCCTCGGTGTAAGATGGCAATCATCATCTAATTCGGCATATATCCATTCGATCCGATTTACTATTGATAGATAGGGATATATGAATATGAATGCCAATGTTCATTCGTCATTCATGGTGGTTATCCATTTACCACTCGAATGATTTTTAGTGATATATATTAAACTTATGGAAAGTTAAGGATAGAATAAAACCTTTTAAGTTTTAGTGTAGTATTGAAATTATCAATTGATGATAGAAGTTTTCTGAAATTCTTATAAGTTAAATATATTTTCAATATTAAATTTTAATCCAATTTCAAACGCTCTTTGTTATATAATTATCTAAAATTAAAAATAAATTTATGATTATATTAAAAATAAAAGGTTAGTATTACCTTTGATAACTTAATTAGAGTGTTACATTATATTTACATTTGTTATAAAGTATTTCATTCATTTCAATTTTATTATTCACGCAAGAAAAATATTTAATTGAGAAGAAATTTCATCATTACATACTACTTTTTTATAAGATTAGAGTGTTACCTTTTAATGTTTATCTACCTTTTTGCAGTACATGTATATATTATGGGTATAAAAAAACTTTACCCTATTATTTTTATCTATATCTATATATTGAAGTGAATAATAAAATTGGAACATTTTATTAAATAAGAAAATATGAGTTAAAAAATTGAGGCAAAAAGAGTATGATTTAAATTCATTTAAAAGTTAATTTACATATTAGTTTGTTGATAATCAACATATTACCATTAATCGCTTAACTTCGTGAATGTGAATATGAATATGAACGACTACGTTAAAATTAAATGCATAAAACTCCACTTGTTCCATATCTGATGCACCGCCATGGATTTCACATGTTAAGTTGACGATAAAACTTAACATTATAATAGTTGATTTAAGGGGTGTTTGAATTGGCTTATACTTTTTGTATAGAATGATTGGACTCTATATCCAAAATGAAAAGTAGAATAAATTATCAAATAAAAGAATACACTACTCTATTAAAGAAGATAGTTTATGAACTCATATTCAAGGGTTATGTTAAAAAATGTCATAATAACAACCTATACAAGAGCTCTAGTACCATTGTTGTTTTAGTTCGGTTATTTATTTTTTTTGGCATAAACGTTTTTTAAACCCAAAAAGGATTATTTTTACATAATAGATTATGGGTTTAATTTTAACTTTTCATAATTTCAGAAGGAAACAACTTAACATTATTTGAGATGTGATCCTTAAGAAAATATCGCATCCGATTCAAAAAATCTGGAACTAGAGTTGTTAGTTGAAACAACCTTTTGTGACAAGTTAGCTCCATTTGTAACTTATGATATATTTATTGTTCTTAATTTCAATGTTTTGAAAACCGGTCTATTTGTGACAAAATCGGTTTTCAGCCAAGTTTGACCAAGTCAAGAACCGGCCGGTCTACCGGTCGAACTGCTAACCGGAACTGGTTTGACCAATTTATCTATTTATTTTTATTTTTTTCAATTTTGATATACTTGAAACTGACGTGCGATGGAAAAATTAAACCCCCAAATCATTCATCGTTCCTTCTCTGTGTCAAAACCCTAAGTCGCCAAACTCCAACTCCGACCAAATCATTCAATCTATGACCTAAAGGCATCATCTCCGGCCGAAACCAACAAACTTCGGCCATAAAAAGGTATTTTTTTAATTTAAATTACGAACTTCACACATTATTATTAACATCACAGTGTAGTGTGTGAAATAAGTTTGAATCATGACATTATTAACAAACTTGATATAACTGTGTACATGGAAGAGAAAAATAAAAGCAAAAGCAACTATACAAATTGATTGTGACTTGTCTCTTTGTAATGGACCAAAAACATTAAACATGTTAATGGGTAAAAAACATGTCAATGCCTTAATGTGGTATATATTCATGGGCTCCTGACGTGCGAAACCTGGAAGTCAACAAATTCGATTGAACATGCCGGTCGACCGAAACTGGAGGCCCTCCGATTTAATTAAGAATCAGTTTTCAAAATATTGCTTAATTTCTTACGTAAGAATGACAAACTTGACAAGTGAGTCTGCTTTCCAACCGGTGTTTGTATTTCTATTTTCCAGAAAAAACAAATAAACCATATTTCTGAGAATTGGTTGTCACACGGAACCTTTTCGTAAGGTTGATAATATTTTTATTATTGTTTTTAATAAATCTATTAAAATTATGTATTAAGAACTTGTACTGTACATATAAATAATGTACATAAATAAATTTATAAAAATAATGATAAAAATATCTATCACCATTTTTATAACTATTTATGAATCACTTTTAAATCCCTCAACCTTCATCATGTTCCACACCAATATCACACAATGTATCAATAGTTTTTTACTACAATGACATGAAAGATAAAGTAAGGAAACTGTTTACTTTCTTGTTTTCATTAAGTTCTACCATAGATATAAATGGTCTGAAATTAACAATTTTACCCCTAGTGCAAATAATTATTAGCTTTTTCTATTCAATGCATAACCTGATAATACTGTATATATAAATCATTAATTGATGGAATTATCTACTGGTTTGTAAATCAAAGATCATGTGATTAACTAGGTTGGTAATTTATACTTGGTAGTTCATAAATTATACAAGCAACACACACTTTATAAGTAACAAACAAACTGTGATGATTTTTTCCTTTTAAAGCCCCATCCATAAAATTATGTAAAGAATATATAATGTTGAAATTGGAAACAGTAATAAATATTAAAATCCAATTAAATTTTCATTTTCTATTTCAATATGAAAATGGTGGTTCGAGAGACTTTTACGGTAACAGTGATAACAACAGAGTGGTTGACGGCGACCGTTGATGACAGCAAAGTTATGGAGTAATACTAATTTGATTAACATAAATGAAAAGGGTCATTTATAAAGAAGTAGAATATGCATGGAAAATGCCAAAAACCATTTTTGATGAAACAGAACAGAACCCCTGACACCCACATGACCCTCGTCCCTTTTGACCGGTCCAACTTTGACCACATGACCCTCCCTTTTTACTACCACTATCTATCACTTGTTGTCAGCCTACAAATTATTTGTAACCCTTGAGTTTATTCTTTTCTTTATTTGCAATTAATAAAATAATTAAGTTATAAATTTAAGATAATGCGGAACAATTTAATATTTATAACTTAATAAAATTATAGTTGATTGGTGAACGATTTTTTCATATAGTTTATAGACTCGCCATAAGGCGTGACGAGTTCAACTTTTATAAATTAATAAAATATTTAGTCAAATTTTTTATATTGTGACCGACTTATTTACTGTAAACATATACATCAAATGTTTATTGGTCGAAAGTGTAATTATACGAAAGAAATGTTGATCGTTGCAAGCAGTTTTTTTATATAGTTTATAGAATTTTTTATTGTTATAAATGAATAAAGTATTTGGTCTATTTTTTAAAATTTAAATAAATACATCAGATATTTAAAGGGTTAAAAGTGTAATTATACGAAAAAAAAATTAAGATCACTGGATCGCCAATGGTGGAAAACAATGAATGACTTTTATAAGTGAATAAAATATTTAGTCGATTTTTTTATATTGTAACATAATTTTTTAATTTAAACAAATACATCAAATATTTAAGAGTCGAAAGTGTAATTATACGAAAAAAATGTTGATTGTTGTTAGTTTATAGACCCGCTATAATGTTGGATGAATTTAATTTTTATAAATTAATAAAATATTGAGCATTTTGTTTACAGTCTATAGACCCGCGATAATGCGAGACGAATTTAATTTTAATAAAATGAATAAAATATCATAGTCAATTTTTTTATATAGTTTATAGACTTTTTAATTTTTATAAATGAATAAAATATTTGGTCTATTTTTGTAATTTAAATAAATATATCAAATATTTAAGAGGTTAAAAGTGTAATTGTATAAGGAAAATTAAGATCGTTGAATCGCAAAGAATATTAAAAATAATAAAAAATTCAGCTTTCTCTATGACATTACCTTTTAATTATATGTAAAGGTTGAAGCTTCAGTATTCACCCTTAATTACAATATTCACAAAAAGTATTAAGTAATTCTCATTTAAAATTATTTGTAAATATATTAACAAATAAATAATTCAACTTTCTGTATTCCCAAATAACCATAGTCATGGTAAAGAAAATGTTGAGTAAATTCTTAATAAAAATCAATAATTATGGACAAGAAAAATTACATAGTATGCTCTGCTATTAAATCAAATCATGAATATTACTGAATTATTAGAGATGATTCCTTTGCGAAGTGAAAGCAAGGATAGAATTGGAAAGACTATTGATAGCATACACTATTTCATTAAAACCTTGTCTCTCCAATTCGATCTTTGATTCTTCAACCTTGTACCTCTTTTGAAGCAGACTGTACAACTCTTTATGCCTGGTTTCTTCTCTCTTTTCATACCCTTTGATGGTTTCAATCAACACACTTGAACTTGCACTTATTTCTTCCGATATGCTTCTTTCTTCATCACTTGGCCTTCTTCTTTTTGTTGATGACTCTGAATCATACTCACAATTGATAAAAAGAATCTTTATAAAGCTTTTTTTGATTAAGAAAGACTTACACAAGTGTTTCTTGTATATGTTTGTAGCTGCACATAGTTTATGTTGTGAACATATAAATTTTTTACCTGTTAAGTATTTCTAAATGATCATAGTTAGTCCATCAAAGATACAAATGGTGCACTTAAAGGGATAATTGTAGTTTGTCACAACAACTATGAACCCAATAACGTAACATATATACAACCATTATGATATTTTTTCGGTTAAATTCATGATTTGTAACACTTTATTAACTAAAAGAAATCTGTATTGCATTTTAAAAAAAATAAAAATTTTAATTTATAAGTACTTAAAATATGCACTCCTAAATGGTTATTTAACCATATTTTCTAAGTTGAGACACACTTAGAGAGAAAAGGAGAAAGAGAGAACCTTGTGTATGCAATGGCAGCTGAGTAGCTTCATGAGGCAGTGGTTGGAGCGGCGGTGGCGGTGGTGGAGAAGTGGTGGTAGTAGGGTGGAAAGCGACGGTAGGAAGAATTAAATTACTACCCATTTTAGCCTCAAGTATATGAGCCAAAGCATGATAAATTTGTGGCAACATATTTGATGGCAAGTTATTATTCTTCCTCTCAATCTTATCCATTTTCCAATAAGAATTATTATTATTATTATTATTATTATTATTATTATCATAATTATTGTTACTCATGTGTTGTTTTTGTTGTTCATCAAGATCATGAGTATGATCACTACTGCCACTCTTTAATATTCTTCTTTCAAATTCTCTTATTTTCTTGAAATCTCTCATTAAATTATCCCACTTATCATTGCACTGATTTTGGCTTCTAAAACAACCTTTTCTCCAACAATGTTCTTCTATCCATTTCCACCTAAGTTCACCACCACTAGGTCTCACGGTGGTTGTGCTTTGTGCATTAGAAGGTGTACTAGTAGTGTTCTTGTGCATTCTTCTTTGTTCATCTAACTTTTTGGCTTCAATCAAAACCATTGTTTCTTCAAGTGTCCAGTTCCCTTTTCTGTATTCCCTCATCATCACAACTGATGATGCATTACCCTTTTCTAACTCCATCCAATTGTGGTTTTATTTTTTTATTTAATTGTATTGTATATGTATCTATAGGTTTTATGTATGTTTGAAGGAGAGATATAGTGAGAGATAAAGGGACGAAGCAAAAGAGTGGGAGTATTCATTGAGACCAGTTCATCTTTTGTTTGGATTTTAGGCAAAATCATGTAGATTAATGTAGTTATTTATATTCACATTTAAATACACATAATTCCTTGTTTGACCAATGAACATCAAGCAAATATATGTCCTTTTTATTCATTCAATATTTGATTTCAAGTACCGATTTGTCCGTTAGTTTCATTATAGTTATATAATCATTATTGTTCTATTTTATTAATTTACAAGTACTCCGTATATCACTTTAGAAACTACAAATTAACCTACTTATTATTTTAAAAGAAACAAAAACTATATATGTCCCAAACCTTATTTCCGGAGTGCAGAAAAGGAATGAAATTGCGCACCTTTAGTACCTAATATATTTTCAAATTTTTATTTAGCACATGAATTAACTATATGATTACAAAGTTCAAAAGTATGCGGAGTTGATTTCACGGGATAACTTGAACCGTGATCAAACATAAGTTTATTTGAGTGTAGATTATGTGGGAGATTGACTTGTTACACTCCAATAAGTATACAAACCCTGTACGAGAGTAAACTCAATCAAGTGTGGTGAGAATCGATATAGAATTATGGAGAATAGTAAACATTTTATGTAATTGTGAAGGCATTCGCTAGTATTTACATGGTAAATATACCTTTAAGAAGTGTTTATGGTGGAGTCGTATGAGTAGATGTGGACCTAAACATCCACATGTATCAATGAGGCTGCTTGTAAGTGAAATGACCATATTACATGTTGTCCGCATCAACGTGTCCTAGGTGGACCAATAGCTAGAATTCAACAGACAAGAATAATAAGGGATACAATTTTAGGATATCCACTTTGATACTATGTCGTCGTCAGTAAATGTTAGAAAAAAGACAATTGCAATGCGTGAAGCCTCTGCCATTAGCATTGGCGAAGCTGATGCTCTGTCCAATTGGGGTTACCTTGTGCTGGACCTGAATTTAGGTATTAGCAGTGGGTACACTATCAAACCGATTATACTAAAAGAACTCATTGTGGCTTTGTTACCCGATAGATTCGAGCCACCTATTAGAGTTCAAGTTGTAACTTGATTAGGGCCCGAATGATAGTAGTTTGAGTAGATTGTAAATGATGCACAACATGAATGTTACTCAAACTAATGTAACATGATCAATCGAAGTATGTGTTGGGGGGTATTAGTCAAATTATCTAAAATAATGTTGAATTAATTTGGCAGTTTCCAAATTTTGAGGATTCTCGAAATCAAGTTTAACTTTGGGGAGAAGTAAACTTGATGGACGAGTTATTATGTTGCCTATATATATATATAGGACTTGAGTCGAGATTTGGGGAGGAGGTGAGAAAAGTGAGAACGTATGAGACTCCCTCCGTCCCGTGTGGTGAGTCTCTGTTTATTCAATAAGGTCGAGTGCTCCATTGTTGAAATTAATCGTGAGAGAGGTGTGAGGATATTCAAGAGTGTTGACAGGACTTGTAATATTTCATATATAGTGGATGTTAAATGGTCTACTGGTCCCGTGGTTTACTCTTCCTTGAGAGGTTTTCCACGTTAAATATTGTGTGGCGCGCATTTTTTGTCTAGTGCGTGCTTAATATTGGATTATACATGGTTGTGTGATTTCTTGTTGTGGTGATCGATCCCAACAAGTGGTATTATAGCGAGGTCCCTCGCTGGGAAGAATCACACAATTGGGAGGAAGCCAATAAGAGAGAAAACAAACTGCGGTTCGCATTATTTAGCGCGACTACGAGACAATTAACGGTGTGAGTTCGTTAATCGTCATATTATTCTGAAACTTGAATTGCAATTTCGTAAGAAGTTGTTCTACGATATGACCATTGGGATATTTGATTGGAGATTTCCATAGAGAACTATGGCTTGTCGAAGTTTGCTGCAAATATTTGTGGAGGTTTTAGCGGAATTAAGGGAGGATTGGTTGGGGGTATGATTCGAATGTACTAAAATAATGTTCAATTAATTTGGTAGTTTTCAAATTACGAGGATTCTTGAAATCAAGTTTAACTTAGGGGAGAAGTCAACTTGATGGACTCGTTATTATGTTGTCTATATATATAGGGTTAATTCATTAAAAGTGTAACGTACTGCCACCTAATGTTCTATGTATACAACCTACCCATTTTATGTTCTGAATATGCAACTAACCGGAAGAAACCGGTTTCATATCTTGATATATTCGACTTTTACCTGCCGCAATACGCAATTTGCTGACTAAGCAGCCACACATGATGCCACGTATATAAATTTTGCCACATCTTCTGTATATGAATTGCCATGTCACTGGCAGAAAGTTAAAAACCCAGCAGCAAAGTTCAATTTTATTCTCAAACCCATGAACAAAATTCAATTACTTATCTAAACCCATAAAGGAATTTGCAATTCATGAAAGTTAAAAACAAATTCAATACATATACCCATTTTTCTTTTTGTTCATTATAAAATGGAATTCATGAAAGTTATCTAAACCCTTTAATTTATTGTTTTCTCATAAACAAAGTCAACAAACCCTTTTGCATCTATCGACCACCATCAAATTGTGTTCTATCTCTCAAAGAACACCACTAGACCTAAAATCAGATCTTGCAAATAAACCTAATAACATAACACTCTGACCAAATCCATTATCGAAGTTTACCAACATTTTGATCGAACTCGCAGGAGGTTTAATCTAAACATTAATTGCTGTTTTAAACCTACTTATTACAATCTTGCCCCTTCGCACTTCAATCGAGGTGTCGCCGGAAAATGAGGAGCTGGACGATGACGGTGAGGCGGAGGTAATGGTGACGACGGCTTATATTGTGGCCCAGATCTGGTTTAAAATTCCGGCCATCAATATTCGACCATCACCACCACCACTAGGTTTCTAATCGGGTTTTACCAGTGGGTTTAGATGTCGTTTCAAGTTGGTTGTTGCAAGCTCCAGTGACGGCTGTTATCCGATTATGATACCATACTTGATGTTGACCAAACCCATTTTTGCATAAAAACATTCAAATGAAGTCGGATTTGCAGATGGGTTTTGATTAATTTAGAGTTTTGAAATTTCTTGTGACATCAAAGGATGTTGTTTGGTTTATTTTTGATTTGGTAATGAGTTTTAGAATTTCTATTGAAAGTCTATCCGAGAAGAAGAATAAAGAATAAGTATGAGAGGGGGTGTTGATTTTTTGATCTGGATCTTGTTGTGTTGAAGATGGCATTTTATTTGTGATACCCAGATGTAATGAAGATGATAGATATATTAACTGTAATGCTTATTTCCACATAGATATAAATTATCCAAGTCATAATTTAAAAAAATTGGAAAATACTAATAAATATACTTTTACCTGTTCTTCCGATAATCAGTCACCATATTACATATATAGATACAAATTTTTCTAGTTTGTTGTATACTTAGAACATAAAATAGGTAGGTTATATACATAGAACATTAGGTGGCAGTACGTTGCACTTTTGGTGAATTAACCCATACATATAGCACTTGTGTATAGATTTTGGGGAGAAGGTCGAGCAAAGTGAGAACACGTGAGAGGCTCCCTCAATCGCGTGTGGTGAGTCTTCAGTTATTCAATGAGGTCGAGTGTTTCGTTATTGAAATTTAACGGGAGAGGGTGAGGATATTCAAAAGTGTTGAGAAGAGCGTCCATTATTGTAATATCTTATATATATATATATATATATATTGGATGTTATGTGGCCTACGGGTCCCATTATTTTTAAATATTGTTTGTCGTGCTTTTTCTGTTTTGTGTGTGTTTAATATTGGTTTATACATGATATTGTGATTTCTTGTTGTGATGATCAATCGCAACAAGACTATGAACTATGAATGTAACTTAATCAGGGACTTGAATGTAACTCGGCACAAGCGGAAGACATATTATTTTAAGCCTACTTTACATTTGTGGTTATAAGACGTGCTAGTAAAGACTATGAATATGAGCAAGTGATCAAAAATTTCTTCAAAGTTGTTAATAAATATATTGACCATATATATCCAATGCCTACTTACTTTCGTTGATCATTAATTTATAGTATAGTAGATTATCTACTTTGGGCCACTATTAGATTCTGTTCAATTTATCTTTATGATGTTTGATCTGTATGTTAATAATCACTTTGGGACGCACCCTTCGAAATGACAATGAAAAGAAGTATATGTCGAATTAAGGATTCTACATATTTCATAGATATAATGTAAATATTACATGGATCATCTTGTACATATACACCACTACAAAATGGTATTGCATGACACAGAAATAGACGTATGCTAAAAATAGTTGACACTTCAATAATTCATAGAGCTTCTATCTGCTATCATTGTTGAACTCTAAACATTACCTAAACCAAAACATAGACATACAAGATAACATGAAATCAACTATAGGTTTAGGATTAGGAAACAACTACAGGCATGGTATTATTAGGAGATGTATGAAAATTAGTCTATTTGGTAGCGACCTCATGGTTAGATTCGCTTAGTTGGTTAACTATTTCCAGCGAGGAAAATGATGAAGGGTTGAAGGCATGGAATGGTGGATATCTAACTGCTCAAAATGGGAATGTTTCTACAATACAGCTACCATATGGGAATATATATATGCTTATACGATGCAACTGGCCCGTGATGGTAATGCAAATTGTGATACAAAACCCTTAGCCACTTTTTAGAAATTCTTTCTTTCCGTATTTCTTAAATAACAACAATAACTAGTCAAAAGCTCCCTGTCTTGTAGTTTGTGAATGTTACAACCGGAGCACATAACCACCAGGGCTAAAGTACTTAGCTAGAAGTTCATGGACCACTTGTGAGTATGTGGTGTGGGCCAATTAGAATGTTAACATAGTAAGCAATCTTGATGAATGTTATTTGAGATAAAAACATGAATTTTTACGCGTTATCAAGTATCCCACACTTAGACTTTTGCTTTGCGTACGTGCAGTTGAATTTTTAGAAGAATTTAATAAATCTCATAGTACTTCTGGAAATTAAGATCAATCAAGGGTACGATCTATTGGTTCAAGATGAAATTTTTAAAAACAGAGTTTCTGTTTAGTAAAAACTTAGATAGTTCCCATAAGTAATCTTTTAAATTCTCGATATATAGGTTGCACATGACTAGGCAGGGTTTTGATATATATACAAACTAGTGGTTGCGCTAGAATTCATTCATACAAGCACCTCATACACTTAAAATCACCTCTCTGTGTGATTTAAAGGATTAATCCCTTGGTCACCCTCAATTGATTTAATCTTGAACCGGGTTTGCACATTTGAGTGTGAAGGATTAATCACCCATAAACCCTCATTATTTTGCACTCAAGATGAAATATGCTTGATCATCCGTTGACTTGAAATAATTCTTGACAAGAGCCATCACATCATTGACATTCCCCTTATTAATTCCACTTGAAGCGAAGTACGCGAGTAAATACTTCACCTCAGCTTTAGAAACATGATTCTCATCGTTGACGCACTGGAGAAGTCTCCTTTAGGCTCTTACCGAATTTTGGCATTTGTTTTGATTTGAAAAACGACTTGTTGAGATTGTTGAGCGTATTCACCATGTTACTCATATCCACCTCGTTCTGAGCCACACGTTCCTCCAATTTACCCACCTTTTTCTGCAACTACAAAATCGTCTCAACCATATCATTCAACACAATCTTGTTCCAATCATCACCTCCACATTTTCTCTTTTTCTTGTGACTTTTGTGTTGTCGGTAAACTTATTGTTGTCATGTGCAGTGTCTGCCACAATCATTCTTGAGTCTTTTGACATTTTCTTTTAATTGACTTAGATTATTATAAATGTGTATGTGTGTTAGTTGGTTTTTCTTAGTTTAGACATACATCATACGGTTTTATACTACTATTGTATACCTTGGTATACTCTTTTTGCGTCTCTTCATAATATAATGGTTTTCTTTCGTTTTTCTTTTCATGTTAAGTATTTTATAGAACGGTTTTAGATATTTAATAGACCTAAAAGGTTAAACGGTCTAATCAAAGAAACATAGAAGACCAAAAGGCTTAGTTATATCTAATCGTAATTATCGTGAGTATGGTGATTTTTATGTGTAATTTTTTAAAAAGAGTAATGTTAAATGTGCTTAAAATGATCTTAAATTCATGCATAAATCATACACTACATGATATATTAATTTCACTCTGTCATATTTTCAACCAATCATTCTATCATATTCACCAATTAAATTTTTAAGTTCACTTTTAGGCATATATATTTAGGCACACAAATCAATTTTCTTTTAAAAGTATTTCATTCGAGTTTAAACATATCTGAACAAGTCTATGCGACCCTTCATTTTCTTTGTTGTCTAAATGCTTTTCTTAAGTATAAAATAAATTGTTCTCTGTACTTACTAGTTGCTTTCTTTGATCCTTTTTGCTTTCTTTGATGCTCTTATTAAATCATACAATTCTCTATGATCTTTTCTTGAAACTTTTTGGTAGTTCACTACTGAGTTAAACAGTTAATCATATAGTATAGTCCAAGTTTTCTAAGTAAAAAAGGTATTTGAGGTCGGTTGTGGTTGAAGTTGGGAGGTGAGTTTTGTATGCCACTGTTGATTTGTGTAAAACAAACAATTTTTTTTTTTGTGTGCAAATTTTACATCATATTACAAACATTTTTTATTATTTTTTCTTTTTTGGTCTTTTTAGTATTTTGTGAAACTAATTTATTAGTTGTGTTTTTATTGTTGTACTCGAGTAAAATTTTCAGAAGTTAAGGTCATCTTCAATATATGCATAAAATAGTGTAATATTAGGTGTAAATATTTTACAACCAAGATATTAGAATGATGTAGAAATTTAGTATAACACAATTTACCACCCCATTTTACACCAAATTTAATGTAATATTATTCACTACACCAAATCTTGCATGCACTTGTGCTGTACATAAAAATTTAATAAATAGTTTTTAAAAAGTATATTACTCAAACAAGCTAAATAACACCTTTAAAAATCGTACCATATTAAATACAGTTTAATCTTTTCTATTACTTTTTTGAAATTTTTATTAATAGTTTTGTTGACTAATAATTGATTATTTGAATTAACAAGCAATATAAATATATTGTAAATAACTTAATAGAAACAAAGTTAATATTTAAGTGTAGTATATAATTAGACATTAGTTGATATAAGTATTTTGTACAAATTTGATGCGTACATTGAAATAAAAATATGTTTGGTGTGATAAATATTCTTTATTTACATTAAAAATGTAAAAATTTGATACATATAATAAATAGGTCCTAACACGAATGTTAACTTACCCAATGTACACATAAGATTTAGCAAAAACAGTGAGCTCAAACTTGAAGAACGGAATTTACCCGCATTTGATATGCAGGTTTACACCAACCTTCACATTGAACATGACGTGTTACAAGTGTATTGTGTTTTGTAACTGTAAAAACTATAAATATGGTTGATGCTATCTTTTCATGTACATTTAGTATATATACATTTTCGAGTAAATTATATTCTGTGTCCCTAAAGTATATCCTTTGTTTGACTTCTTGTCCCTGGGTTTGGTTTTTTATGGGTTCAGTCCTTTAATCTGGATTTTTATTTCCCTCCCGATTCCTCCTCCAATATAGAAAAGGGCAAACTAGTCTTTTTACTAGCTTTCATGTTTTAATTTCATTGAACTTTTTCTTTTTAATTAAATTGAAAAAAACAACAACATCACTAGTCCACCATCACTATAAGTTCACATACATCTTCATTATCACAAATTCAACAACATCAACTATAGCGTTGTGCTACCACCACTGCTTTGCCATCCCAAACATATAACACAATTAGATACTAAGCACCCTTAATTTAGCTTAAAGAAACCTAAATCAAAACCTATATAACTAAATCTGAATGAAGAAGATGACGGTGAATGGTTTTAGTTGCCGGAAATCAGAAAAGGGAGGATGATGGTTTTAGTTGCCATGTCACTTGCCGGAGAAAAGTGTCAAAAACCTATAAGATAACCAGATCAGAAAAGTCATCGGTTGCTCATTTACTTGCGTGTGGAGATGCATTTCCCGAACGATGGTTACCGAAATTTGAAGGTATGCTTGAAAAATCAAGCACAAAGGGTTGGGTGTGGATATCGTGATTTTAAGCGTGTGCTCGAAAAAGGGCTTGAAAATGTCGAGATTTTGTAGATGATTTTGGAAGTTTAGAGAAAGAGTTTCATGTTTCTGGAAAAGATTGGAACGATTATACATTTCATATGCAGAGCAATGGTAATAATTAAATATTAAAACATTAAAAAATAAAAGGGTTTAAGGGTATTTTAGTCATTTCATGTGGACAATGGAAAATAAGGGACCGGGAGTGAATAAAAAATTCAGGTCAAAAGACCAACCAGCAAAAAATCCGACCCGAGGGCGGGTAGTGAATTAATGACATACTTAAAGGACGGGAACGCAATTTAATCTACATTTTCTTATTAACTCGTGTATGAAATGTTACAACCCATGAATAGTTAGGTCCAACGCTCACTATCAAATTAGTGTTGTTAACAAATAGTATCACCACAATATAAGATTCAAGTGCCATCAATGTACCATAACAAACATTAATAGCATGATGAGTGATTCAGTGTTAAACTTGGTGCTAAGTTTAACATTGGAGTTTAAGACCGATTATGATATTAAGGAGAGTGTTTCACAATTAAACTCAGAGCTAAAAGGGACTCACAAAAATATTTTTAAATCAAGCAATAAAAAGAAAAGGAAAAAAACATTGAGATTTCAGCATCTAGATCTCAACTTTGAGAAGAATTTTGGGCTTTAATTTCAATGGAGAGTAGTTGCTCGACGTAAAATCACCTTAAAGGCCTAAAAGTTGCAGTTTGCCCTCCACCACCCTTGCTCTAAATTCTAATGATAAACAAATTAACGGTGACGAAAACTGTAATTTAGTCGGTACTTTGACTTCGTAGGGCCCTATTTCGACACCTAATATTTATTCTCTCTTTGTCCCAAATTTATTATTCACAAATAAAAATATGTAGTTTAAGAAAACATAATTATTATACTGTACTTTTGTGTAAGATGACAGTTTTAATCTTACTTCTTACTTACTTTTTTAGCATATATTTATAAAGTATGGGTTACATAGAAACTTTAGTCAGGTATATCCATCTATTTTTAGAAGTAGACAATTAATTAATTTGAAATGTACCTATAATCTATAACTACTTATAATGAATTTGAGGTGTTGACTTAATTTTCAATTCAATCAAGAGAAATGACTATATTGCATCTACATAATTACTAACATTTTAATCATCTTAACAATTATACTTCCTATTATTATTATTATTATTATTATTATTAGTATATATCTATCATCTATAATCTATAACTATTTATAATGCATTTGAGGTGTTGACTTAATTTTCAATTCAATCAGCGAGAAATAATTATATTGCCCCTACGTAATTACTAACATTTTAATCATCTCAACAATTAATACTTCCTATTATTATTATTATATACAAATTAAATTTTACTATATTACCATATATATAAATATATAAACACCAAAAACATACAATAAATTTTCAAAACATATACATACTTTTAATCTTTTATCTTTTTATTATTATCATTATCATTATCACCGCTATCTATCGTTACAAAATACAACGTCGCATTGTGCGTATGTTTGTTATAGAAAAAATGTGGATTAGAAACATGGAAGGAGGGAGTAATTTTAAAATTTAAAACTTGCTAATAAAACAAAAAAACAAACATTGGTTAACTCACCCACCGACCTAGCAACGAAAATTATCAACAAATTTGGATTCCATCAAAACTGAAAATGGCAACAGCAGCTTTCAAATCCAACACCAAAAGAGCCACTAATCTACCACCTGACCAACAAAAATCACGATTGCGAAGGTCTTTAAGTGTCAGCGCTATCTCTCGTTCTTCATCTACACAACAACAACAAATCGAATTAGAATTCTTAAACAAACGAGATAATCCTCTTTACTGGTCTACCGGCGGAGGCGGCGGCGATGGTGGTGGCGGCTCTCCAACTGTTGACAATAACAATAACATTAAAAATCCAACGCCGGTTGCTGCCGTTGCGGGTGGTGGTGTGGGAGAGAGAGGTCGATCAGTTAATAGGAATTCAGATTTGAAAAATGGTGGTCAAAAGGTGGACGTTACTAGTCGTCGGAGGAGTTTGTCTAGAGTCACCGGTGGTGTTCAAAATGGGCGGCGGGGTCGCTCAGTTTCTAGGGCTAATTTAGCTTCTGAGGTTTTTAATTACTGTTACTATTGTATTTACTTTCTATTCATTTAATCTATTAATTAATTTTATTATATACTGTGAATTAATTTTGGGTGGATAGAAAGATTATACTGGGTTGAGGGTGTTTGGGATTTTGCTTATTTTAGAGGGTGTTTTGGTAAGTTTTTCCGATATTAGAATTTGGAAAAACCTATTAGCTCATTGTATCATAGTACCTCCTTCCCAATATAGATTTATGAGGTTATTGGTCTTTTCAAATTGCAATAAGCCCTAAAAATAAGGTGTTAGTCGTGCACCCGATTTTAAGGGCTTAAAAAAGTAAGTAGATATCACCGTGCTTATTTTTAAGTGCTTAACCCGTAGATAAGCAGTTTCGGAAAGTGTGTTTGGATTTACTTAATAAGCAGCTAAGCAATTCCAAACACAGATAATAATCAGTTTAGCTGCAGCAAAACTAATTACTCAGTAAAATAAAGTTACTTATGCACTTTTTTGTGTAAACTATAGTTTGTAGACTTTTACAGTCATTTCATGAAATGGTCAGTCTCTTTTCACAAAAGTTCCTTTTATTGAGTTTATATCTAAATCAATAGAAGTTGTCAAACACGCTTAAGATTTGGTTTTTAATAATTCTTACGACGTCAAATAGAAGAAATACATCCTTACACGAACTTGTACTCCCTGTTGTATCACAACTGTTATTTGATTCTGTAAATTCAATATCAAATTTGTAGTAATCACTTTCACAATGCACATCCAACCATCCCCTTAACCTAAAGTTTTCTCAATTTGTCATGAAGAATATGTTATTTCTTCAAATAATGGTATTATTATTGTTATTATTATTATTATATTATTATTATTATTGTTATTATTATTAATATTTTATTTTGTTTTTGTCAAAATAGAGTGAAGCAGAACAAGAACCAAGAATACTAAAGGCACGTGGAGGCAGGAGTGGTTCTTCTATTCGGGCATCTAGCACTACTGGAAAGCTTCCCGTTTCTAGTTCTCATCTATCCCGCCATCCTTCAGTTGGTTCTTCTGTGAGTTTTCATGGATAGATTTTTTACTTTTTGCTACATTATATACATGCTATATTCTACGAGCTTGGGGTACTGACATTTGCTTAATTTTTTTAGTTTGACTCACATGTGTCAAACTGGGAGGATGGGATCTCCACCAGTTCTTTGTCTGAAGCTGAGGAAAAAACGATTAAAGCTGTCTATGAACAGATGAAGGTTAGTTTTGTGTATAAATGGTTTGAAATTGGCTCTCCTATGGATATGTAAAATTGTGACTCATGGAATGAGATTCTGATGTTGTTCATTCATTGCCTGCAGTCATTTAAAGGGGACAACTCAAGAAAGGACACCGCCTCAAGTGAAATATATGAAACCGTGAGATCTGAAGTGAGACGTGCTATTGCTGATATTCAAGATGACCTTCAAGATGTGAGTTCATTAGGCTATTATTAACTTACAATGGAATGAGGACACTTTACTTGATCACAAGTCAACTATGTTTCTCTTACTGCTTTGCATATACGATTTCTAATGGATTTTGCACAAGTGAGTGACAGCAAATAATAGATAATTAAAGTATTTGCATCCATGCAAGCTGTGGATATATTAATGTAGTTGCTTATAGATTGTGTGTGTTAAGTAATCTCTCATTGCTTATTATGCTTTTTATAAACTGTCTAATAACTATTAAAATTTGTTCCTTTTTTTCTTCTTATGGTTTCAGGCTATTCGGAGGAACACTGCTGGTGCCCTTGTGAATGCAGATATTACTGATATATCTCCCAAGTTGGTTAAGCCGGGGGCTGTTGAGTTAGTGCTGGACATTAGAAGGGAATATGCCAAAGAACTTGAAGAGGTGATCTCTCTACATTCCCACTATATTTAGGCACATGATATAACCAAAGCTTGATGTCTTAGTCTATGTATTTTAACTAGAGGGGTATTATTGCAACCCATTTCATTGAAAAGCAGATCAGTTCGATGCAAATGTATTCATAACAGGTCAAACATAATAATTTAGCTAAAACTGAAAGGTATCCTCAAGTGTTTGCAACTTGTGGATTTCCTTTTCCTTTTCTTTATTTAAAAAGAAATATAGTAAAACAGTTCATTATTTTAACTAATATGGTTTTAAATCATCATTAATTCATCAAAATATCCAATATTTATGAAATTTACAATAGTTGGCGGTTAACCCAATCTGCTTTGACCTATTTTAAATACTTACCCTTTATGACTGACTCTTTTGATCCATTTATAAGGCAGTGATACCTTGAAAGCTTAGGAAAGAACACATGTGCAGTTACACTAAACTGAATTATATAAAGATTCATCAGTAAATATATCTGTTTTGCTTTTCTGACCGTAACCCCAAAATTGATTTTCCTTTCTCTTCCACTTCGCTCACGTGGTCATTGTACTCCAACCCCTCGTCACTTTTTTCCTATATGACCCAATTTTATGCAAATATTATTTGTAATGACTGATTTATAGTTATATCGTCCAGTTTGTTTTATATTCAAGTTGAAAATGGGTTACGTGGGGAAAATGTGATAGAGAATTTTGGTCAAATTGTCAAAAGTCAAAAACTATATCTGGTGGACTGATGGTAGATAAGTCAAAGAAACATTCTAGCTCACCAAGTTTTTTGTAGATGTGCCAAGGTTGGTTGTGTAACGGGTCGAAATGGGAATTTCATCAAACACGGGTCCAGTTGGGTTGACCTGCCTACACTTTTTTGTCCATTTTTGGTCTGTTTATAACTGATTAATGTTTTAAATATGATCAGTTAAGAGGTTGTATGCTTTAAAAATATAATATGTGTGAACTTGTTTGACCCGTTTGGCTGATTTGATCCTTTTTCAGCTGATTTGCTTGATTTTACCAATTTGATCCTCTAAAAATAACTGATAACATATATTGACCCAGGTTTAAGTAAACTGAGTTGAAATTTCGATCCGTACTTATGTTCTTCATGTATTTTATTGTTGAAACTAATTTTATGGTGATAAAATATGTAGGCCCAAGAACGTGCTAGAAAACTTAGATCAGATTTGGCCATTGAGGAACATCGCAAGCAAGAGTTGAGCAGAATCCTCAAGGAAACTCTTCCTGAACCGAAAACATCTAGTTCTCATAGGTCCCGCTTAGGAAGAAAAGTACGCAATTTTTCCACTTTTTTTATTGTTCTTTTTATATCAGTCGGCATTTAATACTGAATTTTAAGGGTTGCATGTTCATTAATGGATTTTTGACCAACAGAGTAGCAGTGAAAGAAAAAAGATGTCAAAGCGTTTGACAGATGAAGCACTGTCATATTTTGATGAGTGTGTTTCAATATCAACATTTGATAGTTCTGATTTCTCAGCAGCAGAAGATCCATCTGTGAACTCTGCAGCCATCACTCCGCCAAAACGTGCCACCACTGATCCAAACCATCGCATCGACCAACAGGTAAAATTGCAAAACTAATTTCTTTGATATCCCATGAAAATTGTTATGAAACTCAGAGTAATGTCTTGTTGCTCGATAAGGATAAATGTGTCAACAAAAGTGTTTGTATCCATCCAAGCGAGTGATTGGAACATGTGATACTAGGATACTTGTTATATTTTGATGCTAATAGATATCAAATTGTCTTTATAGATTATTCATGGTGACCCAGGATCTAGTTCGGTGGCTAATAGTAGTCCTAATGATGTCCTAATAGATAGAGTTGCTGTAACTCCCGATAATACAGAGTGTGACAAGAAATGTCGGTTCTCATTTGGTCACAAGTCAACTGAGGGCATAGAGCTGCAACGTGACTTCAAAACTTACATCAAAACTTTTGAGAAAGACAAGGACATAGATGGGAGTTTCTTAGGAAGATCAAGAGAGAATTACAATGTGGATGCATATAATCTACTTGATATCAACGAAAGTTTATTGTTTGATAAGGTGTTCTTTAAAAACCGACAAGAGTCTGGGAGTTTGCATATTTGTGGGAGGGTTGGTGTTCCATTTTTGCCCTTGGGTCATCTTTTCTGAAGATTGTAGATATTGAATTGTAAGTTTTATTCTATGTAAATGTGTTGTTTCTTTACACTGTATTTGACTATTTGTCGTTGGTGAAGGTGTTGGAGAGCTTACAAGATAACACTGTTTTTAGTATTACTTGATATAAGGTGGACAATTTTATTGATGATATTTGGTGTTAGCAGATGGTGGAAAATTGGACGGATGACAAGTTGAATAATGGGAATGATTCAAAATGGGTGATTTTTGTACATGTTAGAAAACCTATATTATTACAATGATAATAGTCCAAATTGACTTTTGCATTAAACCTTCTACGGGTGCCAAAACTAAGGGAAAACTCGAAATTGGAATTAAACAGGGGTATTTATTTGCCCGGGTTACATTTATTTTAGTTCGTGTTTTGTTTTATATATTACATGCAACTCATGATAAGTATTTTCATAATACAAATGACACTTAAGATTAATGTTTGTGTATTACCCAATATTCGAAGCACATATGACATATAGGCATAGAGCCAAAGTAGTAAGGATAAGATGGTAAAAATTTGTTATGTTAGTTAAAAACTCGATTTAAACCAAGTGGGGTCAAGTCTATACATTTAAAAAAGTTAAGGCTTTTTTACAAGTATACAACGATATTTGTTTTAGAGATTTTAGGATTCCTCTCTCTATAGAGGATTTCATAGTTTTTCTTTGACGTATTTGTGTGATATATTTGTTTTATATTTTTATGTACCGGTTAAGAAATTCGTTTATTGACAATATATAAGTTAAATATCTTATATACTAAAAAATTAAGTCTGATTCATTAATTTAAGTCTTATTAATTCAATTTAATTAATTAATGTAAATAAAATGAAAGGGTGAACTCAAACTTCACATATATTATCATATCATCAAGTCGTCAACCACTATCATCGTCAGAAATATAGTAATCTACTTACAATTATATTAGGTGCATAAGTTTTATGGATATCAACTCAACCGTTGATTAACTCTCTTCTCAGAGTCAAAGAGAAAAACTTTAACATATGAAAAACTATCGGGAGGAACATGATGGGAGTTTGAAACCACTAAATCATGTTAAATGTTACATGAATTGTCTCATGAGTTTCTTCTTATTGTTTTGTTAAGCCCTTTTATATAGTCGTATGCGTTTGAGCTTCGTTTAACTCAACTTATTTTATAGCTATTTAACTAAACATTATGACACACGTTTTAATTAGATGCACCATCATATTTATATTTCAACAATTTACACAAACATTGCGTAATGAACAATTTTATACAAATCGTATGCATCGCACGAGTCTGAATGACTCGTATAAATAATAATACTCTGTAATAATAAATAATAATAATAATAATAAATAAATAAATAAAATAAAAAATTGGAGATTTTCTAAAGATCACGTGGACTCACAATTCACAATTCACCCAAAAGGGTACTGATCTATTTAAGATCCGGTTTGAACCCAAAATATTACTCAAACTATGGAGATCTGATTCAGTGAGCGGTGACTGAGAATCAAAATGTTTAGAGTGAAACCATCATCATCATCATCATCATCATATCCATCGTCATTCATAATTGTTCGGTTGTTTATAGTCTTAATCTTGTTCATTTTCATTTTCAATTTCTACCTAAATATACGGCTGTCATCACAACAAGACTATTATCATGTATCTCATCATCGTCAGGTAATATTTTCTTAATTATTATAATTTTCTTTTTAATTCGAATATGTGATATTAAAATTCAGTATTTATATATATTGGATTGATTTAGGTTCCACAGCTAAGTAAACAAAAACTTTGGGAAGCTCCTTTTAGTGATAGTTTACATTCATGTATAAACCCTACTTCTAAATATCAAGGTATCATTTCATTTCATTTCATTTGTTTATCTATTACACAAGTTTGTGGACTTTAAGATAACGATGTATAAATTTGGCAGCTTTTGAAGGAGGTGATCATTATATTACAGTAAGAAGCAATGGTGGATTGAATCAAATGCGTACTGGTGTTAGTATTACGACTTTTTGTATCTTTTTTAATTTTTTATACTCAACTTTCTATGCTTGTACACCAAAACATACATAAGTTATTCTTTTTATTTTTTATTTTTTATTTTTTTTTGGTTGTTGTTGATAGATTGCTGATATAGTAGCAGTGTCACGGATGATGAATGCAACATTAGTAATTCCTGAACTTGATAAACGCTCATTCTGGCAAGACAAAAGGTAATCTTTAAGTGTGCAGCTAATTTTGTAAATTACGATTTCTGTGTTTCTCTAGACACAGATACACATGTTTAACATTGTATGCTAATTTTATGTTGTCCAGTATATTTTCGGATATCTTTGATGAAGACTATTTCATTGATAGTTTAAAACGGGATGTGAGAGTCATAAAAAAGCTGCCTCCGGAGTTGGTCTCAGTTCCTCGAGCAAGGAAGCATTTTACATCTTGGGGTAGTTTAGGTTACTATGAGGAGATGACCAAATTATGGGACGAATACCAGGTATATAGTTTTTAACCACTGTAGTTTTTCTAAGTGTCGTTGCTTTTATGATAAACAAAACTTCACTTATAGGTGACAAATGTATATTAGTTTGTATGAAGATGACGTCTGCTTTGAGCTGTGGTTTGTATCTATAAAATCCCATTATTTTGTTTAAATGAAAGCGTATCATATAGGCTTTTACTTATTCAGTCATATGTGAATACTAGTACATAGGCTTCTTTGGTACGAAATGATTAACTTCAAATTGGTTTATACTTGATAGGCTTTTTTAGAAATATAGCTAATTAAATAGTTTTATTGCTTTCTCAAACAATAAAAATGACTAATTGTTGCTGTGAGTTTTTGGCTTGAGACGGAGAGCATATAAAACCACATCATGAGGACTTTCCTAATTTTTCTTTTCTTTTGAATGATAGTTCTTGCTGGGATTCTGTTATTAGCCAGAAAATCATTTGTATAATACTCCTTTGCCATCATAAAGAATGGGAAGTCCTATTGTAATCATTACAACTGAGATATAAGCCAGGAAGCAGGTGTTGAAGTTGTAGTTACTTTGTCAGTACATGATTAATTGTATCCAGTATAAATAAAACTTGAAAAATGTTATATTTCTCTTTTTTTTATGCCCGCTCCCTGGAAAAAATATATAGTAATATAGTTTTCTATATTACACTTTGGTATTGACTATGGTGCAATGAGGGTTGTCAATGTGAATCAGCTTTTAGCTATCTGATTTGTTGGTAGAATATGATTACAGATTTGTGAGGTGCCCGTATCCAAAGGCATCATTCCCAAATCTGGGCTCATTCTAAGGATTGTGGTTTGATTTCAAGTACATGTAATTCATTTTCTGAATAGCAGTTCCAGTTTTCCTTGTTCTGGCAGTTTGGCTGTTTTAAACCCAGGCTGGTATTTTAGGGTTTGCCATTTGGGTTTGATATTCTTCTTTTTGATTCCTTGATTATCTGCAGTAAAACCGTAAATTGGTTTTACGACCAAGGCGTATGAATAGAGCGTCATTTTATTTATGGTTTCATGTATTTCTTCCTTAGTAAAAACAAGCTGGTCATATCCAGATTCTTGAGGTTGAGATTGTCTCAACTCTCAAATGTATATCCTAATTTTTTTTCTACGTAACTAAGCCTTTTGTTCCATTTATTATGGTACTTATCATTTATATAACTAAAATCTTCATATGTAATCAAAACTATCTGCAAATTTTTATTGTATTTTGAGCATCACTGGTGTTTGTGCAGGTGATTTACGTTGCAAAATCAGATTCTCGACTAGCAAACAATGATCTACCACTTGATATCCAGAGATTACGTTGTCGTGCTCTTTATCACGCCCTTCGATTTTCTCCTTCTATCGAAACCCTTGGGAAGGTATGAGATTCACTTCATAGATCAACCTCAATAATTGATTTTTGTGAGCATAATCCATAATCACATCATGCTTTATCTTGGCACGCATTTATTACCATCATCTTCGTGACACTTGTGTGTAATGAGTAATTACATTTACGATATCTAGATTAGAAAGAGTATGGATGAAATGATGCATACAATTTTAAATGTATCAAGTTTGAGAGCTTGCATGCATTAATCAATTAAATAGAGTTTCTTGTTTGTAATTCTCTATATGCCATGTTTATATGTAATTTGGTAAATTTTAGAAATTTTCTATTGGGAACCATCGGCCCTAAGCATATCTGCTATATGCAAAAAATAAATAAAAAAAGAAAAAGAAACAAACAGAACAAAAACAAAAAAGATTAACATTGTATTACTGTAGCTCTATTATGTAATCATTATAACGCACAAATCATTTCAAAGGAATTGAACAAAAAGCGTTTCCGCATCAATCCAGTCCTATCCAACCCATACCATTAATCACCCAAAGCGCTCATTCTTCCACCTGTACTAAAATCTGTTGACTTTGAGACTTGAATAGCTTTACTTGTTAGGCAAGATATTCTGGTTCATAATTGAATACATGTCATGTGTACCCAAAAGTCGGGGCATTTAAGAAGTCATCCATGCGGATTTGTTTCATATTAGGCCCTGAGCATACATGATGGTGACACCGCAGAAGCTAGTTGAACGGCTCAGATCACATGGTGGAAGATATATTTCTCTTCATTTGAGATATGAGAAAGATATGCTGGCTTTCTCTGGTTGTACATATGGCCTCTCTGATGCAGAATCTGAAGAGCTCAGATTGTTGAGGTAATAGATATATATATTATGATATATTTATAGAAAGCAAGTCAAAATTCACAAAGGTATCTTTCGGGTTTCTTGAATTTCGTTAAGTGGTATTATTGCAGGGAGAACACAAATCATTGGAAAATAAAGAAAATTAATTCCACAGAGCAGAGAATTGGAGGCTTATGTCCATTAACTCCCAAAGAGGTTGGAATTTTTCTTCAGGCCCTTGGTTATCCTCCATCAACGGTTGTATATATTGCTGCTGGGGAAATTTATGGTGGTAAAGTTCATCTTTCAGAGCTCACTTCTCGTTTCCCGAATGTATTATTCAAGGTTTGTCTTTTCAGAAGTTGTTTTTGCAAGACGTAAGTTATTATCTTTGCCTATTCGTTGGAGTTATTCAATTATAATGGAAGTGGTTTAAACAATGACAGGAAATGATAGCAACTGATGAAGAGCTGAGAATATACTCTAATCATGCATCTCAAACCGCAGCACTGGATTATATCATCTCGCTGGAGAGTGATGTGTTCATACCAACACATTCGGGTAACATGGCTAGAGCTGTTGAAGGTCATCGCAGGTTTTTAGGCCACCGGAAGACTATTACTCCTGACAGGTACTTTTTTAAAACGGTTCAAAATGGGTTGGGTCATGTCGGGTTAACCACCAGAACATTTTTGTTCATTCTTTATTTAAATTGATTCAGCAATTTAGGAGCTTGTAAACCTTTTTATACATTATTGCAAAACTTTGAACCATTTCAGTTCTGGTCAAGTTTTTGAACTTTACCAGCCGGAGATGAAATTTAACCCAAACCAATCCTTGTTAGGTAATCCTAGTTGCCACTTGTTACAACCATTGTTAGTCTAACGAAGTTTAGGACAAAAGAATATTAAATGAGATTCCTGTGAAGGCAGCAAATGGTATGTGAAAGGTATTGTGTATCTCAGAGTGAATTTCAGTGCTGCAATGACATGATGTTTGAATTGGAAATGATATACCACTTCCCATATTTCTGTAGTCTCTACGGCTAGAAGGACAAAACTTCACAAAATATACAAAAGAACACCTATACTGGTGATGAAGCATTAGAGAGTGTGAGTGCTTCGGGTAGAAGTGTGGAACTTTAACTTCACCAAAATTGATATGCGTGACAACAGTAAAGGGACCATAATTTTAGGTCTCAAGGAGTGTTCAATGAGAATAATATTAAATAGGTTAAAGCTTAAAAGATTTAATTCAAGAAAGTTAACACTTTGGAATTTCGATAAACTTGGTCAAATGGTAAAAATTAGAAAATCACTTCTGGAAGCGAATTCCGGTCTTCTGGCTACTTAAAAGTCATGTAATTAACTTTCTGAAAAGAAAAATCTTTAATCGAAAGCTTGGACTATATTCCATTATTTTTACTTGTTTTTGGTTTTGTATATTGAACTTACACAGCATGTTCATCTCTAATTTCATTCTTTGTAATTAACAGGAAAGGTCTGGTGGAAATATTTGATAAGTTGGAAAGTGGACAACTTAAGGAGGGGTTATCAGTGCAACATCTTGTCCAGCACTTGCACGAGAAAAGGTATTTAACTATTTGCAACCTTAAATTATTTCTCCCACTAGGTGTATCTTTATTTGTGAGATACCTTTTTATTTTGTGATTTTATTTGTTATTCCTAGAACTAGAATTTATTCATTTCCTTTAGTTTTTGGTCCAACTGTGTCAAAAGTAATGTGTTTGACCACTACATTTCACGTTTCGATCAATTTGCCCACAAAGTCTCGCCCATCCATTACTGATAATTGTTGAGTGTAAATGCCGACAATTACTAGGTGTTAAAAAATTAATGAAGTCTTGATACCAACTACATTTTCAGGCAAGGTGCTCCAAGGAAAAGAGAGGGTGCACCAGGTGGAATCAGAGGACGAGCACGCTTCAAGGCTGAAGAATCATTTTACCAAAATCCATATCCTGAATGCATATGCACTTCTAAACACACACAGAGATGACATAACTGCAAGCTAGACATGCACTTCTCACTTGCACATTCTACATTATGTAAATGTGTGATACAAAAGTTAGTTAAGAATAACAATTCCTAAATTCATAGCAATATTGGTGTATGAATGTGTATATCAAGCAGGGAATTTTTGCTCCGTATTAGATCTGTGAATTTCAGTTGTAGAATACTGAGTGCAAAAGACTCCAGACCTACCCATTCCCATGGTCAATAACGTATGTAAAATTTTGTTACATTCTAGTAGGCTTAGTTTCGTTTTTTGGACTTATTCGGGCAAAATGTAATGTGCGTACACGACTATTCTGTAGATCTGTAATGTGTTGAATTCTTTATACTTATGACTAAAGATATATTTCATGATCATAAATACTTGAGTAAGAAGTGAGAACTTCTCATGTTAATTGCAAGCCATATTTCCAATTTGAGTAGCTTAACTTGTTCAAATGGTTTGAGTATCATGTCTGGAAGTTAAGTAAGCATTAGGTGAAATGATGTGATTTTATTAATCTTTGCAAAAGAAAGTACAAAAGTTGGGGTGTTTGTGTGCAGATGTATCATTCTGGCTTGGAAGTGCAACAATCACATAATGCGCTCAAGTGCTTTTACAATTCTATGATATTAAACTTGCCTGTATATCCGGTATACCTTTCCAAATCACTGTATAATGGGCACTTTTCAACAATCAACTTATATACCTTAAATAGCATAAGATGCACTACATGAATCCTACTGTAAGCTATCAAAGGTGAACTCTCTCGAGTATATGCCAAGAATGACACTGCTCCATTTCTCTCATTACTTTTGTCCATGTTAGCATTGGTCCGACCTTCTGCCTTTTTGATACTATGTAGCAAATGCATTCAAAGATGTTTGAACCATCTTGGATGATATCTGCATCAACTTCTTGACCAATGTTTGGACCATATATGTGCTCCTTCTGTATAACCTAAGTATGAACAAACTTAACTTACAAAACTGTTCCAACGTTGTTTAAGGATCGTGTAGGCCTCAGAACAAGGAATTGGTAGTATTCCAACTCTTCCAGCAACTTCTTCTTCAATAACAAGATCCAATCTCATCAATGTTTTTAATGCTTTGTCTATTGGCATTTCGACCTGAAAAGTACACACATCAGATAACTTGTTTCAAAACAAAAGGGCTATGGGTGGCAATTTCAGCCAACCAGTTATTTTTAAGCTAATGAGTCACCGGTAAATTTTAGAAACTTAACTAAAAACACAAAAAGGTCAATTGGGATGAATGTGTTAAAAGAATGACGTGTCTATAATCTCCTATTTTCTATTATAAAATGCTCATCATTATTTTGTTAATAGTTTTTGTAACGGAGATTTAATATAATAAGGTTTAAAAAAGTAGAACAAACATGTTAGCGTACCAGCCAACCCAGTCCAACAGTTTTCAGTCAAAATGTATGTTCTTTCGTATGCAGAAATCTACTAAAAAGATGCCATCCTTTATCTGTATATTAAAACTGACAATGTAGTACCTTCTTTTTGAACACATCATACATAAATCTTTCACACTGGTCTTGAGCACCGTCTGCAAAAGTGACCTGCCAAAAATAAGATCAGGGCCGACAAATGAATTTCGAAGGCCCTGTGCGATATAAAAAAATAGGTCCCAATTGAAAAAGTTTCACATGCATGGAAGAATACGTTAATGTTACACAAATTATATGAATACAAAAAAGTAACAGTCATTATCTAATAAATCGACAACGGTAGACAAAATTCACTTTTTTTTATTAAAGAGTGTTATTCCTTGAAATTTTTCAAAGCAAAATTGTTGATCAAACTTTTATAATTAATACTCTCTTGTAAATTGTTCTAATTACTATCAATAATATCAATCCGTTAACCCTTATGATCTTGTGAACCACAAATATGACATTAACAACTTACTTTTTTAAGCACTTATTTCCACAACCTCTACAATTACGAGAATAGCTAACTCCATTAGGAAAACAATTAACTAATTTCGGAAAATGCATAATATCACTAGATCACATATTAGCACAAAGGCAAAAGATTCTTGAGCAAATTTAACTCCACATAAACTTCGTTTGCATCGATATCAAATTGTCAACTATTCTTGAACACGTCTCCAAGATGACTATAACATGAATAAAGAGACTTTTATTATTGAAGTAGTGTAACACAGTTAGGTCCAATATTTATATTTATATATGATAATAAATGAGGTCCAATATTTTTTTCTTATTTGTGTAACGATTGTATTTTTTCCAAGATAAGACATATAATAATATCAAGTGTTCGTGAAATTTAAAGGCCCCTAAAATCGGTGGCCCTATGCGCTGACACATAAAACACTTGCTAATCTCAACCACCGAATAATATACCACTTAAATTATAAGTGAACGGAAATTTCATTTTGTACTAACATGTGCAAAAAGCTAATAAATATAATACAACACACGTGCAAAGCAAGTACTTGTATAAGGGTTTACAGTAACTTACTGGCAGATATTAGTTGTCACAAATTGAAATGTTTTGGATGCCTTTTAAGAAATAGAGCCGTTTGGGATGCTCACACGCTAGTGCTTCGTAAATAGTAGAGGTGGTGGGATGGGCGGGTTGGGTAATATGTTTAAAACGGTTCGGGTTGAAACAGGACACCTTAATAACGGTTCTCAATGGTTTGGGCCCCTAAAGTTAACCCGCTAACACTTTTTTGTCAAAATTTTAAATCCTATTCTAAATAATTAATATGTTAATTAAGATTTACATATACATAAACAATATTACTAATTCTTTTAAAGTAATATTTCTTAGGTTAACGGCATCGAAGATAAACTTTGAGCAACTTAGAATCCGTATGACCTGTTCAACACAAATCGACCAATTCATAAGTAAACAGGTCAAAATTGATACCCCTAACCAATAGTCAACCCAAAAGTATTCTCCCTAATTCCCAGAAGGTTCTTCTAGTGGCGCATAACACCTAAGCAACATTGCATTATCATATAATAGAATAATTTGCATGGAAAAAGCAAACCTGGGTACTCCCAGCTTTGAGTAAAATTGCATAAGCTAAAATGGCTTCCTTGTACTGCGCAAAAGGTTCAAAAGGAAAGGATTAGAATGTGAAGTGAAAATTGGTAGTTTAACCTTTGTATTATTATGTAAAATACTATTCTAATTTGGCTTTCTAACTAAGTTTATTTATTTGACCACAATATCTCATATATCATATTTTTGTTCTTCAATTCTACTTTTCTTTCAGAAGAAATTACATAAGTATACTCTCCATCCCTGAAAAATAGCTAAAACCAATATATATATATATATAATATATATATTTTAAGTTGAATTATAATTGAACCAGTACACAGGGTAACACTTTTTATTTATTACAATCTTTTTTAATGACGTGATGTATGAGAATATCTCACTTGCTGCTGTTCAGAAGCATCCAAAAGAAAGTGAACAGATCCAAAACCACTGGCTAGAGTCTTCTCATAAAGCGTTCGGTTCACCAATAGCTAGAAAAAAAAAAACAAAAGAAAAAGAAAGAAAGAAAGAACAACCTTACAAAAAGTGAGGCCGAGAAATTCAAATTAGTTGTTATTTAAGCAACTTCTCAACTTACTTGATATCGATCCCATGTCTGTTTGTATCCCAAAATTATCCTAGACGAATATATTACAAGAGCACTTGCTGCAATCACATCTAGAAGTACTGCTGATCTGCATTAATAGAATTATGCAACTATCCTCATTTAAAGATATATACAATCATTAATGATTAACTGCATCTAATTGGTAAAATTGGCCACGTAATGAAAAAGAACACAATGCAATATCTGCATTATATCAAAAGTGAAAGCATACTTACGGTGAAGACAATATGTTCTCAAATTTGTAGTTTATGAAGTAAGCCAAGAGCCCCAAGAGTGTGGCAACATCTAAACGTACCTTTGCAACAAGCAAACACAACGATTCAAGCATCTAAATATCTGAATATACTTTACAGACCAAGCTTTTAGAATCAGACCTCGCAGTAACAGAAACACAAGTTTTACCTTATAAAGAATAATGGGCCATTTTTAACTTATATTTACTAAATTATGACTTAGAATATGATATATCATATGCCGAAAGACAGACACAGAACTTTTAACTTGTATTTACCGTGTCCAAGATGCGAAAGGAGAGCTTCTTGTGAGGGAATATAACCTACAAAACAAGAAAGATGTTATATTTAATTTGCTTGCAACAATGCAAAACGTAACAAGAAGGTAAGTAGAGCTAGGTGACAAGTCTTCACTGGCAAATCAGGAATTGGGATCTTCTCGTAGATCTTCAACTGCAATACAGGAGACTGGTCTATATTCTCTTTTTCCTCAATTTCTTTCGTATAAAGCAAAATCAATTCTTGAAACGCAGGCTCCTATCAGCAAAATGAAATTACCATGTCAAGTTGATGGTATTACATTATGGTTGAGCGTATAAAGTATTATAATATCATTTTCGAAACTACATGTATACCATCACTTGTCAAAATTGGAAGAACTATCAAACAACATGTGAAGACACGAAATGAACTTATCTCTAAAAACATGTATCGAGTTGAAGCCTATATGTCAAAGTCAAGCATTCAAAGCTTGGTACATGGTAGAACCATTCTATGTTCTTCATTACTATTTTTAAAAAGCTAAATGACCTCACATATAACCGCCATAAGTTACGGATTACTTCACTCACTGTTATGTGTATAGTGTTTGCATAACATCACGCACTGAACATGTTTACAGTGTAACTAGAAAACTGTTGTTTGTGTAATACCTGAAGGACTGACCGTGACAAAAATATCGAAAAAGCACTCTTCAACATTTTCCAAGGATTATTGCCACAGAATCTTCTAGAAGCAGGCTCCCAGATGTCACTAAGTGATATCCTTGACAAGAAAATGGGCCTGTATAAACAGTTATTATGTTAATGTTCTCAACAGTCAAAATAAATTTTCTAACCCAAGTTTGGAAACAACACAGATGTACTTTTTATATGTTTTATGAAATTATTGTGAAAGAATAGCAGGGTAATTTTACAACGAACCTCAAATATGCTTCAGATGCAGGGATATCAGGATCAAGGTTGAATAGTTTTTCTGGCATGGAGGGTATGAGTCCTGTCCATGTCAGCAATTTTCTCAAGAGCCTGCCACGTGGACCAGCTGATGACAAAATTCCTTCATAACGAGCTACTGCCCTTTGTGCAGCAAGCCATATGGGAAGATCGTCGTTATCTGACAGTTGATCAACCCCTAACATATCATCAGGCATAGAAGATTCATCAAACATGTATGATTTCCTAATAAGTGGGACTTCCTTGAACCAAAGCGTCATCCTTTTCATCCATACCTCCACATCTTGTCCCTCGATGCTCCTTTCAAATGCCTAACACAATAATTAATAGGGATTAGTGTATTGAATGTATCTAACGACGACACAAAGTCTATCTGTGTATCAAACTTCATTTTGGTCTATTGTGTGTATCAAACTTTTAGTTAATTGTTATAGTATGTATCCAACCCCTTATTACATATATCCGCTGATGTGACACCCCTTTTTTATGACGTGGTGATGACGTTTCAGATGTCGTGGCAACTTATACAGCTGTCACGTCATCAAAGCTACTGACTACCGGATGAGTATGTCATCGGATACATACAATAGCAATATACAAAAAGTTGGATACAAACAACGGACTAAATGAAGTCGGATACACACAATACACTTTGGGTTATAGTTAGATACATTTCTAGACACTTATATCTAATTAAAAAGTCAAATAGCATAAGGATATATGTTTGAAAATGAACATGATATTGATCTTGATGAACATGTACAGCAATTACCTTAGCAAACCACTTGGCGACTTCCCCTAATGGTTTGGAGATGCTGAAGAAAAGTGCTTGTAGAATCTTGGACTGCAAGTAATCTAATTTTTCGACTATTAGTAGACCCTTTTGCTTCTCTGTTGCATAACCCCTCCTGTATGATGAAAGGGTCAGTACATATGGGTCAACAGAGACCTAAAATACATTATCCATAGAATAAACCTGAACCCAAGTCAGATTCAATGGCAAACACTTATATGATGAAGCAAATAGTATTAGCATACAAGTTAATCAGAATTTTGACCTGAATATTATTGCTTTAGACTCTGATGCTTTCTTCCAGTCAACGTAAACTGGGAGAGTTAGTAAATAATCAGTATTTAACGCTGATGTCAACATCAAATCAGCAGCTGATAGTTCTTCAAATTGAGCATTGTAAAGAAGTTGAATGAAAGCACGTTGGAAACGGGTGTCAACTGGAATTCTACATGGCAAACTTTGAATGAATCAATCTATCTAATTGGTACCATGTTCTAAGACCATTTCAAACATTAACTAAAAGTACTACGTAAATAATAGATAACTATACTCTCTTTGTCCCAATTTTATTCTCCATATTTCTATTTTAGTCCGTCCCAAAATAATTTTCCAATTTCAGTTTCAGCTAATCATCTATGTTTTAATGGGTAAAAGTCTAATTTTATTGGTTAATAGTGTAATCATTGCATTCTTTTAAAACGTTGTGCAGTTTGTTTGGTGGTGGAAAATTAAACTGGAACGGAGGGAGTACAAGTTTAATTCACACTGCATTCACAAACCTTGATGTTTCTACAGAATTATCCATATTTTTGGTTGGTAATCGTAATAATTCTGAAAAATCAATGGTTAAATCCTTCCCATCAGGAGTCGAGTTTCCTTCAGAACCTTCGTGACTGGTAGTATTTGGTGGAGCAGAATGAGTAAGATCATAATCTGCTCGCATTTCCTCTAAAATGCTTTTATGTTCAGCATGCAAAATAGAGTCTAAGCACCTGAAATAGAACTTCATTAGTCAATGATATAGATTTCTTTCAACAAAATCTGGAACAAAATAGTATCTACTTTGCAAAGATTCAATCTCAAACAATTTCTTTAATTTCAAAGTTTTATTTTAGATTGCAACAGGCCTAAAATTAGGAATAACAAATAGCCAGGGTTAACATTTGTATCAAGATGTAACATACTTGTGGCATGTAAGATACATTCATTCTTCTGCAATTCGATGTTAGTTGTCAAATAGTTGCACGAAAACGTAAGTATGTAACCTACGGTGGTAAAAAAAGTAAAGGAACATGTGTACAATGAAAATGTTTTCTCATACAAATAAAATCATATTATTGTGCGAGTTTTGAAGTAGATCAAACTACAAAGGTTGAGAGGCAAACTTACGATGACATTAAAATGAATTCATCTTTCTCTTTACGTGAATCAAACATCAAGACAATCGCGTCTAAGAGTTCTGATTTCGATATCGCGATGTACTTCTGTCGTGGCACATGAACACCACCACTACCATATCCATTATTACTATTTGTGGTATTATTCTTTTCTGTTCCGTTTGAAAGGCAACAGAAAGTAGAAGAAACTGAATTATATGGTTTTGATGATGATATGTGATTAAAGGTGGTGGTGGGCAGTTGCCAAGAGAGATACATTATTCTCCTGGTTACTGCAGGGGATTGCACATAAACTGGGACATGAAAAGAGATAAGAAACTGGAGGTTTTGTTTCTTGTTGAATAATTACAAAATCTACCCCTTTACTATTATATCTTAAACCCTTATTAAGTATTTACCTCTTTTTGCTTAAAACTTAAAAAGGGAATATGCAAAATCTCTAATTTACCCTTTTACACAATTGGAAACAATCCCTTTATTTAATACAAAATCACTATATACAAATAAATTTAACTACCTAACACTATATAAACAAATTTGATGCACCAATTTAAACATATTATTATTAAACCAATCTCTTCGTGTGTGTTTGGATTTTGCTATTTGAAATATAGTTTTATTTTCTACTACTTTTTTATGTTCTTTTTTACATCACCATATGAACATAGTATTTTCTATGATTTTTTGTTTAAGTGTTGTTCATCATATTACTTCATATTATTAGTATTTGTTTGATCTGAAACATATATTCGAATCAATTTCACCACCGAATATATAGTTGAATAATATTATTGCCGTCGTCGCATTGCACGGGTACTAGGCTAGTTTATTACTATTACTGCAATGGCGTGTTCTGTAATTGATGGTTTAACATAAACAGTTAATTGTATGAAAGTTTATCGAATTTAACTGATATTTTATCGTATGTACCAAATTTTATAAAATTCCATTTTATGTATCAAACTTTTAATTTTTGTGAGTTGTATGTATCTGATGACTAATAATTTCGTTGATGTGACAATCCATCATCACCATGCATCAAAACTGATGTTAAAATTCATCGATTTATAATTTATAGGAAATTGGAAATACTAAATGGTGATAATTAAAAATTTAATACATACAATATTTTAAATATTGACAGATACAATAACTTTTTAATGTATCTACATATTTTTTAAACATTTAACCCAGTTGAAAGTATGTACTCATCTACAAGTAGCTAGTTTAATCAATTATATTATATACAACTATAGATGTTACTAGGTAAATCAAGAGTTCATTGTTTTCAATTGAACATACATCTTTAATTAATTAATTTATTTACCTAACTTTCAAGAATGTTATTATAGATGTCCAACTTTTTATAAGTGTTATTATATGCATTTACATTATTATTTTTTGTCACAACAACAACGTCCATTTAAGCTCAACTCAATTCAAAAGACAATTTACAAAGTAGAGCTCTACTAGTTTATTACATATATTAAAATGAACTGTTCATAGTTAATACTTTTACTTTTATATATTATAGTTTTAGATATTATTTATAAAAAAAAAATCATATATAATAAGAGTTGTATTATGTAAGTATACATACCTGTCATTACATAAAATTACAATAGTGTATATGAATAAAATTAAAATTGTTTAGGTTCACGATTTTCTTCAGAGTCGATTACTTAACTTTGATATTTGATATTGTATATCATACGAGCTGTAAAAGGCTTTTCAACACGTCTCGAACCAAACTTTGTCTTATAACGTTTTTCAACTATACTCGAACTCAAGATAACGAGTCTAAGTCAAGTAAGTTGTCAGTAGCTTGCTCGTTACACCATCTATTTACCGTAACTTTCTAAATAATATTAGCATTAAATTATGGTGCATTAAACACAAAGATTTATTTCTATCACAGCACTACTTTATATTTTTTAAATAAGGTTGAGAATATGCGTGAAAATGTTAATTGTTACAGTTCCTTATTATTTTCATTGCTAATGATACCGGAGAGATCAAAGTATGTATTCATTTGGATATATTAATTTGCAGGATACAGAGGATCCGGATTACAGTCTTGTAAACTTATCTTTTAACAGTGAGTTCGCTTCGTATTTGCTGTACTTCTTACTATCTAACTGTAGTTTTCACAACCTTTGATAACTCTAAGATGATTTTATCAATTTGATTGATTTATAGGTAAAGCATGTCATCTTGATTCTCGAAATATGAAAACCCTAAATTTTTTAGGTTAAAATTGAAACCCTAATTTTTGGGGTTTGATATATGTGGCATTTCAACCAATTCTATGGGGTTATTTTTTATATTTCAACACACGTGATTAAACGTATAATGAAATTCTTAGTTACTATTTGTTTTTAAAACGTTATGCTACTTTTATAATTCCGATTTTTAGAAAATTTTTGTCATTTTCGAAATTTGAATTAACATGTTTGATTTATATAGATAGAGCGATTCATGATTTTATGCTAAGGACTGACATAAGGATGAAACAAGATAGTGGTTATGTATTGAGAAATCTGATTTAAACAATTTATCCTTTTTTATCTTATTATTATTATTACTATTATTATTTTTTTATTATTATTATTATAATATGTATATTTATTTCAAATGAGATATTTACAATCTACCAAAATATGCTGTATTAAGCTTGAATATTTTCGTGACATTTACTTTTAGTTTTTCCATAATGTTTCCATGTTCGTGTCAACTTTTCTATTTGTAGCATTTCATGATTTGTTTTTGCTGCAGCTGAATAATTTAGTCAATCTTTGACCGTCCTGGCTTTACACAACTGAGCTAAGTTTTCGTTACATATTGTTAAGAATACCCAAATGAGAATGATTGTAGTTGTGTGATATTATAATATGGGTCCTGATTTGGACCTTGAAGAAAGAAAGGAAACCGCAATCGAAGCTTCAACTAGTAAAGACTATCCAACTTTTATGCCAATGCCAAAAAATAAAAGCAAGAAACCAGAAATTAACCACCTGAACAAATCTGATATGGGAACTTTGTTGAGTGCACGAGATATAAAAGTTTGTAAAAATGAGGATATGGACGTTGACATAATAAACTGTACAAATGACGATGAGGATGTGGAGGTTGACATAGTAAACCTTACGAATGATGACAAGGATGTGGAAGTTGACATAGTAAACTGTGAGCATGATGACAAGGATGTAGAGGTTGATATAATAAATTGTACAAATGATGACGAGTCTGATTTGGTTCAACCTCAGTCTGGTGATGCTACTGCCTCTTCAAGTTCGTATGATGACACATATGACAATGCTGGAAATTGTGAATATGGAAGTGATAGTGAGGTTATGTCAGAATTCAGCGGGTATGTTGCACCAATGCGAGGTTTCGGTGGATCAGCGGACGGGTTTCCAGTAAGGTAATGTCTCTTGAATGTCTTTTGTTGGTCAATAAATTTATTACCCTGATATGGTATTTTATCGCTGAGAAGAATTTTAAACCTTTAGGCGTAGTTGATAATTTGGTATATAAGACTGATTGATAAGATAGGTACCCTTCGAAGTTTAAGCAATACTTCTGCAGAATGTTAACTGAATGTATATACTCTATCTTATCCAGTAGATCTCTTTGTTGTGCAATCTAATGGGTGATGTGGAGATAGTATGTATGTTCTCTTCTATAATTGGACTTGGATCTGTTGGGTCTTAAATACATACTGAAGGATTCTTATGGGTGTGCATTTGTTTGACTAATAATACATTTCAGTTGCAATAGCTTTACAACTTATGCCTCTGAATGATTCTTATGTTGAGCTTGTCACTTATGTGTTGGACAAATTTCTATTTACAATTAATAAGGTGTACAGAGATTGTTTTATAACAGTCGATTCTCACATATAATCTTTTAACTTGCGGAAACGTGCCTCAGTCTTTAGTCTGGCTGCATTAAGATTCTGTGGTCTGCATAAAACCTTCAGAGTTTGATATCAATTATACTAATTCTGTCATTCATAAATGTTTGTCATGGCTTTGGTAGAATGAAGAAGAATCCTTAGATTCTGATAGAATATGTTCAATAGAGTTTGATACGTAGGTCCTCTAGTTTATTGGAGGGTTATTAGAGCAGTTGAAAGGATGCCTCAGCCTTCATAGCTTCTTCTCCTTTGCTAGTATTCCAGGTGTCATTTCCGTTTAGATATGCATATGAAAATTTGATAAAGCACTCTTAGCATGGTTTTGTATCTTAATATCCAAAAAAAAACCCCATTTGTCTTAAGTTAGTTACGTTAGGTTAAGAATGGAAGCGTATGGAAATGTTACCTATAAATATTTTCAGGGTGGAAATCACGAAATGCATTAAAGCTCGAGTTGTATGTTACAAAATATCCATTCTCCGACTTAGGTGCATGATCATATCTTATTCACGTCTTGTCCTACTAATTGGAAATGTTCTGCTAGATGAGTTTTATGGTATTCGGAAATTGGTTGTCTAAACCTGTATTTTCCCCAATTCAAAATTCTAGGATAAGTTATCCTTTTTAATGAAGTATTGGCTTATATCCTTTTTTTAATTTATTGGGACTCGAGTTGAGACATATGAGATGAGTTTTTTTAGTAAATTTTTTTTTGCCCATTTACTTATAAATATGTGCTATTTGGGTTGTGTCATTATTAAGCATGTCAAATCAAAGAAATAGCTGAAAGGGAATAGGTCAAGTGGGTTGAACTGGTTGAAAGTCTCCCGAAGTCTATTATTAATGCAACCTTCTTAGCTATTATATTCGGTGTTTAGATTATTATGATAGTCATAGTGGTTTTGTAGTCAAACTGACACATTTTACTTATTATAGGAGTGTTTTTGAAATGGAAAAATGTGTTCGCAAGAAACCTAAACCTGCCTCATTTTGGCATGTGCTAAAAAGGGATTCATTATAACATGCTATCTGAACCGCTCATCTTGCCACTTTTAACTTTTATTATGTAGGACATTGATTATATTTTGGGCTGCACATTAGCTTAGAATCACTATGTGAAGGATACCTTACATTGATGTCATCAGAGCTCTTCTGCCATATATTTGTTTGTTTATTTGCTATTTTTGTGATTCCGGGGGTGTTTAGTATTGCGTTTTGATAGAAGATTGTGCGTTTTGAATAATCGGAATCAGATTATCAGCTGTAACAAAACGTGATCTAGGAATTTGATATTTGGATTTGATTATGTTTTTTCACAACGCAATAATTGGATAATTGATTTTTTAGTGTTTGACAAATGAAATCATCCAATGACTTAATAAAATGACCAAAATGAACATCCTTATTATTAGATTATTTTTAGTTTATATGTAATACTTTATATTTCATGACTTGTGCACAACATATACAGATTTAATATTTAACTTATAATTATAATAATTATCACCAACTTATGTGGTAATAATTTTATGTTATAATACATCAACATGATTGATTTAACGGTTTTAATTGGACCAGACCAATGAGTTTTTTCTAGGGTTCCTTCCCCTTTATTTATTTATTCCCCTTTACCTTCACGATTTATTTTTACCAGCATAGCCTAACCAGCAAGTTTCGCCCACAAAAGCAGAGGATGTATGATAATAGAGGGTATTTTGGTAATGTGGATAGTTACAAGGAAAGTGCTTTCCCAAAATCCCATTTTCAATCTCACTGTGGTGTCTAGTCATCTATTTCATGTGAAGTTTATTTTTTTTATCTCAAGATGTGCTCGTTTAATGTTGAGCCACTGGACCATGTTAGGCAGAAAATGGTTCACAGTTTCCTCAGCTTGATAATGTATGTGGAATATCTCTAGGACAGTTTCGTACAACTACCTAATATTTCATCATGATAGTAACTAGAAAATATTCTAAACTGTTCTTTAAAGATATCAATTCTAAATTTTTTTTGTGAGAACACTAACCAATATTATTGTATATTATTACTCAAAGTTGCTCCGTATGCAAAACGACCATATTAACTTGCTAACTGGTATTAATAAGTACCTCAGTCATTCTAACCTGGTTTGATTATTCTGTGCTATATTTATGCATAGATTGGGATTTTTCAGGAAGAAAAGGGTGACCTCTCATTGGAGAAAGTTTGTCCAACCTATTATGTGGCGTTGTAAATGGGTCGAATTGCAGCTTAGGAAATTCCAGTCATTGGCCTCTGAATATGATAAAGAACTTGAAAGTTGCAACAAAACAAAACATCTGCAGTATGGGAACTTTGAATTAGAAGGTCGGTGTGCAAAGTCGATCCCGTTTTTTCATGACTCTCGAAGAAAGAAACCCTTGAAGAGAAAGAGACGAAAAAGACATGAAGAGACAGACAAAGAAGAGTATATGTCACAACATAACTTGTTCTCATATTTTGGTACATACCCCTCCAATTCTTATATACTTTTAACTCATACAGTAGATGGTCTTAGCGGTCGCAAGATTGTCAGCTCGTGTTGGTTGGGTTATGGGTGAAAGTGGGTTCACATTGAAATGGGTCCTTATTTGCTATTGGTTGAAGGCATGAAGCAGTCCGCGGCAGACTGGGTGGACGTGCCAACCCTTTCCTATTATTTTTATAGAATTTTATAAATAACTAATTTGTTAATTATGATTAGAAAAACTGCTATTATTACGAGAGTATTATAATATGTTAATATCACAATAATATTCTAGATCCTTAAACGAATACAATGTAGTATGAGGTTGTATGCATTAAAATAAACCTTGTTTGGCCTTGGACTTGTTTGGCCTATTCGGTCCATTCATAACGAAATGGGTCGAAATTGCTACATCTATATGGTGGTTATGAGATTGAAATATTTCATGTGTAGCTACTTGCAGGTCTTCCCCTCATGGTCCAACGATGGATGATGATCAACCTAATCTAGGTAAATAAGAATGTATCTCTATACGTTATATCGTACGGTGATTATTTATTAGCTTTGTTTCTGATGCTAATCGTATTGTCTATGCCATGAAATCTACACAGATACACCACCTTTGTGAAACTTTTGTTTTATACCTTGAAATCCTGTTGGCTGGGTCAATCTTTTGGAATATCTACTAACCAATTACTTCAAAACTACTAGAAAAGCCTTTGTATGTAATTTTAATGATTATTTTCATTACGGCAATTAAACTCTTATGATATAATCATCTAATTAGATGTTCAAATTGTCACAACTTGGAGATTTTTATACTAGCTACAAAATGCTATAAGAATATTTTCAAATTTAATCTCTTTGGAATTATTAAGTTTTATCAGAAACCGATGTCATTCACCAATACTCATGGTTTATCTCTATTAAAGTTTAAATAAATCTTTGGATTAAAATTCAGTTTTATCTTTTCACTGGCAGCTCCAGCTCCATCCACTGATAAGAATGCTGGTAACGAGTTTAGAGTCCCAGATGAATTGTTATCTCTTGACTTCAAAGATGATTATTCATTGGAACAAATACTTTGGAAGATTGAAGTTACACAGTCAGAAGTGTGTGAAATGAAGAACAGACTCGACACGGTAATGACTGATAATGCTGGAAGGATCTCATCCACTGAAGACTTGATCTTGCAAGAATCTACAAGTGCCTTGACATGTTCTGTTAAAGAATCTGATTTTCCAACAAACATGGATGGACCATCTGTAGTTGCTGATTTTGCATCTCAGCTAATGAAATTAAACACAGGCGAGGATTTGGTCAAACCTGATGATGATCTAGTCAAACCTGAAAACGTGGAGCTGGGTCATGAAGAGTGGGATCATCTTGAAGATGTAAGCGAACCCACAGAACAACCTCCTGTTACTTCAAGAAAAAGAGTGAGTTTCAACTTCTTTTTTTACTATTTTTCCTTCATCGCCCCTACATTCTGTATTTGTTTTATTTTCCCCTTTAAAAATATCTTCTTTAGTGAAGTAGATAAACTTGTGCTCACTGAAAATTATGCTAGTACTTATAACTCTTTATCTAAAGTAGAACCTGAATAACATCTATGTACATCAGTAATGATTCCAACTCATTAATCACATTTTTTATTCCCTTGAAATTGTCAAATAATGTTTCACTTGAGTAGAGGAAGCAATTTCGACCCGTTTAGTTAATACGTAGAACCTGAATAACGTCTTTGCACATCAGTAATGATTCCAACTCATTAATCACATTTTTTATTCCCTTGAAATTGTTGAATAGTGTTTCACTTGAGTAGAGGTAGCAATTTCAACCCGTTTAGTTATTAAGGAGTTTTATTGGGGATATATTCAATTTCTAATGTGTCAAATAAAAAAAATAGTTTGAATAGAAACGAGTCAAATTGGTTGAAAGTCATGCATTTTTAATGCATAAGACCTTTTGAAATATTCTTTCAAAGAGTTATGTTCTTGTAATTATATAGTTTTTGTGATCATATATAAAAACCTACGATTGCTAAAAGACTCCATTTTGACCTGTACAAAAAGTTACCGGTATTGACCCGATTCTGTAACTTGTTAGTCGTTACCCATATAACGAAAACAATAACATTCAGTTGAATTTGTGGTTTTGTTCATCCAGAGTACGGATGGGATCCTGATATACAACCGTAGAGCAAAGAAGCCTCAAACAGATGTCGGGGTCGTAAAGATCCATCCAATCGAGAATCTCCAGGTACCCAAAGAAGAAAAAAGCAACAGCGCGGTGCCAGTTTCAGTTTCTGAAGATTCAAGCCAGAGTGAACAACCGGCTCCAAAAATACGTTCTGTTTCCAAATTAACCAGCCCAAAAATCAAGAAAAAGAGAGCAGCTAGACCCCGGCGCCAAAGTGCTTCGAGCCTAAGGAGCCGAAGAACCCAAGGTTAGGCCTTGGCAATTGGAAACATCAAGTACATCCCCTGGCCATCATTCTTCTGTTATCTTATTTTTCTTGTGGATAAAATGAAATTGAATGTGCATACTCTCTTTGGAATACCATTTTTGTGTGGAGATATGTGTATATTATTTTTAGTAGATATAGTCACGTAACGGTTTTCCAGTGACTGATCTTTGTTCATTATAGCCTTTCTCATCTAAGCTTTTGATCTCCTCCTCCATGAATTTGCTGTACAACGTGCCCATCACCAGACTCACCATCTGGGTCGTCGGCAAACCTATGGAAACGTCAGTAGTATTACAGTGTATAAATATAAATTGAACTAAAATCTAAAGTAAAATCAAATTAAGAGGTTAAATTTTTTTATACTTTTGAGTTTTGCCCATAAAGCTCATTAGCAAACCCATCCTAAAAATGAAGATTATGAGTGAATTAGATGAGAAAGGCTATAATGCTATATTAGCAAAAAGCACGGAATAGCTTGCTATGGGTGATATGGTTTAGAAAGCAAGGAATCAACAATCAATGTTTGCTTTTTTGCATGTGTATAGAGTAACTAGTATTTGTAAATAGTTAGGGATGTATTAAAAGTTGAGTAATGATGGTATATAAGCTTAACAAATCAATTTAAAACTAGATCGACGTCATTTAATTCTATTTACATTTTATCATGGGTCATAATAATTTTTAGATCAATTTTTATGGTGATTTATTAAGTTTATGTATATGTATATCAGTTTTCTTGATAAAACGGGGATTATTGAATCATGTAGGTTTATTTAAGTATTAAACGATGACTAATTAACAACAACTATAAGTAAATACAGTTTGCGTGTTTTATCAAGTTTAACGTACTATAGTTTTCATTAAAAAATAACCTTATAAATGTTAATTGCGAAAACAAATGACCTATTCTAAACAAATTCTTTTAGGACCAATTTTCTACTACACATACGATCAACGAGGGGTCATTGATATAGTACTTGAGAACATTCACAATAGGATGTATTGTATTCTGTTGGGTGTAAACAAATTGCTACATAGTTATTTATTGAAATAAAACATATAACTGGGAAAAAAGATTGGGCTATGATCCCACCGTTTTGCTTTTGACCATCCGTAAGAGGAGAAGGTTACGGTGAGTTGACTATAATATGGAGTTTATGGTATAAACTTTTTATTATGAGATAAAGTTTTCATCGAAAGAGATCGGTGTGTGAAAATATATTTGATTTTAATTTGATTTTTATAATTTGTATCAAATTTATATTGGTCTATCGTGTGCATCGAAATGAAGTTGAATACATTCTATACACTTTCGGTCATAGTTAGATACACTCCAACGCATAAATCCACATGCTGAAAATAATGAAATTGTAAAAGTTTATAGAAGTAGCGAAGTAATTTTCTAAATAAAAGTGGTTTATATAAAAGCTAGTGTGATATTACTTGGCAATTATATGGACCTGCTAAAGTCTATAGCAGTACAAATTTTCTTAGTCAAAAGTGTATTGAGAGAGTAGACGGACGTACACGCCTAATGGCACACTCTTTTTTCCACCTCAAATTGAATATGTCAAGCGTACTGATGTCATACTTGGCCATAAAATTGGGCCTAATAATGAACAGGTCCATCATGCTAGCCTGAGCACAATCAAGCAATCCAAAACGGAAGGGGTCCACAACGGAAAAACCAAAGGGAACAACAACAACAACGTCAAAAGGCTTAGAACAACATATGGAACAATGTCACAATGGTGAGCTAAGTCGAAGAGGAGATAATACAGAATATCATGAACTTATAACGACATCTTAAGACAATTCTGTATGTTACACTAAATATCCCAGAGAGGAAGGGTACTCTTACACTCATACAAAATTGTCTTAAGATGTCGTTATAAGTTCATTACATCATGAAAGGTGTTACTCATAAAAGGATTATCACACGACTCCAATTTGTGAAACACTATAAATACCATCCAACGATCACAAGGTAAATGTATTAAATTAATTACATAGACATTCATTTAAACTCTATTTGCTCTAAGGCCAAAATGTATACTTATTCTCACGCCGAATGCTAGTCAAAAGGGAAAATCACATTTTCCCCTTTGTTAAGACTAACAATTTGTTCTGGTGAAGTTAGGTTCAAATGGTCCCTTCAATTATCACTCACACTGAAGGGCCACCCCTTCATACTACATTCGATTGACCCCTTCATACCACATTTGATCCACCTTTGGGCACTGTAGCAAATCTCCGTTACAATGTACTACGTGATCTCCTATTACACATTCACTACACCCATTGTGGGTGGTCTTAGAAAGTTATACACAAATAAACTTTTGTAAGATTACTCTTTTACTTAAATAATAATACCTGAAAAACTTATTGTTATCATGAGTCATCACTACTACAACTCTAAGTGGCAGTTGACAACCCACTAATTGTAGTTTATCAAGCTCGTGATAAGTTCTTTTTTTATTCTCTCTGTCTCAAATTATTGTCCACATACAAAAACTATGCAGTTTTAAAAAGTATAATCATTACACTGAATTTTTATGTAAGATGACAGTTTCACTTTTATTTTTATACATTCTTTTATGATATACATATAAAGTAGGGGTAGTATAAAAACTTTAATTAGTTATAAACGTATACTTTTGAAAATGAATAATTAATTTAAGATATTAAAAAAAATTGATTTATAAAATATAACACGAAAGAAATATCATTTAAAAAAAAAAGTAAATCCAGTATCATTGAGTGTCTACAGTGAATTAGTAATGAATTAATTGATGTCCATGACTAAGTGTGATGAGTAGCAGTGTACCACGACGAAGTCTCGTGAATACGAGAATCGTACGCTATTCTGCAAATCATAAACCTGATGAGCGTTATTTTAGTGATTTTCTTAAAGCGAATTTAACAAAAATAACAAAACGGAAAGGGCGATGTGCGAGGCAGGTAGGCACAAAAGTCAAATCGGAGGGACAAGAGTCGTAACCATGGCATGCCCAAAGCCTGTCAACCGCCAGCTCATATCTTATCTTTCCTCTCGTGGTCCGAATCATTCCTACACATTTTTCCATTTTCTTTTTCTCTTTTCTCTTTTCTCTTTTCTTTTTCTTTTTAAATTCAAAATTCAAAAAGTATACTATAACATATACATATACATACACAATACAAACAGACCTTCCTCTCATTTCATTTTCGAACCTACATTCTTCTCGAACCTAGGGTTTTAATTTTTAAATCGCCGGTCACCGGAACTCGCTTTCTGCTACTTCCTTTTCGATCTATAACTAAAGGTTCGCTTCAATCATCTCCGATTTTTGTGTTTTTCTTGTTATTTTTTTCATTTTTGATTTTCTGATTTACGGATCTGTTAAGGAACTACTATTTGATTATAATCGGAATCGTTTTTATAGTTTTAGTTATGATCAGCTAATGATTTGTTCTTCTTTTTAAATTGGTTGATCTGATTCGAGCTTGTGTTTATTTTGATTTTTGATACAAAGGACATAGATCTGTTAAGTATTGATTTATTCATTTTATTGTTGAATTCAGTCGATCTACTTTCATTTGTGTGGTTTTGATGTAAGGAGATCTACGATCTGTTTGAATTGCATGTTTAATTCCACTGTGTATGTTGAAAATTGTAAGATCTGCAGTGGATACGTACTTTGATATGTTTGGATGATATCTGTATCGGTTGGTTAATGTTTAGCATGCTGATAGCGACTGTGTACATAAAGTTTCCTTTAAATATGCTGATAGCGACTGTTTGCTGAATGTTAACTCGACTGTGAAGGATTAATTAGTTGTTTGATAAATATGCTGGTGCTGGTTTGTGTACATAAAGTTTCCTTTAAATAGAAGTTGAAAGCTTATGCAATATTATTAGACTTTTTGTTGTTTTTTTAACATTATACAATTTATGTTTGTGTCACAGGTTTATAAACAATGGCCGATTCTGAAGATATTCAGCCCCTTGTTTGTGACAATGGAACCGGAATGGTGAAGGTTAGTAAGATTATTACGTTCTTGTTTTCTGTAGTTAGTTTATCAGCTTATCTGGTTTAATTATGTGATTGCTCTCTTGGAGTTGTTTACTAGTTAGTTATTGGGGCTGCCTGTGGTGTACTAAACTTGGAGCTATTTGTTCTTTTGATTGAATCCACAGGCTGGGTTTGCTGGTGATGATGCTCCTAGGGCAGTCTTTCCCAGTATTGTTGGTCGGCCACGTCACACTGGAGTTATGGTTGGTATGGGCCAGAAGGATGCTTATGTCGGAGATGAAGCTCAGTCCAAAAGAGGTATCCTGACTTTGAAGTATCCTATTGAGCATGGTATAGTCAGCAACTGGGATGACATGGAGAAGATTTGGCATCACACTTTCTATAATGAGCTTCGTGTTGCTCCTGAAGAGCATCCTGTGCTTCTTACTGAGGCCCCACTCAATCCCAAGGCCAACAGAGAGAAAATGACTCAAATAATGTTTGAGACGTTTAATGTTCCTGCTATGTATGTTGCCATTCAGGCTGTGCTTTCTCTGTATGCAAGTGGTCGTACAACTGGTTAGTCTCTTGTTTATCTTTTGGGTTCCAAGTGTAATATGCATTGCTTACATATCTAATATCATACCGTTGTTTTGCAGGTATCGTGTTGGATTCTGGAGATGGTGTGTCACATACAGTCCCAATTTATGAAGGTTATGCGCTTCCTCATGCTATCCTTCGTCTCGATCTTGCTGGGCGTGATCTTACAGATTCCCTAATGAAGATCCTGACTGAAAGAGGTTATATGTTCACCACCACCGCTGAGCGGGAAATTGTCCGTGACATGAAAGAAAAGCTTGCATATGTAGCTCTTGACTACGAGCAAGAACTTGAAACTGCAAAGAGTAGCTCATCAGTTGAAAAGAATTATGAATTGCCCGATGGGCAAGTCATCACAATCGGAGCAGAGAGATTCCGTTGCCCAGAAGTTCTCTTCCAGCCATCTCTCATTGGAATGGAAGCTGCTGGTATCCACGAGACCACCTACAACTCGATAATGAAGTGTGATGTTGATATCAGGAAGGATCTTTATGGCAACATTGTGCTCAGTGGTGGTTCAACCATGTTCCCTGGTATTGCTGATCGTATGAGCAAGGAAATCACTGCTCTTGCTCCAAGCAGCATGAAGATCAAGGTGGTTGCACCCCCTGAGAGGAAATACAGTGTCTGGATCGGAGGATCAATTCTTGCATCTCTCAGCACCTTCCAACAGGTAAACCACCATCTTATCTCTTCGTAACCAGATCTATTGCTTCAACAAAGATGCGTGGCAAATTACACTTGTCTGGTGGTTTGGGTAACAAGTCATAATGGGATCAGGTTATTAAAGCGGGTAGTATTTGGTTTGTGTCGGATTGGGTAAGGTTAATCTGGAACACATTTTTGCAAGAATGTTAAAATACTTGACTAATTTATGGCATGTAAAATATATACAAAGTTTGTATTATTTCATCACTATTCTAAAATTTTGACAAGGTCTTCTGATTTGTGCTGTTACCAATGAGCTAATTGTTCAAAACTAACTTGCTTTGTTTTTTGTGTGGAACAGATGTGGATTTCTAAGGGAGAATATGACGAGTCTGGTCCATCTATTGTCCACAGGAAATGCTTTTAAGTACCTAATTGGTGGTTTTGTTGGATTTTTCTCTTTAGTATGTCGTTTTTCTTCCGGTTTTTCTTTTGTTTTTGTTCTATATTCTTTATATATTTATGTTTCATATGAAGTAAGACAAGTAGACATGGATATATATGTGGAGTTGTTAACGAACAAGAGGATGAACAGTGTTTGTCATCTAGTTGTGTTGTATAACTCTGGCATCATGTCTCGATTTCTGCTGGGGATGTTTGTAGTTGAAGATTTGATTTCTGATATTTTTTCCTAAATTTCAATTGTGGTCATTTCATCATTTCAAAGCTCATAATATTTGTTGCTTTGTTAGGGAGCTTCTGAACTATTATTTGTTGATAAATATATTTATTTACCAGCTTCATATCTATTTGTTCATGTGATTTTTTTCATGGAGCTAAATGAGTAACATCTGTCAAATGTTGCAACACCCTTAAACGCATTGGAGTTGTCTGTTGTTTGGTAGGTGGTAATGTGGTATAATAAATTGGCAGTTATTTGAATAAATTACGGGGTTAGTTTGACCTTTTTATGTACATGTTCATTTGAGTATTTGGGTATGTTTTTAGACATTTTGATACGTTATTTGAAATGCTCAACTGTTGGGTTTCGCAACCTTCGCAGTAACTGTGTGCGGGTGTCTGGATACATTGATTTTATCTGTACTTTCACATAGGGTTGTGCGCAAGTTGAGAACTCAGTCGAGCTTTCATGAACATGCTGTAGCTCGTTTATATAGGGTTGTAGCAAGTCGATCTTGACGAGCTTTCATGAACATGCTGTAGCTCGTTCATACAGGGTTATGCAAGTTGAGTACTCGACGAGCTTTCATGAAAGTGCTCTAGGTCGGCAAAAAAATATATTCGAATTGGCTCAAACTGTGCCTCAAAAGCCCGAATTTGAAATATTTTATATACATTTAAAAACTAAATACAAATATCATTATAAATATCTATGCAATTAGAACAATTAGTGAAAACTAGATAAAAATCTTGTAACATGGTTTAAAAATATTATAGAATTTAGAGTAAATTACACTCCCTGCCCCTGTGGTCCTTTGTTTTTGAACGCCTCGTCCCTCCTAACTTTTTTTCACAATCCATACCCCGGTACTGACACTTTTGCATCTTTCCTCGTCCAACCCCTAACGGTCGTTAGTTTTCCTCAGTTAAGTGCCTCACGTGCCCAGCACGCGAGGGTAGATCGGTCAAATCAACTCCCCCCACCTTATTTATTCCATTTTCGTCTTCTTTTATTTCTTCCTCATGCAATTTACTTCCTGTTGTCATCGTGATTCCAAAATTTGCTCGTTCCTCTTGTCCATATACAAAATTCGAAAAAATTGCAGCGCTCCGCTCCTCAAGAATGGTCGTCGCTTGTAGTGGTGGTAAACCTGCATGTGTTCGAACATCTTGGACAAATATTAACCCAGGTCGTCGATTCTATGGTTGTGCGCAAACTGTAAGTAATTTCAAAACCCCCAATTTATAATTTATAGTTCGAACCCTAATTTTTGGTTTAATGTTTGTACAGAACAACAATTGTGGATTTAATGGGTGGTTTGACCCACCCATGTGTCAACGATCATTGAACATAATACCCGGATTGCTACGAGTTAGAAACCAACTCTAAGAAGAAAATCAAGCAAATGCAAGAGAAATTCGTAGGTTGAAGAAGTTCCTTTTTTACAGTTGGGTGTTTTTATGTTGTTTATGTGTACCTTTTTCAGGGTTAATTAGAGTAATCTTGTTAAGTTTTTAGTTATTTTGACTTTTGAAGTCAAAGGCACCTGTTGGTAGTCTGTGGTGTAACTTTGAAAATTATCAGTGAATGTATTGGTTTCTTACTTTCTTAAATGATGCTTATTTAAACAAAAATCATGTGGTCATCTATAAATTCTCAACCTGTAAGTAAATGTACATATAATTTGCAGTATATGAAAAAAACATCACTTAAAGACACATAAATACACAATATCACATTAAACATCATCAAAATAAGTGTCATGAATCCAGAACATTGCTTATACACAAACACATTGTTTTACCAAATAAAACCTCAATTGTTGCATACAAAGAGTTAATTGACATGATCAGTAGCACTCCCTTGAGTTCCAACACAAGTCTGACTGCTTCCAACAGGCACTTGACCAGCTTTCTTCAAACGTTGACTACTTCTCACAGCACTTCCTCCAGCCTTTCCACCACTCTTACTGCAGCCAACACCACTTTTACCACCTCTCCTACCACCACTGTTACTTGTCCTTTGTTGTTCACCTTAGCATGTTTTTGAATTATGCCCTCTATTCTTACACTTACCACATGTAACTGTTTTGCCAGACCTTGTTAACTTACCATCTCTAACCATTTCACTGTTCCCCTGAGAGCTTTGTTCATATACACCCCTAGTCCTCTTTTTCTTTGGCCTACCAACTGGAGTATGATGCAATGGAGGCAAAAGTTTTGTAGGGCATTTACTCCTTGGCCACAAAGTAATCCCACTAATAGGCTCAATCTTGAATGAATACATTTGTTTTCAAGTTTCCAGCTTATAGGCTGGATGAACCCAATCTTCAGGGATACCTACATCAAAACCATTGACACCCATATTCCAAATAGTTGCCACAACATGTCTACATGGGATCCCAGTTAATTGCCACCTTCTGCATGAACATGCATTCTCTCTCACATCAACCACACACTGTTCCAACCACTTACCCTTACACTGATACTTATGACCACAATTCCAAGTTACAGTAATACCCCCTGCTTGACTTTTAATTCTCTCAAATATTTTCTGCCCAGTTGGTGTAAGAGGACCATCAGCTTTATCAATCACTTGGTGGACTATCACAATTCTTTTCATCAAGTACTCCCTTATATACTCTAAACAGGATATGATTGGTTGGTCTCTGGCTAGAATAATTTTGCTATTGAAAGACTCACTAATATTGTTCAACAAAATATCACAATGTGCTCTACTTGTTTAAAATGTACCATACTTATGTTACAAAAGCAGTAATACCAACTAACCTACAATTAAAAATAGCATTAACAAATTAAATACCTGTAAATTGTGATCTTGCCCAGTGTTTTGATGGGATCCCAGACAACCATTTATGACCTGCAGCACTGTGCTTTTCAAATTCCTCCATTGCAACCTCAAATTCTGTTGGTGTTGTCTTTGTTGCACACTTCCATAGCATATCCTTGAATTGAGCTCCTTTAAATTGTGTTTTCATATTCTCATGAATATGTCTAACACAATATCTGTGTTCTGCACAAGGGAATACCTTTGCAATAGCTGGAACAAGTCCCTGATCATCACAAACACATTTGATTTATATAAGATATAAGCAAATTGGAATTGGTTAATCATGTGGTATTAATGCAGGAACTTATTACCTTCTGTCTGTCTATCATGAAAGTAAAATTGGAATTAGTAGGTAACTCCAAATCTGCTTGAAAATTCTCCAAAAACCATGACCAAGAATCCATTGTCTCTGCTTCTACAACTGCATAAGCTATTGGATAGATCCCATTATTTGAATCAACACCCACTGCACTTAATACTTGACCTGGGTATGGTCCTTTCATGAAAGCACCATCTAAACAAACTAATTCCCTCAAACCTGCCTTGAACCCCTTTTTTAATGAACCTAAAAAGATATATATTCTTTTAAAAACCCTAGTTGGTGAATTAGGGTTAGGTTCTGCTTGCACATCAAGCTTAACTGTTGTCCCCGGATTTGTACTTTGTAATTCCAAAATGTAATCTCTTAAAATTGAATATTGTTGTTGGTAATCCCCCCTCAATCTCCTCATTGCCAGATCTTTAGCTCTATAAGCTGTCATCTTGTTTATACTCAATTGAAATTGTTGCTCTAATTGTTGCTGGAGTGCTTTACCAGAAATTGTTGGGTTGCTTTGAATAGTGTCACTGATTTGATCTGCAAGAAAAGTTGAAGTGCAAATTTTTAGTTCACGGCATTGGAGACATTTATGGTCATCTATAAAGGTTTTCACCATCAAACATTCTTCATTAATCCCTTTAGAAACATGTAAAGTCCATGGACAGGCTGGCTTATCACGTTTTTTTGTATGATTTTTTTTTACATTTTTGTCCTTTTCTGCCATTTGTCCTTTTCCCTTTCCTTTGACCTTGACATTGACCTTGACTTTCTTGACCTCTGTTTTGCCACTAATTGACTTATCACAAACATCTGCACTATTCTTGCCTTTACTACACAAGCTGTCATCTACATCAATTTTCTTGCTAAATCCAGGCCTAAACCCAAAACACCTTACTCTCACACGATTTTTGTCACTCTTAACAACCAACAGCTCCCTCCTACTCTCCACTGCATGTGCCCTAACCAAATCAGTTATTTGTTTCTTGAACATAAATGTTTGCCCCACAAAGAAATCACTCTTTAGTGTTTCATCACTCACTTTAGATCTCCTAAGTTTCTTCAACCTCAGCTTTCTTTGTCTGTCAACATCACTTCCTGACCCACTATCATACTCATCAAAGTTAAGCCCTACCACCTCATCATTAACTTGCACATCCCCTACATTTGGGTCAATAGTTATTCCATCCCATTCCATATTCCTATCAGTATTTAAATTGAACCCCTGCATATCCACCTCCACATCATACACACTATTCTGATCATCTTCAAGAAAGTCATCATTTTCATCACTCTGTTCAGTCTCCTCATCACTCTCTTCCTCATCGAAGTCATCACTCTCTTCATTATCTTCATCATCCAACTCATCATTCTCTTCATTCTCCTCATCACTCACTGCATAATTCACATCATCAGTCACTGCATCATTCTCCGCATCATTCACTGCATCATTCTTATCAACATTGACTTCATCATCTTGCACATAACTGACCTCTTTGTTCATATCCATTACCACCTCATCATTCATTGCATCAGTAACCTCATCATCATTTACAGAATTGACCTCTTTGTTCATATCAACATTAACCTCATCATCATTCATTGCCTTATGTTCCTCAGCATTAACCTCATCATCATTCAGATCAGCATTTACATCAGCATTTACATTATCATTCATATCAACATTAACCTCATCATTCATTGCATTATGTTCCTCAGCAACATTAACCTCATCATCTATCAGATCAACATTAACCTCATCATCATTCTTATTAGCATTCATACCCTTGTTCATCTCAGCATTGTTTCCCTCATTCAGATCAGCATTGACCTCTTCATTCCCTATATCTATTGCATTTTTATCTAATTCTGTAAAGAAAGGATCCAAGAATGGGTTTTCATCACCATCATCTCCCCTACTCTTTCTCACTTTTTCATCATCCCAGGTCAAATACAACATCTTTTTCACTTTCTTCTTAATTCCAACAACATTTCTAGAAGAACTTTCTTCTATTTCTTCTATAACCACCTTACTCTGTTGTGGGGATCTCCAATAATTAAAGAGAGTTGTTATCCCATGTTCAATATAAACATATATAACCTTATACCAATCAGTATAACTGATCAAATTCCTTATATCTTGATCACAAGCTAATGCTAATAGGCCATAGTCCAAATTAGAATCCGGCTTCTTAAAATGGTAATACATCTTGTCATCTAGAGAATACCCTAACTCTTCGACCATTCTATCAAGTTCATAAGCAGAAAAATAATCTCTATCTACAAGGTCAAAGTAACTAAATGTACCTCCAACATATTTTCTACCAGGATACTTTGAGAATGTACCAGCATGATGCATCCAAATGGAGAAGAGAGTTTCGTATTGCTCTGTTAAAAAAAGAAAATAAACACAAAGGATAGTCAGTGACCTTTTGAAACTTACAGTTAGGGTTTTATAGTTCATAAAAACCGACATTACAGATTTATTACCGTATAGTAGTCGCAATTCTTCTACAGGTATATCTTCTTCTTTCTCCCGACGCATCCAACGAGCTCCTGCACTCATGATGAACAACTTCGAAAAATTTCAAAATTTTTTTAAAATGACGGGACGATGAATTTTGGCCAATTGTTTACAGCGATTTGAACAGGGGAAAATTTACGAACTGTGTTATGGATTTTGAATGAGGAAGAAAGAAGAAGAAAAGGGAATAAATTAGGTGCGGGGAGTTGATTTGACCGATCTACCCTCGCGTGCTGGGCACGTGAGGCACTTAACTGAGAAAAACTAACGACCGTTAGGGGTTGGACGAGGAAAGATGCAAAAGTGCCAGTACCGGGGTATGGATTGTGAAAAAAAGTTGGGAGGGACGAGGCGTTCAAAAACAAAGGACCACAGGGGCATGGAGTGTAATTTACTCTAGAATTTAATAAGAATATCATTTACAAATTCAATTATATTAGTTTGTATTTGTATATATAAATATACTATTACTTAAGATTTGAAAAAGTTCACTAACAATTTGAGCCGAACTCTTAAAAGGTTTAAGTTTGGATTAATATATATTTCAAATTCTATCTTAAAGCTCAAAAAAGGCTTAACTCAATCAAGTTCAAGTCGAATTTTAGTAATTCGATAACATATAACTTATTTTTACATCTTAATTCCTAGTGTTTGATTTTAATTTTGTGGTAATCAAATAAGAAATTGTGTAAGAAAATTACCTATTATACTAAATGAGAGGATGGGGTGTTTGCAACGTACGCCCCAAAATAACTATATACTTCATAACAAGGTTATCATGATTAAGATCTTACTAAAAATTGTTTTCATCCTTGTATAATCGGGATCATAAAATAGGATCACGACCGTAAGATCCCATTTTAATAAAAATTGCATGTGAAAAATAATTTATATGAACATTTATTAAAAAATAAAACGATACTACAATCTTAATTACGATCTTATGGTAGATTTTACGATCTTGTTACCGATCTTACAATTAACATTTACGATTACACGATCTTACTTACGATTCTATGAAAATTACAATCCTATAATGATACGTTAAGTTTTTGTGTAGTTAGACGATCAAATCGCGATTTTGATAACCTTACTTCAGAACCTTTTATCTGTTCTTTTATGGCCAAGATGGAGGAACGCCATAGGCAGTGAGCCCATGACCTCTATCCTTTTGATGCTTGAGTCCGGTGAGAGACGAAGGAAAACGAAAGAATAAGTAAGACAACCTAAAAATTTTCTTTTTTACTTATGAGTATATAATGAAGGTATTACCGGTAAACATGAATCACATAAAAAGTTCAATTCTTGAATTCTCGTATGTAATGTTCAATTCTTGAATAGTTCTTTTTAGAGTTCTACTGACAATGCGTTAGATTTCAATTTAATTTTTCAGTTCTTCGAGTCATCATAATAAATTGTATGAGAATTGATCACTTGGCTTACAATTGAGATTTGACATATTTATACGTGTAACATTAAAACCCGGTAACAAATGAACGAGACGGCTAGCAAATTGGGTCTTCTAATTGATCTACTTTATAAAAATGATAAAAAAAATCTAGAATATTGTTGTAAAACTAATAAAAAGAATAACATAGACACGTTATAGAAATGAGAGAATAAAGGACCATATTATTAATTTCACCAAGAAAGTACATATATAGTTATAAGATAACTTAACTTACAAGTAATCAATCTCATAATACAATACAATCTCTATCTAATAAATATGGATGTCCATTGTATAAAAACTATATCTCGTCAAAACTTTACTCGATAAAATCCAATAAGATAAAATCTAGTGAAGGAAAAGAGTACATAACTCTTTCGATACGTTTGTGGATGTTGCCTCGTTAAGGAAAAATAGTGCAACACGTATTTTCTCCCACTGATAATCACATCACTTGTATAAACTTGTTAACTGAAATATCATCACTCATTACTCTTTCACAAGTCACGAGTAAAATACAACTTGGCAAGATAAGTCATGAGTCTTTCACCGTTAATGTATAATTCTTTAAGTTGAGAAATGTGTTTGTTTATGCAAGATAGTAAATGCCTTTTCTGAGGAAAACAATCTATATGTCATCGACAATTGAAAGAAAATGATATCAGTTATCTTGTATTACTAGTAAGAAATTTCAATGCCCAATGATAATTTAATACTATAATTCTTGACCAATAATTTCCTTGTCATGCTTCGGGGGTCAAAAGTAATCAAATAATCATACAACCAATGAAGTGCTTAGTGAATGGCGTTAGACCATAAAGTCTTATTAGTACTTTTCTTATATAGATTTTTAAGGCACAAATATTACATTATATAGGATGTTTAATCCTTAACCTGTGATAAAACTATATTTACAAAATCGTTCATCTCAATTTCTTTAATGAGTATCCATCGCCTTTGGAAGCTCGCAAATAGTTTCAATAATATATGAATTTCAACATACTTATATTCAAATGATGCATGAGCTAACACAATCATTTCATATACATATTCTTTTCAAGAAATTTTTGCAAAAACATTTTTATCATATGTGCTCAAATAATTTTTAATCTATATAAGGGCTTATTCAATTTGATCAAAAAGTATTCTCGAGAACCTTTCATTTAAAATGCTTAAAGCATATTTCATGATGGCAAGATAATTTGATCAAACTTTATCACATCTATATATATTATTCTATTCAAAGTTGATTATCTATGATGGCAAAGTGTAGACATTAAAATAAGGGGGACAATGGAAGCACCCCACTTCTTTCAGCGCACGGGGACACTTATAGATAGGTGGAATTATTTAACCCTTTAGATAATTCAGAGTGTTATAGCGTAAATGCCTATAAGCATATAGAGATTAAGGGTCAACACATAGATAGGGTATCAAACTTTGCCCAAATGTTCGATTAGGTGAACCATTTTTTTTTATTATTCGATTGGATGATTTAACTTCTAAAATTATTAAACAAGATAAATCATTCAATGAAATTTATTATCAAAATAAACTATCTAATGAAATTTATTCATTTACATGAACTTTGCAAATCATATACATAAACATTTTGAAAATTTTTTCTCTAATCGAATCAAAATTAAAATGATTCACCTAATCAAACATTTAAATTAAGTTTAATACGCTATCAAATATTAACCTGAGAAATTAACTCATGTTCTTTTAGCTGACAAGTTAAGGACCTAAACCGTGAAACACAAATTAAGTTCTTTTAATTTCTTGAATCAATCATCTAGAGTATAGCACATAAAATTTTATAGATCATTGATCCTTAATCGAATAAGTGAAACAATAAATAAAAAAATAAATCAAACTATAAATAACAACTATCAAACACTCGCAATTTATAAAGCTCTTACCAATCCTGTAAAAAAAAGGTATAATAACATATATTTTAATTCTCATAACGTTATGGACTGCAAACTATAGCTTTAAATCACTATATATGTAATATGTAGACCCTAATAGTTTTACTAGGTTTATTAATAGCACATAGTCATAGGGCCAACATGATTTTTATATGACTCGGTGAGAATGTAAATTAAATCAAGACATCCTCTCATTCATAACCCTTTCGACTCTATCTGTTTGACTAGATTATTACATACATAAATCTCTTAAATACTCTCATATACTATTTAAGTTTAACCTTGGTGTATATCAACCAATATGATTTCAAGATCAACATTATTAATATATTCATATGGCTTTATTTTGAGAAATTAAAAAATTTATCCTAAAAAAAAGTAAGTTTAAAAAATTTTGCCCTAAGAAATATTTTTTATATCATTTTGCCCCATCCTGTCGCAAGTCGAAATGACACCTTGTGATTTGCGACCCGATATCGGGACTTGCGACCGCGACGTCCGGGATTTGCGACTTGTGTCTGTGATTTGCGACCGCCTTTGCTTTGACCTATGTTTGACTTTTTTTTTTCTTTTTTTTTTAAGTCGTATTAAGTATCTGTGAACTTTGAAAATTCATATCTTATGACTTGTACTCCCATATTGAAAAGGTAAAAAAGTCGAAAAAGCCACCATTTTTTTGAAAAGTTCCAAAAAGTCAAAAATTGATTTTTTCAAAATTGATTGAGGGTTATTATTTAGTTACAGTTCACATTGACCGTAAATTTTACAAATTTGAAATTGGAATTTGCTATAGCAATTTATGAGCGGTCAAAGTGCGTTTAAAAGTCAAAATTAACGTAAAATGTCAAAATTGAAGGTCAAGAAGGTTGAATTTCGAAATTTTTTTGGGACAAACCGCCTTTGACAATTTGTCAACTAATAGATCTCAAAAAAATATACAAATTAAAAAAAAAAGGGTGACTCAATCGGAGTTATAAGTCAAAAGATATGAATTTTTAAAATTTACAAGAAACTTAACACAATTAAAAAAAAAAAAAGTCAAACCAATATACCCTATCCGGATTTCCGGTTACAAGATACATTTGGGGGTCGCAAGGTTTGATTCACGGTCGCAAGTTATGCTATTGTAGTCAAAATTTGGGTCGCAAGATACATTTGGGGGTCGCAAGATTTGGTTTCCAGTCGCAAGGTACAGTATCTTAGTCAAAATTTGGGTCGCAAGTCACGTTGTGAACGGGTCGCACGGTCGCAATATTCGGAGTCGGGGTCGCAAGTCACGGTTTGACTTGCGACCGGATAGGGTATATTGATATATTTTCGATTTTTTAGCGTAATTTTTTTTAGAAGTAAAATTTTTAGGGCAAATTTTTTAATTTCCCATTTACTTTTGTCAAAAGTCGTTCGAACCACTCTATAAGATATAATTTATCGAGAATTAATGGTCTGGGTCGGTGTCTTATACTGAATTAAAAACTGTATAAAAACTTTGTAAAGAGCTACATCAGATATATTTCTACCAACTTGTCACAAAACCAAAAATTATATTACTCATCTTACCAATAAAGTATATAATTACAAGTAATCAATCTCGTAATACAATATAAACATTATGTAAGAGATATAGACACACATTTTATATTTATCCGCAACGAATATAATCTTAACTTAAAAGGAATTTGATCCTCTTCAAAATAAAAATCATAACCATCTTATAAATACCTATTGCCAATGACTCTATTGCCCTTAACTTTAAACACTCTTGTCATTTATAATGGTCCTTAAATATGAATAGAGTGTAAATAATTATGTTACCGCACCGGTACATATTTATTGGCATATGCTGATCACATGTTATGTTCTTCTAGATATGGAAGATCGAGAACTTAAAGGTCATTGGTTATAGTGTTTATGGAAGATCGAGAAGTTATGTTACGGAGTATCATTTTTGAGATTTATTGCAAAAGAAATGAACCAAGAAAATGATAGCTAAATGAACGCCAAAAGATGACATTGAACCATTTCACTGGGTATTGGATTGGCCTAACTTATGATAAATATATTTTTTGAAACAGCAAAATATTTGTTAATACTACAGATTATCAGTGAGATACACACAACTTTATGTTAAAAACCTACTTCATACCATACCTCACATATCTACAATTTGCTAGGTAGGTCACCATAAACTATTTACAAGTTATTACACATTTATAGCACAATATTTTTTCTTTCGCTAAATTGTACCTGGATATTTTGTCAACTCTACTGCACTAGGTCCCAGGCGATCCTTTTACCCCCATCAATTCCCAGCAACACTCCTCAAACCATTTTTATTATTATATTCATAAGAGAAGTTCTCGTAGTTCAATTTTTTATTGTAATAATGATAAAAATAAATTTTTTATTTTTTATTTTAATATTTATTAACTTTTTTATTAAATAATTATATCAAAATTATTAGAATTTTATGCTCTTTAATATGGAATATATATTTTTCTAAAATATATATATGATATACAAATTAAATTTGTGTATTCCAACCTTTATAATTTTTATGTGTGATACACACTATTAATTTTTTAGTGTGATACATAAAAATTTATAAAGTTGTGATACACAACTTTAATTTGTATATCATATATGTATTGTTTTTGAAATCTTTTTATTTCATATTAGATAATATAAAATTATAATAATTTTGATATACAATTTTTTATTAGAAAAATTAGTTAATATTAAAAAATAAAAAAAAATCTAATTCTATCGTTAAAAACTAAACTACCTGTATTTCTACGTGTACTTGTGATCCATGTATTTTCCCCGCACCCATCGCATATGTCCTATTTTGACTTTAATATCTTCATTACAGCACCCCACCTGTACTCTGGTTTCTAGAGTAGACTGTTGAATCAAACAACCAATCGAGGCCATCCAATATTTCTTAGCTTGCCTCTTCTTGATATACATTCAAATGTCTTCAATTGTATTTCCCGGAACAGAACAGGTATGCTCACATTCTTACCATCAAACACTTTCTTATTTTTGCTTTTCCATATATGATACCCAGTTGTCCAGACAGTAGGTTGCCGCAATAATTTTCCTTGCGTTGTACTATTGTTACCATCCATGAAATTGAACAATTCATCCACTGACACACAGTTCAGAGAACCTGTCTTCCATCATTTAAAAACCATTTTCCAAATACTCATTGCATCCTTGCATAATAATAAAGAGTGGTCGATTGTTTAGGTGTTATCATCACAACAAGGACACCTTACCGTGTGAAGATCAATTCCTCATTTGTCAAGCTCCACTCTCACCGCTAACCTTTTCTTCAATGCTCGCCACACGAAGACTCCAACTTTTAGTGGGATGAGCTTATTTCTTTGAGTTTTTTCGTTTCCGTCATCTCCATGAAGCAACATATCATCACTCTTTGCCGCAAGTATGTTTGTAGCCCTAACACTATAAGAAAACATGACTAAGCTCCTCCCATTCCCCCATAGCTCGGCCCCTTGGTTTCCTTAACCATTCCCAATTGCCAACCCATCTGTCTTGCCATGTTTGCTACCTCATACCAAGCCACCCCTACTCCATAAACACAACTTTTAATTAGACTCACCTTTACCCTCGAAACCTCCTCATAATACTTCAACAACTTCATTAAATTACTTGCATTTCTCCTTCCCCATTCACCAAAGAAGATCGTGTCATCCACATACTGCAAATGTAACACCACCATGCCATCATTTCCCACCCGAACACCTTTAAAAAACTCAATATCCAATGCTTGCTGAACCAACGCATTTAACCCTTCTACTGCTATAATGAGTAAACATGGTCATAATGGATCACCTTGTCTAACCCCTCTTCCCATGACAAATTCTTTAGTCGGAGATACGTTTACCAAAACCGACACCGATGCTGATTTCAGGCATACCTCCACCCATTTACACCATTTTTAATCAAAACCCATACATCTCAACACTTCAATAAGGTAGTTCCAATTCAAAGTGTCATATGCTTTCTCAAAATCCGCTTTAAATATCAAACACTTCCATTTTTGTCTTCTCATCATATGAACAGTCTCATTTGCAATTAAAACTCCATTCAAGATATATTTATCTTCGCTAAATGCATTTTGCACATCACCAATCACCTTCTTCACTCTTTAGGACATTACTGTGACAGTGAGTACTATATATGCATTTGAATTTTCCCATTGTTCACCATTGGGCTTATCACCCATTTGTTGATCAGCTGGCCCATCCATTCCTATACCCAATTTTTCTAGCCCAACTTCATCTATACCCACACAGCACTCGGCCCATTAATCTGTTCCTCTACTGCTCTACCACCCCTACTGACCTGTCATCATGTATACCTCTCAATTCTAGAACATTTCACGCTTTTTGCCACCTCTTTCTCCACGGTTTGTGGTGATTTCTTGTTGGTACATGTGGAACCTTCCTCGTGCACTTTGATATCTGCGCTACCCCTATGCAATGATGACCCTTGGTCTTCTCCGTCAACACCCTCATTCCGATCTGCTTTTTCCAGCGACGTGTTTATGTTTTCATCTTCCTCCGAAAACTGAGTATCTTTTGATGCCATCGACATGATGTCCTCTCCCCAGTCACTATCTACATCTTCTTCAATCTGCAGTTCCACGATATCTCGAGCTTCCTCCACAATCTTCACGTAGAACAAATTTCTTCCAACCGTTTCCTGTATTAGCTCCTACACCCACGTTTGGACTAGTACTTATTGCGATCACCAGCGACTGATTTCCATCAATTGAACAACTTTTGGTATCCCTAACTGTTCCCCACCACTCTACAGTTGTTCGAAAGATCTTTTCCATCCAACATGATAAAAAAAGAGAAAAAACGTAAAAAAAGTAATAGTAAAAAAGCGAAAAAATATAAAATGAAAAAGTATAAAAAAAATTAGTTTTTTTGTTTAGAAAAGTAAATAAATAAAAAGAGAAAAAAAAGTAGAGATTAAACGGGAAAGGAATGAACGGTTCATTCCTCATTGCCTTCTCCCATCCTCGTTGCCTTTTCTCGGTTGCTACGAAAACAATAGTCTTTCTCCAATATAATATATTCTTAAACTAATGGGCTACAGTTCTAGCTAATTGTAGTGCTCTGTTTTTTTTATTATTTTTAATCTTTTTTAAGTTACTAATCAGTTACTCAATTATTTGATTCTATTTTAAAGCAAAATATTGTCATGATTTATAAAGTTATGTTATACATATTTCTATAACCGATTAACATAATACTTTGGACTAACACAAAACTCGATTAAAAGCATGAATAAAGGGCTTCGTCTAGAACTACGGCATCTGAAATTTTTTGGGACGGCCGTGTACAGGGTCCTTGCCTCCTTGGTTAGTTGGTCAAATTAGGTGAAAATTATGTGGGCATCTTTGGTAAACAAACACCAAATCATAAGTAGATCTTGGGCACTTTGTTTATTATTGTATCTAAAGAACTATTAGGTTAATTATAGCATATAATTAAAGTTTTTTAAGAACACCTCCCAAGATGAAAGGGATATTCGCTAGTGCTTGGTGTATGCCTAGTTTCCTACGAAGGTATATTTCTAGCAGATAAAATAATAATAAAAATAAAAACTGAATCACCAACAAAATCTAAACTTTAACTTTACGAATATACGTTTTCATTACAAGTAAAGAACACCAAAAGAGGGAAGGTAAAATCGTAATTCAACAAAGTATTGATGATGTATGAATAATCTTTCATTTTTATTTTTTTTAAAGTAGTTAAGTTTAATAATTCGTACGTATATATTTCAGATATACTTATAACTTATAAATACTTGTAATATAAACAGTTTTAGCTACGTTCACATATGATTTCAAAAGTAAATTATAAAATCACATAAGGCCAACTACAAATATTTCCCCCAACTTAATTGTCTACATATAAATATATGAATTAGTAGGTGAAAAGGATCTTTTGAGACGTAGAATCTGTCGCATCTCTATATTTTAACATCACGTATTCACGTGTACCCAAGGGATTTTGCATGTGTTCGGAATTGATTATTATTATGAATATTATAAGTGGTATTAATTTTACCGGTGTTTGTTAGGTGTGATCAATATCTGGTTTTAAAGTGTTTGCTTCAAAGATCGGAATGAACAACTCAAAACCGTTTAAAATTAAAGCAATTTAACGATCTTTGGTCGAATATGACAACTGATTTTTGGTTCGGTGATTGGTTTGAATATTATCGATTAAGTTAAATTCAAAAACACAATTACAGCACATGTTATTATATGCTTTTATATATATTTTTATGTTATTTAGATAATGATATTCAACTAGATGTATGCTCAAAATTTTCAATTTTTCTTCAATTTTTTCTTCTAGATTCTTTTTATCTCTTACATCTTCCTCTACTTTAAGGATACTTTCATGAGAATTTTGATTGGATCTTGGTATTATGTTTTTATGGATTGTTATTAAGTACTAACTACTTCAACTTCATTTGGATGTTTTTGTTTCGTGGAGTTTATTAGGACAAACATTACTCTTCTATCTAATTTGTGATCATATTTTGAAATGTAAATTATAGTTATTCATTTTATAAGTAGCTAACAAGAATTTAAGTTTTCGCTAATAATATTTGCTCTAGTTTTTCGGGTGATATCTTTTCCTTATACTTGCATTATATTTATTATTATTTATGATTGTCTTGTATGTGATTTGCGAGTAGTTTATTGTTGTGATTATTAGAATGTAAACAAATAGAAGTAGTGATGATGATTAATTAACTTTTTACATTTATTTAAACAAAAATTATTAAACTTTGTTGTGTCCTAACTTTTATAACTTTAAACCTATTTTTCATATTACCCTTTCCAGTTTTTCACGTGACTATAACCTAGACATTAGAAACTGATCAAGTCTATTTAAGGTAAGTAGTTAATTGTGTAAAAAATCATTACAAATCATGATATGTTTAAGAAACTATGAAAACACCGTGTAATACACATTAAATATGTATATATTAAAATGACTATGAAATCACTGTATCACTTAGTGAATTATCCGACTTAGGCATGATTGATGTAAGAAACAATGTAAGCGCTGAAATACAGTAGACTACACTGTGGATTACTGAAAGTACATGGTCTATATATGAAGCAATGTAAATCATTGTGAATAATCCTGGGATGTATAATTGGTTGAAAAGAAGAGGTTTAGGTTACAACGATCATAAACATATGCACTTAAAATATGAAAAGAATCTAATAGAGAAAGTAAAAGTCCAAGTGACTTAGAATACTTAAAACCCTAGGTTCCACTTAACTGTTAGTTTAGACAAGCAAAGTTAACAATTAGTTACACATTGGAACAAACGATAGACTCATGTCGGTGTTAAGAACGACCAGATTTATTAATACAGTATGCTACTCTGTTTATGTGCCTAAGGTTACAACCAGAGAGGTCACTTGTTCCACATAAGAACAAAGTCTTGAGAGTTGAGTAGACTTATTCGGTCAGCATCACGATAACCTAGTTCTTGGTGACATATCACTTTAGAATGTAGGCTAATTTGGTAGGGCTTTAGTGTTTATACTAAATACTGGTAACCCCAGTGTTTCAAGGCTAGCCCTGTTTAACATTATTATAATGATCTTCTTGAAAACCCTAATTGCATAATTTTGACAATCACATTCTACCTCTATCAACTTTATCCTTAACTTATTTGCTCTTTTATTTTATCCGTTTAATTAGAATTAGAAAATGTTAAAACATCAAACCTACCTACTTAAAACTCATCCGAAAGAATTATCTTATCTAGAACATCATCTTCATTTCAAACCGTTGCGATTTTAAGAACGACCTTAGGTTATACTTACCGCTTACTCGTTATTAACAAGTAGGAAGTACATATAATTTAAGCGCCTGCTAATTATAAATATAAAACATACACTGAATCCCCTCGCTGTAATGCGATGATTCGGGGATACATCAACCCACCCCAATAATACACTCGCCGCGACGTGACGATTCAGGGGTGCATTAATCCACCCCAATAATTCAATACTCACTTTATAAGTGTTGTTCCTTATTTGTCAAATCTTACCTTTGCTACTGTTTTGCTCCTTACCTTCTTGCTAAAATCGGTTAATAATAATAGAATAAGTTATTCAGCCATCTCTTACTTACTTACAATATTTATCAGAGCACGATGCTCTTACTTTTGTTGAAGTTAAAGTTAAACTATGTTTTAAGGTTTAGCCTTCAAAAAGTTTTTTTGAGAAATAATTTTTACAAAAGGTTAAGTTTGATTTATGGATTTTCAAAAAAACTATAGTGAGGGGTGTCTATGGTTAGGCCACCATTGGTTGAAATCGAAATATTTTGTTATTGGAAATAAAGATTTAAAATCTTTGTTAGATCCAAAGATCATGATTAGTGGGAGATTATTGAGAATGGTGATTATGTTGATACTAGATATGATAAAGAGGTAGATAAACATTTTTCAATTGAAAAAGAAGTTTTGACACAAGAAAAGAGAAATCTTGCTAAAAACTTTGAATCAAAAATGATTTTATATCACTCTTTACTTATGAAAGATTATGGATGAGTTTTCATGTTTAAATCGGCAAATGAAATTTGAAAAAGTTAAATCACCAATCATCAAGATAACCCACAAGTCATGGATAACAAAATTGAATTGTTAGTTCCAGTGGCGGATCTTGGACATATATTTTGGGGGGGCAAAATCATTTTGAACCGAAATACACAAAAGCGTATTTCAATCATGCTAAAAAAGAACACAACCAATATTATAATTTTTTATGATGTATATGAGCATTTATCAACAAACTTATTACTATCATTCGTTATTCAACTTGTAACACAAAATTTCACCTGACATGTGACTCAACTCATAACAGTAATGAAATTTAAAAATATAATGGTAGAATTATGATAGAATTTAAATATTTAGTTTATTTTCATTTCATAGTAGAACATGAAAAAAAAATGCAATGTTATCAAAGGTAAAACTAGCATCGATACATAAGAGAATATATATATATATATATGTATGATACATATTGTTAGACTAACTATTTATATATAAGTAAACTAGAAAATAGTTGCATGTATTTAGTACTTTGTATCTGTATATATATTAACCTATTATCATAATTAGTATATCTATATGTAAAATAATTGGAAGTCGCATTATAAGAAAAAACGGGTAAAGAAGACTTATGATAAGCAAAAATAATGAACTGACAAAAGAGGATTAAACCCATGTGGCTACTCTTCAATGCAAACACACAGCGTCATCAACCAACTGACAATAGATACTTGAATTTTTTCTCTATTTTACACTTGATCTACACGTTGGTATTTTTAACTCTATAGTATTAATATATACATGATAACAACTTTGAATTTTGGGGGGCCCAAGACCTCACCCCTACCCCCCCTTAAGATCCGCCACTGGTTAGTTCAACAATGTGAACAATTCAACATCCTTGATGATGAAAATTTTAAAATAGGTTTTTCTAGATTTAACACTATTGTTACGAGTTTGAAAGTCTTAGGTATATCTTATCCCAACAGAACTATGTTAGGATGTTCTTTAGAGCTCTACCACCAAGTTGGAGAGCAAATGTGACGACAATTGAATAATCAAAAGACTTGAACGTGCTACAAATGGATGAACTTATTGGAAACCTCAATGTCTATGAAACCATCATGGAGAAAGATGCAGAAGTCTCCAAGATGAAGAATGAAAATATCAAGTCAATTTTATTAAGAGCAAAGCTCACAAAAGATTCGTAGAGTGACTCTATTGATTTTGAATATGTTCCATTAAGTGGAGATGATAAAGATATTGCCTTGGCGGTAAGGTAATTTAAGAAGTTATTTAAAAAAAGAGAAAACTTTTTAAAACAACCGTATAACCTAAAGAAGAAATATAACAACTACAACAAGGACATGAAACCTCAAAGGAAGTGCTTCAAGTGTGGTGATTGATGATACATATTTATCTTTAGAAATATCCCTCGTTTTATCTGTAATTTCGGTTAGTTTGATGAAATTTTTGTCTTAAAAGGTTAAAATTATGTTTACAAGTGTTATGAGTTGGATGCGTGAAGAAACGGGCAAAAAGTCACAAAGAAAACAAGAATTGAAGTGGTCAAGATAGGTACCCACCAGGTACCAATTGCTTCATCCTGGTACTCTATGAAGAAGGTCTACCCGCCAGGAGTATTCCTTTACCCACTGGGTACTACATGTATAAACGGGTACATCATGGCTCAACGGGGTAATTTGTGACAGAAACTTTTGAAGTGAATTATACACGTCGGGTAAAGCATCTACTCGCAGGGTACTCATGTCTATCTGTGTAGCATCCAGTCGGGTACAAGAAGGTCATCCAGGTGGTGATCTATGGTACCCGCCGGGTACCTGTGTCAGTTACGGGTTTTTCACAAATCAATCCAAATTAGACCCTAATAATCATATCCTTTTGAATGAGTTTTTCTCTGAGTTCCTAAGGGCGATTTGGGGCGATATTAGAGGTTTGTTTATCATTATTCCACCATTGTTATTCCAAGATTATAGATTCAACATCTAAGACGTTCACGCAATTCGGTTTACATCTTTTCTTTTGATACAATTTTTACTTTTCGTCTTTGTCTTTTGTTTTTTCTAGCCTAGTCATGAGCTAATTACTTTTACATTAAGTTGGATGATGTGATCTATTGATTAGGGGTGTTAATTCTTTGATGTTTACGGTTGTTTAATTTATTTTTAATCGAAGAACCATCTGCATTTTAGTTTTAATAGTTGATTTATCTTGTTTTGTTTATGCAAGATAGTGGAATCTTTTATATTTAAATGGTTCATTACAATTGTTTGTCTATGAATAACTGTCAATTGATTGTGGAAGCAAGATTGAAATAAGACTTGTTAATTAAATTCAAATATGTGTGAATTGAACTAGACGAGAGTTATTCAATTCAGTTTAGTAACTCCACGGGAGTAGTTTTACAAGATTAAATCATAAGTTAACGAATTGAATTGAGATTTAGTTTGTTTAGAAACCTATAGCGGAATCAATAGACAACTTCTAATCATTTGGTCAGGAGGAGTGGAAGCGAATCTTATTCTGAATTCAATTTGATAAACTATATAAGTTAAACTCGTTTTAACAAACACCCCGAAGTCTTTTAGTGAATTAGTCCAAGTGAGTGTCGTTTTTATTATTTGATACATTTCTAAACTGATTTCTACATAGTCCAATTGTCTGCCTTTATTTACTTTTACATTTAATTTAGTGACAATTACAAAGAAACAATTCGGTTGCAAAACCTCCCCCCCCCCCCATTTATTTATTCGTTCATATTAATTTCACACTTTAATATTCAATTTTTAGTTGTACTGTTCCTTGGATCGATTAGAATTTACTATAGCTATACTACTACACGATAGAGTGTACTGTCTACTTGTATCATAGTTTAATTGCAATATTTTAGTATATAAATTTATTACTAGATTTTGCATATTAATTTTTTGAGGCCACTGCCAGGAAACTATGTTTATATTAAAGAGTTTATTTTGAGTTTTAGTTAATCGATCATTTCTCTCAATTATTTACGATTCAGATAAATAGTGAATCTATAATTTTATATTATTTTTCTAGACACTTAATCCTGAATTATAATTATAAATTAATATTAGGTACAAATCATTAAATATCAGGTTAAATACAATATTCTATTTTATATTTTACCCATATAATACTAAATAATTTAAACAAAGATAGATAAATTCACTTATGTAAATTTAAAATTAAAACTAAAAAATACAATAAAGAGTTAACGACCCACTCCAATAATACAATACTCACTTTATAAGTGTCGTCCCTTATTTTGTCGAATCTCACATTTGCTACTGATTTGATCCTCACCTTCTCACCTTTTATCTTTTCGATTTATTTTAATTCAAAGTCAATGTCATAGGGTACAGGCACAAGCATTGATTACAGAAAACAACTACAGAATTGTCCCGTCCCATGAAGGGTGGAAAATGACTTAAACTTATCTTTGAAAATTATAACTTATCTTACAAAATTATCTCTTTGATAATAACAAAAACATAGAATTTGCTAGAACCACCCTATATTATCTAACTTATATTTGAACACGTAGTTAACTAGAGTCGATACCAAATAGTTAGTAGTCATCAATATATATATTATATTATATAAATATATAGTAGTATACATGTGATCAAATCATTTTGATATAGCCTAACTACAAACTTTAATCTTGTTATAGTAATAGATAACATATTATACTGCTGTGTTTTTGGGGTCGCAATCTCTAGTAAATTGTTAATTTTCTTTTTTTCTTTTTTTAAGGCAAGTGTGGTGTAGTTTCATGGTTGGTGGCCTTTCATGTTGGCCATAGTGCTGCTTGTTTGGTCTGGTTATTTCTTTGTTATAAATTAATGCTTTTCCAAAAAAGAAAATAAGTGTACTAATAAAACTAACTATACTACTATTGAAGCATGAAAACTACTACTAAGTAATGCAATTAACCACAAAATTTGGCATTATTTTGAAAATATATTCATCTTCCAAATAAAAACGTAGATACTTCTTAAAGCTAAGCAAAGCAAAGCAATTCAAAGCACACACATTACATTTGTGGCTACAAAAGATAAGAAGTTGCAAACAACAACAAAAATAAACATTACATCTTGAAAAATACAAAGCATATTCATATTTTATGTCATGCTCCCTTCACTTGTATTCCAAGATCATGTTGTTTTCTGGTGCTAATCCAACACAAGCCCTCATAATGTTCTCTAGCATTGCCCTCTGTTTTGCTAGTGCATTCACCACTGGTGTGCCTGGTGGTACCTATTTTTTTCAATCAAAAACCACTTTACATCATTTTTTCGGTCCCACGAGCATGTGATCGATACAATAATTCATCAGAATTGTACAACGAAAAGATAACGAATCTTGATAACTTACAAGAGGGGCCTTTGTTAGGTAACTGAGAATGGTAGCTACCGGGTGGAACGAATGGAACTTTCCCTGCAATAATGTTTTGAGATCACATGATTAGTCCTTATAATCGTCAGTTTCATTAAGGCGTATTTTAGTGATTATTTTGATAGTGGAAGAAAGTGAACCTCGGCTTCAGATTTGAGTTCAATGCGAGTACTGAGCTCAGCGAGTAGAACTAAGTCCAAGATGATTGGAGCAGCCAATAGTGAGTCCTCACATGTGTTATGCATTACAATGGTGCTTTTACCGCCCATAAAGATCTCAGACGTGTACTCGTCCATTGCTCTCTTGCTATCTCCAACGTATGGGACATACTGCATAAATAGTTTCACATCATTAATCCAATTTTAAACTCATAACAGCAACAAAAATGTTGTTTCATGCTTTCATATAATTGATTATATAAAACCAGTAAACGTATGATGTTTACCCTGTTCAGGTTACCATAGAGGACAACTTTTTTATCTTTTTTAGTTATATACAAATTAAATACCTTGATGACGACCACATGGTCAGGATGCTCGCCAGGCTCAAATAAGATAGCATTGCTAGAAACCATATCATCTACAACATTGCTCTTTGAGATCTCCTTGGATCGGAATGTTTGTGGAGCCGACAAGTTCATTCCATCATTGTTTCCCAAGTGATTGTAGCTCACGATGGACGTTGGCTGTTACCAAAAGGTTCCAATCAGCGCTGTATAATTAATTTAACGAAATACAATCATTAAACTGAAAAGAATAGCTTAAATCACCTTTATGCCAGCTCCAACAAGGAAATCAACAAGAACAGACTTCATCTTAGTTTGACCACTCTTAAAGTCATCTCCACCAATCAAGCTGTTCCTTTTAATAGCCAATTCAATAACCCCTGCATCCACAATTCAAATTAGCATAATAAGACACTGAACATAAGCTTTAGTAATATCATTGAAGAAATCAGAACGAGGGTGAGAAACGTTACCTGGTACGAACGTGTTTTGTGGGCTGCCATTGATAAAAGGCACATTTTCAAGAATACAAGCAATAGCAAACAAGGTTGATGGAGAAATTTCAGCTTCATTTCTGTCTAATGAAGCAAATAGGCTTTCCATTGTGTCATTAAGCCCAACCATAACATTACTGTATCTTTCTGTGTTTGCAGTCCACAGAACCACCACTTTGTCTACCTTGTTTGCCTCCTTGAACTCCCTGTTTTCATTACCATTTAACAGAAGTCAAGTTTTGACTCAGGGTAACAAAATTTTGAACTAATAATGAAATTAATCTTGTTACTACATAGTAATCCTAAATCAACCAGCTTTAAGTTACACATAATTGGTGAGCAAAAGTATATTAAATTAGCAACATGGACATATTTGTTTATTAGTATCTTGACAAATTGAAAATAAATAAGGTCAAGAAATGGGACAGTGTGTATACCTGATGTCCTTAATGAGCTGTTGGATTTGTTCATTTTTGGTTCCTTTGATCACGTTGTCTGCACGTGCACCTTGATTGGCAGCAATGAAGTCAGGGTCAAAGATACCAGGAAGTGGGACCATAGATTCCATGTAAGGCCTTAACTGCTTTTGGAGATCAATGTCCAAAACCTTGGCTCTTGCCATGGAATCAGCCAAGTTCATGCTGCTTATGTCCCATCCTCCAAAAACGATATCGTCTGGGTTCACCTAATTAATCATCAATAGTTATGTACTTGATCAGCACTCATTATTACAATAGTCACAAAACACCAACATATACTAATAAGTTATAATCAAATACCATAGGGAGAAGACTCTTGAAAGGTGCATAGATCTCCTCTCCATTGAATGACCCAACTCTGATAGTTGATGCTTGAGTCAATGAACCAAAGTAGTTTGCTTGTTGCACTTTTTCTTTGGTTGCCCAAGATATTCCCCTGTTTCATAATTAATTTTTAATTAATCACTCATTAATGATCAAACAAAAAATCGGAGGTCCACCAACCCACTATAGTTAAAACAATTTTTTAATTATTCCAGCAGTAGCTAACAAAAATACTGAATCAGTCTCTCTATCCTATAATAAAGGTATGACCGACTCCATTATAATGAATAATAATAATATGATGTGAAAATACTTCCATAATTAAGTTGCATATGCTAAAAATAACTTCAGTTGGTCAGTACACTAGGCTGCTGGTTATTACTGAAAATGAAACAACTGCTTTATGATTAATAAACTAATGCTTTATAAAATGGTGTTTCCACAAAAACATTACTTTAGGGACCAAGAACAAAGCTAGTGGGGTAAAGGTGATTACGACATGACATAACATTGTTATAAATAAATAAATAAATAAATATAAATATAAATAAATAAATAACAACAAAAAGCCCTTTTCAATTATTATTAGTACAAATACTTGAACTTTTTGCTAAAAAAAAGAAGCTGTGGTATCTTTTACTGTAATTATATTATAATAATATAAATAAATATATAATATATTGTATTGGTAACGTGATTCAATTTATTTCTCAATTAACAAAGATCACTCACAAAATCCATGTGAGGTTGCCATAATTAACTTCAACTTTTGTTTTCCTTTTTCGGCAAGTATTTAAATTTTATCATTAATATATTTCTTTTATTATATTCTGCATTCAACTAAATTCCATATTTCCATTCACAAAACAAGTATTATTTGTGAAAACCTTAACAAAATTTCTTAGTTAATGGCCCTGGAAAACAACAAAACGTGTGTCATACAACTATATATATCAGTTGTTGAGTTGTTGATCATAAGAGCACCGCAAGAATGCGTCATCATTTTTGGTCTAGAACACTGTCTAACAGTGTTCCGTCACTTCATGATGGCGTTTCGAATACCCGTGGCGGTGTGTTTTTTTCTTTTTTTTTTATTTGAATTTGATGATTTAATACAATTTAGTTGAATGAGAAACAGAGACTGGTTTTGTTTGAATTTGATGATTTGAGGTTTGGGTTTAGAAAATATGTGAAATTTTAGGGAGTGAAGAAACGGACGAATTCTGGGTTGCATGGTTTCTGGAACGAGTGTTTCTATTCGAAATTTAGTTAACGGACGTAAAAACAAAATGTGAAAAGTTAAAGGACGCTTTTGTAATTTTGTAAAATAATATGGAAGACTATAATTCGTATGTCACATTATAATATTTTCGTTTTATATCATACTAAGAATCGTGATTTGTTTGTTTTTATTTATCGTCTATAAATTTATGTAATTTATTTAACATACTTTTAATTGCTAGAATTTTTAATTTATTATATTTTAATTATAAACTTTTTATTTTAATAAGTATATTCTTTTTTATTAATTTCAATTTATAAAATTATTTAAACTTTTTCAAAAAATAAAAAATAAGACACTGTCCTTCACTTCTTCCAATTTTTCAGTAACAATATTTTTTCTGAACACAAAACGCTAAACCGTCCCAATTCTCTAATACTTAGTTTTAATAAATTATATTTTAACATCAGTTATATTTATACTAAATATATCTGCATGACTCTGATCAATTTTTCTCACATGTATCACCTGCCCCACTTGTCTTTTTTTTTTTTCCGTGTCAAGAATTAATTCTTTTTAGCACACACACATGTAACTTATATAATTAATAATGCACATATAAAATACACATACATGTATAAACAATATAATATATATATAATAAATATGTATACACGTATATATATATATATTACTCCGTATTATATACACAGCAGAATGGTCTATGTGAAAACATGTGTTTGTGAGGTAAGCAGGAGAGTAATTTTACGTGTAATATTAATCGATAAATACTACTAGAAAAATAATTATATATATATGAAAATTAAATACTTACAATTCAGTTTAATCCATCATCAAAAAGAACTTAGCTTTCAAACTCATATAACATCTCATTTCAACTTTATTCGACTGACGGACAAAAGTTAGATCGCAAATCAATCAATCAATATATAAATAGATATATATATATACAAAATAATTTCTTCAGATTTCAATAAAATATATAACTTCCATAGTCTCATGTGAATCAATATCAGTATATAAAGGTCTAAAACAATAATACGATAAGACTGATGACATGTACATGCAAAATGTAGATATACATGTTTTAAAAATCGCATCTGATTCCATCCAAAAATTAAATTAAATTAAACGTAAATACTCACTCCCGATTTGCGATAACACCAGCAGTTAGGGTTGATCCATTGTTTCCTCCCCATCCAACAAGCATAACCCTATAATCCGATCATTAATAGTTATTAATACGAGTATTTTATAACGGGAAATGAAAAATATAAAAGAAAAAAAAGGGAAAAAAGAACGAACCCTAATTTGGGAACACGGGCCTGAGTTTTAAACTCATATTTGACAGTTTTAGGCTTAACAACCCATTGATAAGCACCATTTTTCTCCTCATGAACAAGTTCTGTGGTATCGTAATTATACAGTGAATGAATTTCATCTTCACTGTACTTAACATTGGGGCTTTCTACCTTAAAGCTCTCGATAAACATATTCGCAAATTCTGAATGCGATTAATGTTTATTAACTGCAAAAGAGAGTGAAAGAAAGAAAGTTGTTTCTGTGTTATGAGGTGATTTTTGCTATGGGGAGTGAAGGGTGTATATATAGAGAAATTTGGTTGTGGTAGGTACTAACACGTGTCCACTATTCATTGGGTTTGGGTCCTACGTATAATAACCATATACGGGAATCTTTATAAAAAAATATTTGCTCTACGGTACCTACTTCGTTTTCTTGTTTTCTTATAACTGGTTGCAATGTTAAATTAAAATATACTGCATGTTTTTAAGAACGTTTTTTTAAATATGGTTATTGGTATGTTTAAATACTATTTCCTTGCTAAACCACCAAATCGTAATCATAATAAAAATATATTATTATAAAATGTTTGAAAAGTTAAAGACAGAACATATAAGCATTTTTTATCTATCATACAGTTAAATACTTTATTTAATTCATGGTTAAAGTTGTCAGGAATTTAGGACCCAAAACAATACACATAATTGATCACAATTGAAACCACAAATCAATAAATGATTATCGTAAATGTGTAAATGTAAATTGATACGACTAACTAACGTGGTTATATCCAATTGGGTTTATTGGTTTAATCCACGGCCAACTACAGAGTTTTTCATTATTATTTTGTAGCTTGTAGAGTTTATACGATAAGGGTTATATTTTATATATCAAATAAAAAAAAGGAAAAAAGTCGCATAGGATTTTATGGTTGACCTAACTTACCCACCGGGTATACAAGAGTACTCGTCGGGTTATTTTCAAAGGAACAATCAACACTTCCAACTAAGTGAGTACTCTTGTGTTATTTTCAAAGCTAGATTGTGTGCTAGTTATGTGTGTTCATCCTTCCATACATATATGAACTTGCATAATATATTTATATGCTTTGTATATTGATGACCTTGCATGTGCATTTTATACATTTTAATAATTATTGTGTGATGGGCAAATTACCTTTAAAAATGAAAATCTCTTGATATTAACTCAAGTTGGTTAAGTCTTTATCTTTGCGGTTTTGACTCACCATAACACTTATAATGATTAGCATGACTATCAACGAGTGTCTAATATCCTAAATCACAATAATCGGAATCCCCATAAATTTATTAAATGTTGAACCTTTGATTATATTATGATTGTATTATAATTATACTTGTTCATTATTGTGTGTGATATTTTGTATACAAACACACAAGCTCACTAAGCCTTTAGGCTTACGCATTAAATACATTCTCAGGTTCAAAGAAGTATATTCGACTCACGATGGATCAATAATAGGTGAAATGGAATAAGGAGACTATTTGCCTTATCATGCGACAATGCCCCGACATTTTTAGTTATTTTATATTTATGTTAAGATGTAACTTTCGTTGGATATTAGGCACTTTGTAATATATCTTCGCAACAACTCTTTATGTGTGGTTAAGCTTTCTATAATATTAAATTGGGGGTATTATAGTGATCATGACTTAGAATTCAAAAAATCCACTTTAATTGAATTTTGTGATGATAGAGGTATCATTCAAAATTTCCCTCTATGAGAACGCTACAACAAAATGGAATTGATGCTAGCAAAATGTTATGTCAAGGAAATCTCAAAATCTATTTTTGGGCTGAAGCAATCAATACTAAATGTTATAATAAAAAAAGATCAATAATATAAAAAGACATGGCAATACTTCATATGCGTTATATCATCAGAAAGCCCCTAATGCACATTACTTTCATGTATTTGGAAGTAAATATTTTATTTTGAATCAAATGGATCAACTAGCAAAGATAGATCCAAGTCTAATGAGGAACTGTCTGTTGGATATTCTTCAATCTCTAAGGCTTATAGAGTCTTCAACAGTAGGAAAAGAAATATTGAGGAGAGTATCAATGTCACATTGGATAATTCATCAGTAAACAATGTTCAGGCTCCTTAGTCTGAAATTGATTTACATGAAGAATTGGTCAATTCCAGTTCAAAGTATGAAAGTTCTTTTTCAAAAGTTAATGTAGGATTCACCCTGATGAGTCTGATAGTGATGAAGAAGCCACACCAAAGGAAACTACACAGCCTAAAGAAATAAACCTAATCTAATTATGAAAATGACTTTTTAGTATTGTATCAGTATCTAGTATGGTATATTTTACATGAAAACTCAACCTTTATTTATAGATAAAGAGTTGGTCAACTGAAGCTCGGCGGGTGCAAGTAAGTCGCATGGCATGCAGACATCCAATTCTCAGTTGCTCTTAACTTCAGGGAATCTGGTCTTCTTTAAGATTTAATGCTAAGTATACATAGATTATATTCATATATCTAAAGTTGGTTGAAAAACCGAATTGGAATGGTATTTATCTTTATCTTAAAGTCTTCAGATAAGTCTTAAACTCTTTAATCGTATGTATCCATTCTACTATGTGGGCTCCTCCTTAGCACTCAACGAGATGATGCTGATGTATTCCATAATTTGCATTATAACCCTCGATTGTCTTCATTTTCAACAAACCTCCTTTAGTTTATGAATTATACAAATATGAACAAATTAAGTACAACATCTAATTATATCTAATATTTAATAATAAAACTATAATTAATGCATAAAAACATATACATATTAGAACTCATCACCGTCATTAAGGCAAAGATGGAAATCCCAATTCAAAAAAGATAGATAGCAATGCCCGGGAGAACGACAACTAGAACACCCAACTAACACTGCTGAACTAAAAATTAAGGATCAAATACACACCAGGGATTAGAACACCATTGATCCCTAGACTTCGAAACATGAACACTTCTCCGGAAAGAGAGAACAAATGACTTGCATCTAATCATACTAATAAGCTCAGCCCAACCGGACAAAGGATTATGGCCATTGAACACACAACGGTTACGAAAACCCCGATAAAACCAAGCAAAACCCATAAATGACCAACCTCCATTGAACATACAATCGATATCCAATCCAACTTTTGCAACTCCAATCACTGACCAACCTCCATGAAATGTAACAGATCATGAACAATTTCGAGGTATGGGAAATCTAAACCCCACCAAAAGAAATTGGATCACCAAACGTTAACTTCAATTTTCACTTAGTGAAAGTGTGGGAAATATTTTCTACCTAATTTTGACAAAGAGGAGACGTAAGGAGTCCAAATCAATACCTCTATAATTGAGAATACATCTAAACGACTCTTCATTAAACTCTGACTCGGCTCTTACTCTAAGAACACCTCTCCAAGTCCACTTACATTCCCAGTTACCATCATCAGACCATCTACCTTTGCTAAAAACAGACCTGTCATGATCAGCATCCAAATTGAAAAGACGGGGAAACCGAAGGTGTCGTCTCCAGCTTTCAATCCATTTATCCCTCCAGAAGCTACAATGACGACCGTCCCAAAGCACATTACCAAATGACTCACGAAAATAGAGATCAACCTCATCACAATGAAAGCCACATTAATTATATGAGCCCATGAGCTGCCACCACCACCAGTGTGAACCTGATTAACGTCAAAGCCACCATCTTTCCCTTGCATACACTTAATTATATTAGCACATAGAGCATTTGGTTCAGTTGTTAGCCGCCACCACCATTTACATAATCAAACCACATTTTTAGCCATTAATCAGCTAGTACCCAACCCTTCTTTATCTTTTGAAGCTAAAACTTTAGATCATTAAATTCTGACAAGCTTTTAATTATTATTTTCAGTCATACCCCAAAAAACAAATTTATATCTCAAACACTCTAAGATTTTATAAACCCCCACAGAAACGTTGAACAAAGGGAAGCAATAGAAAGGAATACTCCCTTGATCTGATCTGAAAAGAGTCGACCTCCCACCACAAGACAATAATCTGGACTTCCAATATGAAAAATCAGATTTGAACTGATCAATAATCGGCTCCCAATCATCAATTTTACTCATATTTTTACCGACAGGCAGGCCGATAAATGATAGGTTCTCTTTCCTTCCATCTGTTACAGTCATATTATATAATTAGTAATTATGTTTTATAAATGTAAAACTTGACTTAGTTGTCGGTCAAAGCTTGGGTCCTATCAAGCACTTGTACTTTTGATTCATCCTTTGAGTAGTGTCGAATGTAAAAAAATGAATTGAAGTAACGTAGAAATAAATAGTTTAGAGGTAATATGTAATTTATGACAGTCTTTTTGATACATATATTTAGTGCATACATTAAAAATTAATCACATTTAATGCAAGCTAATTGCAAAGAGATTCCTTTGTCACATCTAATTAGATATATTGTTTAGTGCATACATTCAAAATGACCGAATGTCATCTTCAATAATGCACCAAAACACAACTTAGATCATAATGGAGCAATAAGTTAGTGTATTCCTTTTTCATCCAAGGCACCAAATTGATGTTCAAATTCGATATCACATTATCCAACAACTTAATTTACATCGAATTTGATGTAACACTATTCAACGTATCAAAATATACTGTAAATATTTATTTTTTATTTAACTAATATGAATTTACTGTAAATAACTTAGCTGAGACAAATTTAATATGAAAATATAGTATAAATTGAGTTGATATAAATATTTGGTATAAATTTTGAATACATTGGAGATGAACATATTGGATGGATAATGAATGCATTGAGATTGAGGTGCTCTTAAGACTTAAATAGGTTACTAAATGGGAGTCAACAAATGAACTACAAAATAAATAATTCCCACTCAGTTTAGAAGTTATGTGGCCGATAAATCTCTAGAGTTTAGTTAAGCTCTGCTTGAAACTTATCTGGTATAACTTGTTACCCATAAATTCGAAGCTATGCAATCTGTTGATTAAGAAAATTGATCATTTATTCAAACACTTTATTTCTGAAGAAATTTTTAATTGTATTTTATTATTATTATTATTATTATTATTATTATTATTATTATTATTATTATTATTATATTTGTTTGAATATATGGTAAAATGTCGAAAGGAATAACATAAATATTAATTTTTGTTATTTGAAAGTCTATAATTTTAATTGTTACATTAAAATGATTAATACTTCTAATTCGATATATTCTAAGGGTTTGAACCCGATATCTAGTTACAAAAGGGATGAGGTGTCATATAAACGATGTCGTGAATTATTTGTTGTTATTAATTTAAATCTAAGTAATCAAAAAACATAATTTACGTTCAAAATAATAGTCACACCCCTTGTTTCTAAACCAAAACTAACGTTACACACACTAAACCCTAATTTGGTACAGATCTCATACATATGTATTAAAAATTCCATGTAATAAAATGAATATACACGCACGATCGGCATCTAGCTGGGTGAAAGTTTGAACAATAGAGCCCCACATCACTTAAAATTTCAAATTAGAAGTCTTAATCCTTTTATTATAATAGTTAAAATCATAGCTAACAAATAATAAAACTTATTATTTATGTTACATTTTTTGACATTTTGCTCCGTAATAAAGAAACAGAGAACAAACGAAAGAGTAAAAGACATGATGCATTATCACGTGAAAGGGATTCAATTAACGTTTTGTGAGTGGGCCAAGGCTACTCGATCTAAGTGGAATTGAACATGCAAGTTCTGGAGGGATCGGGTCGACATTTGTCGTGTGATCATACGAGAGCTCCCCGATGAATTTGGTTGTATCGTGACCACTCAACCGAACTACACCAATCAATTCACCACAACCAATCTTGTGGCCATCACTCTGTTGTCTCTTTCTTTTGGATTATATTAACGATTTTGACAGATTAACTAACAACTACCTTTTGAATTTTCATTTTGGGTATAAAGTGACCCTTAAGTTGTTTGTTTGGGGAAAATGACTCTAGTGAGATGTATATTTTTGAACATTGTGGAAAATTAAAACTGGGGACGAAGTAGCCAATTTGATAATGAATCAAAATATAATTTCTAGTGAAAAAGATGTAGATGCCCTCGTATGTTCGGGACGTGAATTGACTTGACGGTGAAAAGTTAATGAGGTAATACGGATTGACAAAATTAAAAATTATCGGAATGGACGGTGTGATAAAAAGTTGAAAAACACAAAAATTGTCAGTGTGAAAATTAACGCAAAGGAATAAAAACGTACAAGAAAAGATTTGTGAGTCGTGACACATGGCAAAATCACGTATGAATATGAACATCGGTAAATAATGAATTCTATGTATTACGCGATGTCAAATGACTTAGGGTTATAATGGTTTTCTTCGTCCAGTCTCAAATTTTCAGTATCTTAAATTTTAAATATTCAAGTTTTTTCTCATAATTTACTCTTTTAAGTTTGCGTTGATTTATTGGTTTAACCCTTCAAATGATTTAACAATTAAACTTTTTGAAAGTTGGATGGTTAAACTAAATACATTTAGAAGAGCAAAAATATTTTACAAGTTAAACTTTAGAGATTAAACCAACAAATCTTTGAAATATAAAGAATAGATATCTCTTTAAAGGTGTAAGTTATTAGAGGAATATTAATTATAAATGTGTTATTATTTAGTATAGATATATAAAAATAAATGATATGCATGCCAATATCTTTTCTTATATATCGCTTTAGTTTTGTTTGATCATTGTTTAATTCTAATTCATTTTGCATTTCATTACTCAGTATTTTGGCGTTTGTTATAACATGAAGTATATACCAAAACCTAGAGAACCAAGGGAAGGATCCATCACCATCGAACATCTACCACGAACCACCATTAACGAGGAAGAGATTTGGCCCTAACCTTTTGTATATCTTTTACTAGATATTTGAAGGCATGATATATAGCATAAGTTAAAATTGAATATAAAGGCTCGTGGCATAAGCAAACCCATATATTTATTTGAATCTTTTAATTTAGTACCATTAATTTATCATTTTTCTTTGCCCTTTTTTTCTTCTTAAAGAGTATCGTGCTATAGTGCGAATTTACATGTCGATGTGCAAATTGTGAACCAATTGTTTTTTTTGTATTTTTCTTTATGTGGTGAGTAAATATGTAAATGAGTCGAATTATTCGCTAGATATTTGAGTTCGACTTGTTAAAGATAGGATAAGATATATGCTTGAACATATTTTGAAGATGATCAAGTTTGACTTTATAATATCGAGCTCAAATAGACTCGTGAGTTTAAACATGGTTACTATTATACACTAAAAATATTAAATGTAGAAGATGGACATGACAACTGTACTATTGACAGCATAAAATAGATGTGTTGTTGATCAATCAACATTAAAAAACAACTGCATATTTTTCATTTTTTGTCATTCGACTTTTTTATATACACAAATTATCTCTGCACTAAAACTGAGAGTCTCATTTCATCTTTACAGTTAGCATTAGAGATTACTTCTCCTATAAAATATACAACTACATAACAAAAATAACTATATATATGATATTCAAAATTGGGACTATAATAATAATCATGAATATAATTAAAATTACGTAAGAATCTAAAACTAATCATATACAAATCAAATAATAATTTTTAACAAAACGATAGAGATACCTAATTAGATAGGTCTAAATATAGACTTAATAAAGAGGATGTGACATATGATAAATTTCATATATAAAAGAACGAGAGAGAAAATATTTCATCAATAAATGAGTTAGTCATATTTTCAAGTCAATCTAATTAAATATGTATGTCATCACTCTAATTTAAAATATATAATATAACAACCGAGTTGAGTCTGAGTTAAACTCGAACTTTTAAAATGTCTAGTGAGTAGAACTATTTAACATCACATATTAATCTGGAAAGACTCGAACGTGAACTCGAGGTCAAACTCGATTCGAACCGTTTATATTCCTACCGATGGGATAAGTGGTGATGGAATATGAGTGATAACAACTAATAAGAGTGAAATATTGAAAATGAAATAAAACGAGTGATAACAACTAATAAGAGCGAAATGTGGAAAATGAAGCAAAGTACCTAGAAAACAAAAGTAGATAATAACGTTGATCTATTTTAGAAATGATATTTTCTACACGTACTAATATTCCTTGGTTTGTATTTTTGTGTTTTTATTCGATAGATAACGATACCGTTAACTTCAGTTGATAAATCGTTTTTCATTCGCGTGAACGAAAAACAAGTCGACGTTGGAAATTTAGAAAATCCACATAAAAACATGGACTTCTTGAAACGTCAATACTTTCTTAATCATACTTCATTATCATATTCATTTACGGCCAATTTTAGTTTGGCTATACTATTTACCATGAATTTATGCCTACCTTATCTGTTATTTCTGCCAAACTAGTGTAATTCCCAACTTTCTTTTCCTGTTTGTCCATTAGGCAATGGTAATCATATGTGAAATTGAAAAACACATTGTTTAAAAATGTACCGCATAACAAAAGATTATCAATTAAATATATACATAAACACGATTATACTAAATCACTTGGCCTTCTACACACAAGATATGACCTTGATCATATGCTCAATATTCATATATATGCATCAAAATTGTACCCTAATTTTGTATACATAATAATTTGAGAATAAGTTAAGGAACCTAATCAAATCTCTTCACGTGGATATACGAATTTTAAGGAACATCTCCTTATGGGTTTGATTTTACGGGGATTCCTCATCCCCTTGACCGAGAACACCTCGATCAGTTGAGAATTTCCGGTCAAATCGAGTTCAGGTATTACATTTCTGATAGTGTATTAAACTTTTTACCTATGTAGAAAATTGAAAGATGGTTGTATGAGACATATATGAGACACGTGTATGGTTACAACGTGGAAAAAGAGCAAAGAAAGTAACAGGGAGGAGTCAGCATCAGCATTACATCGAGCAGTTTCTCCATTACCCTAACATAATGGACCCAACATATTATGCCACACGTCCGATCGTCTGCACACACAACTAACCATCACATTTCTACTCCCACTTCTACTTCTACCTCCACCTCCACCTCAATATTTCTAAATGCCTGGCTGTAAATGTAATTCTAAAACTTTCATGAACAAACTAATATTAATTAATAGATACGTATACATTGTGGATACGTAAATACTTGCCTTCTATTCGCTTAAAACCATGACCGCCAAAAATTTCTGACGGTTATGATTCTTATCGTTTAATTCTTATTTTTTGATTTCTTATTTTTGTCATTGATGGAAAAAAGGATAATGATATATCCATATCAATGGTGGTAAAGGAGTGATTCATTTTTATTTATGGAGAGAATAGGATGACAACTCACTTTTGATGTTACTGGTTTTTGATAATCAAGGTGAGAAATAGCTTCTTTGTGCGTTACCACGGAATAATATTTAAGATAGGTAGAAAAATATGTGATAACAGACAATAGTCGAAACAAAAAATATTAGAATACCCTTAATTTATAAGTTTTTTATCCTCTCAAAATGATTAAAATACCCTTAATCTATGTAAAATTTGAGTAAAATTTTGAGGGATAACTACATTATACGGAAAAGGAGAGTCAGACGATGTCAGCGATTGATTTATATGATTACAAGCTCAAATTCAATACATCTTAACAGCACTCATTTTACGTAAATATATTGTACATATAAAATAAAGTATTGCGAATCTGAACTGTCCATCATATATAACCTTCTTGATCGCGTGCTACTCTTCCCCTCAAAATACAACTGCTTCTATAATCTCACATCTTTAATTATACACCAAAGTTGATTTCCATTTAACGTCACACCACATATTCAAATCTAATTTTAGTTTTTACTACAATAGTTTGGCTGGATTAATTTTATTTCAGTATTAAACATGTAATTCATGTTTTGCAAAATATATTGGTGTAGGTGGTATAAGAAGTACAGTACTATAGTTTTTAAAATTTTCCACTTAAGGTAATCAAATTTATTGTTAACTAAAGATACACAACTTGTTTTGGTACCCAGCAATGAATTTTGACATATTGAGCAAGTAACCACCACCACCGGCCCGATGTTATAACGTGCTACATTGGTCAAATATCCTTTTATGGGCTAATGAAGCAAATTTCAGTATCTTTGATTATACGGAGTAACAAGTATCTCAAATAGGAAAGTTACAAAAATATATTTCTTTATGCGTTTTACCCTTTTCACTGTTCATCAAATAGTACAACGAATAATCACTATAAGTGTGTATTTGATGAAGAGCTTCTTAAAAAAAAAATTAACTTGTTATGTTCAAACTAATAAGATACTCTTAAATTTAACTGCATTGAATGAGAGCTGTTAGTTGTTTTCTTTTTTTTTTTAAAAGCTCCGAGCATAGTTAGTTGCTAGACTTATACGAATTACGAGTCGAGTCAAGAGTCCTAAAAATGAAGCTATTCGGATCCCGACTCATAGATGACTTTAACTTTTACAAGTCACTTAGCGACTCTTCCGAGTCATGCTGACTTGTGACTCTTACGAGTCAAAAAATTAAACAAGCGTTTAGAGTAATATTGAAAAAAAAATAGAACAATAAATGAATTAGAGTTTGTTTTGAATTAAGCAGTCGTGCTTATTGTTGATTGATGATTAAACCATCGACTCTCATTCTGCTCTACTTCTCTTGAGAACAAATATTGTTTGCAATGATTTTCCTTTTAAATAATATCTTAAAGACACCATAGAGAGTCTAGAGACTATGAGAAATTTTGATTAAAGAATATGTTGGGTGTTAATGGTTGATTGACGAGTCAAGTTTTTACAATAATGTTACCCACTCGGTTACCATGCTTAATCTCAAATTTCAACTTTTCAAATATACATAATAAACAAAATATATTCTTATTAGTTTATTATATGTAGTTAGATTTTATTAAACTTAGTCGAATTTCTTGGGATTTTCAGATTATGTAAGCTTGTACTATGCTTTGATGAATTAGAATCAATAAGATATGTTGATAAAACTAAAGGTATATTTGATAAAGCTAACTATTGATTGTAGTTGCAAACGTCCCTTTGGGGACATCCGATAAAATTGGAACGATACAGAGAAGATTAGCATGGCCCTGTGCAAGGATGACACGCACAAATCGAGAAATGGTCCCAAAAAAAATTATCGTTCCAAACTAGAGTTTGTAACTGATAGTTGAATCCTCTAATAGAAACTTTTATATAGAGTTTTTATTTACAACGAGGAATTTAGTAAACTAATTACATAATGCAAAATTATATAAAGGGACATAAATAATGTTACGCCTATACTTTTTAGAAGAAAAAGAAAGAATTTTTTTTTTTTTTTTGTGAATAGTGTTTTACGCCATATACGTCCCACCTATACGCCGTATAGCCCATTTCTGGCCAAAACGGGCATTTTCTATCCGCCGGAATACATATATAGATTATGGCCAAAATACATTCGAACACTTCCAATGATCAAATCACAACTTATAAACCAACTTTCTGCAAATATAGATTTATTACTTACAAACCCAGTTCATACCAAAAACATGTCCGACCCATTTTGACACTATAACAAAACATGGGTTCCACACAACAAGTCTAAGGATCAAAGCCATGATTCAAAAGATTAGCACTTGCAAATTTACAACAAGTGCCCAACAATCCTTCGCTAAACCTTCCCTTTCCCGTGAACCTCCTTCTTACCAAGTTCACTCGTGCCTACAAACATGAATACAACTAAAAGATAAGCAAAACGCTTAGTGAGTTTATAGGGAATCAAACAAGTAAACAACTAAAACAACTAAACAACTTGCAATTCAACTTGATCAACTTAAACATCAACTTATAAAACTTGTAGATTCAGCATAAGCACTTGTACAATCAACTTAAAATCATAATGACCATTTGGCAACTTGAGGTCAAACAACAATGAAGTCAACTAGCAACTTGAAACGACTAACCACTGAAATCAACTACCAACTAAAGCCACTTCATAATTTGAAATTGACTATCAACTTGCATACACAATATGCACAACTCAATGGATCCATAATCAACTCATACTTTCACAAACAACTCAATTAGCACAAGATCATGAAATCTTTACCAATCAACACAACTAGTACATGCTCATCACAATATGTAACCATATACCCAACTAACCCAAACGAATCCTCTTACACGGATTTAATCCGGATTCCTTAACTCACTTTACCGGTTTAACCCCTATAATACTCACCTTGATCGTTTAGGAATTGATAACTCGCCAATTGAGGATTACCACTTCTTTTAGCACCTATCAAGCATCACATAGCAATTTAACACATAATAAGAATGCAACACATCTCATATGACTCTACTAATCACTAATTCACCACTAAACCATGTATGTGTAGTTTGACTTTTAAAGTCAAACTAACCATACTTTCACCATATTAACTATGGATTCATTCTAATGTTCAATTACATTTGAAACCACTTTAGTTACAACTAAATACATCTAAACAACACTATTAATCTATCAATTTGGTAGGTTATCATTTAAAACCCGAATTTAACTTTTCTATGTTTGGGTATTGTAAGTTCCTATCATAATTCCACCACTAATTTATTTGAAATCAACTACTAATAGTTAGAGAATCATATTAGCATCAATTAAGTACAATTTATAGCTTGATTCATCAATTATGATTACTCTAACCTCTAATCACCACTAACTCCAACTTTTAGGTTAAAAGAGTCAAGATATATGTTTACCTTAGATTTTGGAGGATGAAAAACAGTTCAATTTAACACTTCAAGTCTCAATTTGATGGTTCCAAGCTTGATTTCTTCCTTCTACCTCGTTCCAGAAATTGCAATTGTGTGTGGGTGTGTGTGTGAGTACGTATGTATGTATGTAGGTGTGGATAGTAAACTCTAGTGATTTTATTAATAAAGGTTTTAAATAAATATTTACACTTCTAGTCCTCTAGTCTCAATTACTTAACATTACATCCCACAATTAAACATTTAGGAAACTTAAACATTTCACGAACAATAATAATAAGATATACAACTTATAATATATATATACATATATAGGTATTATTAAATTACCACTATTTTCGGGGTGTTACAAATAAAAATTAGGACAACGATGACAATTAGAAAAGAAAAAAGGTTCGTTTAGATTTATAGTTTATAGATAGAATATTTTAAGTTTTTAAATTTATTATTATGTTTTTTCAATCATGTCTAGGCCAATATCCTTATTTTATGGGGTATATTATGTATTTATCTGGGCTGTTTGGAATTAGAGAAATATAATCGTTCATTTTTAAAGAGAAAAAATTGATGTGATTGGTCATTGGGATATTTTTTTTCAATTCAACTACGATGCAATTTTTTTTTTACAAAAGCAAAATGCAGTGTTATTTATTCATTGATGATGCAATGAGTTTACTCTAAAAGCATAATGCAATGTTTTAATTTAAAAGCATGATATAGTATTTATCGACCGATACGCAGTGTGTTTAATGTAAAAGAAAAATGAGGTGTGTTTAATTTAAATATATATATATATATGTAGTGTTTTTAATTTACAACCAAGATGCAGTTGCAAAATGAAAGAAAAAGAAGAAAAGGAAGAAGAAGCATCATGCAGTGTACTTAGTTTAAAAGCATGCATTGAATATAAACCAATGATGTTGTGTGTAAAGCATAATTCAGTGTGTTCAATTTAAAAACATAATGCAATGTTTATTGACCGATGAGGTAATGTGTTTAATATAGAAGTATAATGCAGTATGTTAAATTTTTAAAAAATGAACAAGATGTAGTGGCAAAAAAACAATAAAAGAAAAAGAAGTATGATGTAGTGTGTTTAATGTCAGAGTATAATTCAGTGTGTTTAATTTAAAATATGATGTAGTGTTTGTTGACCGATGATCTAGTGTGTTTAATGTAAAAGTATAATGCAATGTGTTTAGTTTTAGAAAATGGTGTAGTCTATTTTATTTAGATGTAGTTGCAAAGAAGAAGAAGAAGAAGAAAAGAATCAAACAGAAAGCTGAAAAAAGCTAAATTAATAATAATGATAATAGTTTCGGTCACTGAAATTCGGAGGGCCAGCAACTACCATTGGCGGCGGTAGGATTCTAGCGCCGGTCAAAAGTGATGGGTGGTGGTGATAGTAGTGAAAGTGAGAGTAAGGGTGAGGTGGGTGGAAGAGAGTGAGAACATGAAAAAAAATAAAAATTAAAAGAAATAAAACGTAAAGGAGAAAAATTAAGACGGTAAGAAAATTCTTCATTTCCTTCCTCTCGTTAACACCTTTCTCTTCTATGAATCTTACTTTTTATAAGCTACATTTTTAATAACGTTTAATATAAAATTACATTTTATATTTTATTTAGCTTATTAGGCCTATCTAAAATTAAGAAGAAAAAAAACTCAAAAAGAAAAGAGCCCAAATTCTAAAAAGCTTTTTCGAGTTTTTGTCTTCTTCTTTTTCACGTGTAACTACTAGTTCTTTCTTCACCCGTAACTCTCATAAGATATTTATTTATTTTTTGAATTAAAAAACATTAAAAGCTCTAAAGAAATCTTCTAGGCCATCATTATAACTGTTGTGGCTCGTTGAAATGGTGACAATCGAAGCCAACCACGGACAATCATTAATAATGATGAATTGTCGTAGGCTCACCACAGGCTTGATGATAGATTATTGTAAGTGGTCTAAATGCGAAAGATTGGTTGAACATGATCAACTATTATATGTATCCATAGAGTGTGTATATGTATTATTACAAAAGAGCCTTAACGTTTCTACACACGTACATATGGATGAATTGATATGTATAAGTTTAAATTTATATCTTTATCTATCGATATAATATATACGGAAATGATTTATGAGGAAGCTTCAAATTTTGAGGAAGGAGGGAAACAAATCTTAGCCTTTGATTTTTTCACAAATAAATGATTTTAACATTCATTTATAATGAATGTTAAATTTTAAAATTATTTGTGATTTTTAAAATTCATTTATGATGAAATCAAGGGTTGAGATTTGATTCCCTCCTTCCATAATTTTTTTGCTTCCTCTTGATCCCACCCATATAAAATTATATATAGATAAACCAGTTACGTATCCATGTGATGCACGATAATTATATCTAGCAATAAACAATGTAGTTATATACTCGAACCTAATTTTAAACCAATATAATTTACTAACGAATATTATGAGCCATTGACATGTAGAATGTGATGCTATAAATTAACCTCAACATAATATATCGAAAGTTTAATGTACAAAAATAAAAAAAAGTTACATATCATATCTTATATAGTCTTTCAAAAGAAACCAAAAAGACTCTATGAAACTTGAAGATTCGGTACAAATGTTTAATGAAACAAAATCATCATCAATATAATTCGGACACAATACATGGAGAATATATAGTTGACATATTAAACATTATTACTATCGCACAATGTTATTGAAGAATGTATCTAGATACAAAAGAAACTTACAAAAATATATGCAATTAATTTATGAAAGGAACTCACGGTACATACACGTTCGAGTTATTAAAGCCACCAGTGGTTTCTTTCTCCAATAGTAGTTTTTATATAACAACTCACCACCTTGTACCTTATATGTATATTTATAGTGATAATGATCATTATCATTTATTAAATTTAATTCAAAAATATTAATCATGAGTTAGGGATAAATAGTATTCGCAATTATAAAATCTTTGAATTCAACTGATTAATGAAATGTGTAATCATCATCTAGGTTCAACTACTAAGTACGTACAAAAATGAATGATTATTGCAAACCGAAACACGAGTAATCTCCGAAAATAGCCACTTGCAGTTGCTTGGGTCAAACTAGGGTTCACGGTTTAATACCCCACTTGATGAATTAAAATCCTTTAAAATAGAAAACTTGGACAACCTACATATCCGTCGGATAAGCTTAATCTGTTGTCTATCTTCTGCAAGCTATCCGCCGGATATGAGTGACCTATCCGCTGAATAGTCTTGTTCTATCGTAGCTATTCCACCTCCTATCCGCTCGATATGAGCGACCTATCCGTCGGATATGTGTCTTCTATCAAAAACTCTAAAATCTACCCTTACCTCCCTGCCGAATGACTTCATCCTAACCACCGGATAGGTTAACTTTGTCACCAATTCTGGACTCGTTCTTTTCTCTTCGTTTTGAAGCAGTTTCAACTCCTTTTCGCTTCAGCTTCATTTTCTATCCTAAATACAAATATTAACTAAATCAATACTTAATTTAGTAGTTTTGCAAAATAAAACGTATATAAGTATGGGAACATTGTCCATAAAATAGTACTATTAAGACCATATCATAATCTATGTATTCATGATTTTTAGACAAATTTTATTCTAATTATTTCTATTATAGAAAATATTAACTATTAATAATTAATAAGGTCATAATAATTCATATAGTTATTTAATAGTACCAATCATGCATAAATATAGATTTCATTTGCTAGTTTTAAGAAATTAACTAATATTAGTTAAGAAAGTGTATGATGCAACGCAATTATTAGTGTTTGAGTAAGATTTTATAAATATAAATTGAAAAATAATATTAAATAATTAAATTGGAATTTAATAGATTATATAAATATAAGTTTGAGAATCACCAATAACATATAAACTAGATAAATTATTGTGTATCACACGTGTTTGTAACTGGTATATATATATATACTTAATTTTTTTTTAAATGTTTAAAGATAATATTTATATACTATATAATAACACATTTGAGGTAAAAGTCTTAAAATCTTAAAAAGAGAGACAAAACAAATTACTATTTTACGCTTTTAAACCATTACATATATAAAGTCAAAATAATTAATTACTATAAAAGTTAATGCATCATAATTAATTTCAGTTACAAAAGGTATAATCTCATAATTCTTTGATTCTTTATATAACTGACATAACATTATAATTAATATTTAAATGTGGGTTACAATTATATAGATATAAATTTTGATGAAAACTCGGATAGTTTTTAAAAATTATAAAATTCTATATAGTAATATTCGGATAATTCCACATAAAATTCTAAACTTTTTAAAAATGATATTTTGTACCTTTTACCATCCTTTTAAGTATGTTATTCAATTATTGAATATTTAAAAAATTTAAATCCACTTAGTTTTAAAAAAAGCAGTTTGAATTGCAGTTATTACTATTTATTTTTTTGAACGGCAATTGTGGCTACATGGCCCCAAGCCCAGAAGGCGTAGCAAGCCCACACAACCAGGTTGGGTCTAGGCCAGAAGGCAATGTCACCCTTCCCTTTACCCACGCGGGAGGAAACCCCTTATCGTCCTAGACAAGACTCGAACTTGAGACCTTGCCTAGGAGGGTAAAACCTCCATACCACTAGACTAGAGGTCTTTTGGTGAATTGCAGTTATTGTTATCCGGGCTAACATGTCTCTATTTTATTACATTTTGTAGTTTTTGCTAAAATTAAAAAAATAATGTTTGCTAAATTAATTTATTAAATACTTTGAATTGTAGTTTTTGGGTAAACGTGTTTTAGTCGAGCAAAGTGTTATTATCAGTTGTAACCATCGTTTATTTAACTATCTCATCTGATATTTAGATTAAATATTATAACTTATAATTTATAAAATTCAATTATTATTATTAGATTTTGTAATTCGGGTGGAGTCATGTTAGCGGATTCAGATTTGCGAGTCAAAAGTTCAAAACCTTAACCCATATTGATTGGATAAAGGGTTGGTGGGTTAATATTGACCAACCCTAACACGACTAATATAATCCGCTTAAGTGTATATGTCAAAATGAACAAGTTGGCGATTTGATTTGATGTCAAAAATTGGTGGGCTATCAGGTGAGTTACGAATTGGCGGGTTAGAGCTTTCTTTAAAAATATATATATTTTTAAAGTAATAGTTTTTTTTTTTCATTTTGGTTGGCATGTTCACCTAAAACTTGACCCGATTCCGATCAAAAAATTTAATATGTTGACGAGAGCTTAGCCGATGACGACCAGTTGAAAATCCAAACTATAACCCTTTTATTTTATGTCGGTTGTGAATGGGGTTTTAATTCATGTCGAGAATTGCCTCTCATAATTTTAGTAATTTGAATCTTATGTTTATAATATATTAAGGAAATGGTATACCATTATTTCTTAATTTTCATTAGAGTACGACATATTGTTTAATAAATATATGAATATACGTAAATCTTTAATTGCCACTACATTGCACGGGTAATATGCTATATTTATTTACGTCCATCCTAAATCTGTCTAAAACTTAGTTTTTAGGCGGGCTTTTTATTTTATTTTCTTTTTGTTTTACACCATATAATAGCAAATGAATACTTTTACAACTATTGAACAACTTTTATAGATATACGGTATGAAGAGTGATGTGTATGTACACTGATGCTCATCTGTTGTATATTTGTATTTATATATATACACAGTATGTGACATATATCTTAACTTTAAATATAATTTAGCAATCGGTCCATGATGTCATTAAAATTTCAATTAATCGATAAGAAAATTTTGATTTTGTCAAATTCATTAATATTAAAGATATGATAACATCATAAATAATGATTTAAAAAAATAATTAAATTAGTATTAAAAATCGATTGTATATAAACCGCTAGAAAAAATTGGTAACTTTATCTAAATCTAAAGGATTTATTTCTTATTTTTGTATACATATATCGTAACTCAAAATTGAATTTAAGATAAGAGTAGTTAATAACAATAAACACCCCACTAATTTATACTAAAATTAAAAGAAGAGAAACACAAATATATGAGGTTAACCAATTCAAATTTTTGAATTCACATTTGCTGTTTTGAATATTTCTTTTTATTTATTAATTTATTTTTTCTTGATTAAGTTCTCTGTAAAATATATATATATATATATATATTTTCCTCACTATTATATATTTTCTTTCATATATTTTTTTAATTATTTTTCATTTCACTACAAATTCTAATGCATCCCGTAACATAATAAACCTTTTCCTTTTTCTTGCTTTAATATGTTAATTTTTATAATAGAACATAAAATGTCACATAAATCACAAGAACAAAAAAATAGCTTTATACAAAATGTTATCTAAAACAAAATCAAATTGACAATGAAGTTACTCAAAAAGTTGTCAAACATGTACAATACAACCAAAAACTAATAGACCTTATATAACTAGGAGTGGGTTCAAGGGAGAAAGAAAATTTGGTGGAGAAAATGGAGAAAGGTTCATTTAACTCTTTGATTCAGCAAATTAACTCTTTGATTCATTAAATTAACCATTTGATTCAAGAAAAGTGTTTATTAACGAAAATGTTTTTTGAATCGTAGATAAGTATTTATTGAATCAGATAAAGCATTTTTGAGATTATATTTATTTTTTTGTTAAATCATACTTGTTTTTTATTAAAAAAAAATTCTTTTTCCCTCAAAATTTTATCAAAATATTATTGATGGTTATTATGTACGTTTACGATGTATATTTTTGTAAGCTTACTCGTGTGAATACACAAGACAGAACTAATATCATCGTAAATGAGTAATAATAAATGTATATATGGTTGAGTTTGTATATAAATCTTTAACTTTAATTCCGACTTGCTTCTTTCTAACGCTAAAGCTTTTGTCAGAAACTCCATCAAAAGGCAATGTTTTCGAAATATCAGTCAGACTCAATATTTCTAGTAGCGATTGGTACGTCTTTTTAGATATAAATCGAGCTTAAATACTATGATATGATTCTCAAAAGAATAATACGTATGCACAATAATATGAACAGTGAGTGCGATTACTTAAATACCCTTGCATATGAACAAGGGTCATTAACATAAATTAGAGGTATTTTAGTCATTTTAAAACGATTGGAGACTTAGAACATTCCCAACTAGCATGTCAGTTGAGAAACCGAAACCGACACACGTTCGCGATCAACACTGTTGGCACGGCCGCATCGATTAACCGGTCGGTTTGCTTGAGTTAGTTTGGCGACGCGGTGAGGGGGGTTCAGTGGTGGGGCCGTTTGGTTTGGAAATAAATAAATAAAAAATTATATATGTTAAATAATATATATATATCCGTCTTTTCAAAAAAAAAATATTTTTTTAACCATTTAAACCTACCCCAAACACACCATAAATACACACAACTAAACTACAATTCACACATAATTTTCATCATCAACTTCTTACATTCAAATACATTATTCCAACTAACTATTTTATATAATTCGCACACACTTTTTACATTCAAATACAATATATTCCATCCAACTATTCTATATAATTCATACACTTTTTACATTATTTCTCTTCATTCAAAAACATTATTCCACCTAAATAATCTGTATAATTCAACCCATTTCATTATCGTATCGTAAATGGATCCAAACTCGTCTTCAAGCTCCGATTCCAATTACGAATCTGAATTTTTAGCGGTCACAACATGTTTCTATCCGATCAGATTCTAGATATTGTTGATAGGTTGGACCAAGAAGATGAATAAGTCAAAGCCGAAAGTTCAAGTCGGCCGCCAAGAGCACCAAAAAGATACTTACTGAGAGATCGTGTCAGCACCGACGAACGTTTGTGTCAGCACTGGTGAACAATTTCGGATGAGCCGGACATTGTTTCTCTGTATATGTGAAAGTATAATATCTTACGCTCAATAACCTCTACGACCGTATTTTAATTATTTACATCAATGAATTGACACTACTGGTAATGTTGGTTTTATCATTTACCGAAAGTGCACTTACGCCATACCCCATTAAGGCGTACTATATCATACTTGATGCGTTTATTGAATACTTACACATGGGTCAACAAACATCAAATGATTGTTTGGACAACTTTACCAGGTGTGTATTTCATTTATATTCCATCGAGTACTTTAGAAAACCAACACTCTAAGATGTTGAATGTTTACATGATAAACATCAAGAGTTATATGGTTTTGCAGGTATGCTCGGTAATATCGATTGTATGCATTGGCCTTTGGAAGAATTGTTCAGTAGAATAGAAAGGTCAATACACAAGAGGTGATGAAGAGCGTCCAACGATCATGCTTAAAGCAGTTTGCCTCTTGACGGTCATAGTTTTACACGAATAGAAGGCAAGTATTTACGTATCCACAATGTATACATATCTATTAATTAATATTAGTTTGTTCATGAAAGTTTTAGAATTACATTTACAGCCAGGCATTTAGAATTGAGGTGGAGGTGGAGGTAGAAGTAGAAGTGGGAGTAGAAATGTGATGGTTAGTTGTGTGTGCAGACGATCGGACGTGTGGCATAATATGTTGGGTCCATTATGTTAGGGTAATGGAGAAACTGCTCGATGTAATGTTGATGCTGACTCCTCCCTGTTACTTTCTTTGCTCTTTTTCCACGTTGTAACCATACACGTGTCTCATATATGTCTCATACAACCATCTTTCAATTTTCTACATAGGTAAAAAGTTTAATACACTATCAGAAATGTAATACCTGAACTCGATTTGACCGGAAATTCTCAACTGATCGAGGTGTTCTCGGTCAAGGGGATGAGGAATCCCCGTAAAATCAAACCCATAAGGAGATGTTCCTTAAATTCGTATATCCACGTAAAGAGATTTGATTAGGTTCCTTAACTTATTCTCAAATTATTATGTATACAAAATTAGGGTACAATTTTGATGCATATATATGAATATTGAGCATATGATCAAGGTCATATCTTGTGTGTAGAAGGCCAAGTGATTTAGTATAATCGTGTTTATGTATATATTTAATTGATAATCTTTTGTTATGCGGTACATTTTTAAACAATGTGTTTTTCAATTTCACATATGATTACCATTGCCTAATGGACAAACAGGAAAAGAAAGTTGGGAATTACACTAGTTTGGCAGAAATAACAGATAAGGTAGGCATAAATTCATGGTAAATAGTATAGCCAAACTAAAATTGGCCGTAAATGAATATGATAATGAAGTATGATTAAGAAAGTATTGACGTTTCAAGAAGTCCATGTTTTTATGTGGATTTTCTAAATTTCCAACGTCGACTTGTTTTTCGTTCACGCGAATGAAAAACGATTTATCAACTGAAGTTAACGGTATCGTTATCTATCGAATAAAAACACAAAAATACAAACCAAGGAATATTAGTACGTGTAGAAAATATCATTTCTAAAATAGATCAACGTTATTATCTACTTTTGTTTTCTAGGTACTTTGCTTCATTTTCCACATTTCGCTCTTATTAGTTGTTATCACTCGTTTTATTTCATTTTCAATATTTCACTCTTATTAGTTGTTATCACTCATATTCCATCACCACTTATCCCATCGGTAGGAATATAAACGGTTCGAATCGAGTTTGACCTCGAGTTCACGTTCGAGTCTTTCCAGATTAATATGTAATGTTAAATAGTTCTACTCACTAGACATTTTAAAAGTTCGAGTTTAACTCAGACTCAACTCGGTTGTTATATTATATATTTTAAATTAGAGTGATGACATACATATTTAATTAGATTGACTTGAAAATATGACTAACTCATTTATTGATGAAATATTTTCTCTCTCGTTCTTTTATATATGAAATTTATCATATGTCACATCCTCTTTATTAAGTCTATATTTAGACCTATCTAATTAGGTATCTCTATCGTTTTGTTAAAAATTATTATTTGATTTGTATATGATTAGTTTTAGATTCTTACGTAATTTTAATTATATTCATGATTATTATTATAGTCCCAATTTTGAATATCATATATATAGTTATTTTTGTTATGTAGTTGTATATTTTATAGGAGAAGTAATCTCTAATGCTAACTGTAAAGATGAAATGAGACTCTCAGTTTTAGTGCAGAGATAATTTGTGTTTATAAAAAAGTCAAATGACAAAAAATGAAAAATATGCAGTTGTTTTTTAATGTTGATTGATCAACAACACATCTATTTTATACTGTCAATAGTATAGTTGTCATGTCCATCTTCTACATTTAATATTTTTAGTGTATAATAGTAACCATGTTTAAACTCACGAGTCTATTTGAACTCGATATTATAAAGTTAAACTTGATCATCTTCAAAATATGTTCAAGCATATATCTTATCCTATCTTTAACAAGTCGAACTCAAATATCTAGCGAATAATTTGACTTATTTACATATTTACTCACCACATAAAGAAAAATACAAAAAAAACCAATTGGTTCACAATTTGCACATCGACATGTAAATTCGCACTATAGCACGATACTCTTTAAGAAGAAAAAAAGGGCAAAGAAAAATGATAAATTAATGGTACTAAATTAAAAGATTCAAATAAATAAATATATGGGTTTGCTTATGCCACGAGCCTTTATATTCAATTTTAACTTATGCTATATATCATGCCTTCAAATATCTAGTAAAAGATATACAAAAGGTTAGGGCCAAATCTCTTCCTCGTTAATGGTGGTTCGTGGTAGATGTTCGATGGTGATGGATCCTTCCCTTGGTTCTCTAGGTATTGGTATATACTTTATGTTATAACAAACGCCAAAATACTGAGTAATGAAATGCAAAATGAATTAGAATTAAACAATAAAGCATTTACAATATTCTTTTGATATCTTGCACTTTTAAAGATGCAAAAAGACGATCATAACCCATCATTGAATTATACAAAAATAATAATTAATTGCTTGATTATACTAAGAAAGAAAACAATATTTCATATTTTGGATTAAAAGCTAAATGCAGTTATTTTCTCTAATCAAAGATATGATATTGAACAATAAATCACATAGCAGAGTGATTTGAAAGGGGACGACAAATTGTTACTGATTGGAAAGTTAAATCGTGTCTTCTATAAAAAGAATTTGGTAAATTTTTAAAAGTTGGCGACACTCTGGAACTCTTGATATTACTATCTCTGTAACCAAATAGTTTATGCCTCTTATTTTTAGATAAATAGAAGAATATAGCATATTGTCTGTGATAATGCGACAGTTGTTATATGTAATAGCATATTTGTTAATAGCATGTTATCGTTAAATAGTAATATAATAATTTTTTTCATCTTTTCATATCATATTTCACTTTGTTAAAATACATGATAAATCTTTTACAAATAATAAAAATATATTATATAATTTCAACCGATTATACTTAAGTCAATAATCAAATAAATAAAGATATAGTAAATGTAAATATTAATGTTCTTTTAGATAATAGAAATAAATGAATAATTCAATTTTTGTTTAAAATTATAAAATTCAACATGATAATATGCTTTATAAATAGTATTAAATATACAAAACACATATTTTATTTCCAAAATCCAAATAAGTATTATAATCCTCACACTATCTGTACTGATATATTATACATTTTAATATTTTATTTTAAGATATATTTTACTATTTTGTCCATACGAAGAGTTTTTAAGAAGATTAATAGAAATTAATAACATACTCTCTAATTATTAATTATTAAATTTTCATTAATACAAACATTATTAAATTATAAATTAATTAATATATGACATTTTTTCAGTGAATGCATCCTCTTAGTTTTCTTAAAACACCGCCACTATCGATATCTCCTCTATATGCTGGTATCAGCTGAAGACATCCAAGAGAGATTATAAATGAACTATGAATATGAAGTACCTTTATTATACAAGCATATACTATAGTCGTATCGATCGACCCAAACATTTTTAGCCCGTGGACCACCCTATTGGGCTATGATACGTTCTCATTGTTCCTTTAACAAATATTCTTTTTCAAATCCACAATGGATCCCTAAGCTTAAACCTAAACATTTACGGAGTATTAGATAGGGCATAATATCGTGTTGACAGCACAAAACAACCGTTGAATCTGTAAATAAAATTTTATATTTTTAGTTCTTTTAACTTTTTATATACACAAATGATCCCTTCACTAAAACTAAGGTAATCATTCAATCAGTGGGGTTCAATTTTTCTATAATTTAATTAAATGGTCCAACGAAAACCCATGAAAAACAACTAGCAATTTATTCATTTATTGTTATTTTTATTTTCTTTGTCAAGCACTCGAGGTGTTTTTTTTCCTTTCATGTTATCTTTTTTTGGCCATACTCCCCCTCCCGATCATTTACAAATCTTATCTTAAATGTATTATAAGAAATTAAGAATAAAAATGAGCAAGTCACTCAAATAAAAGAATTCATCAACTATGCAACTATTCAATCCAAAATTTCGTTAGTGGTAGTTCTAGACTGTAGATGTAGCATTTTATAGCTCTTCGATTTGATAGAAATCTAATTTCAAGAGTTCTGAGGTTTTGAACTTTTCATTGATATCTAAAATTACAGTTTGTACATGCTCAATAAGACTTATTTTCTAACAAACTTTTATAAAATTAAAAAAGTTAAAGCTCTTAAAAATTCCACGTCAAATAGACTCTAAATATATGAAATACAGATCGTTATAACACAAATCTTGAATTTTTGCATTCATATTATAAGTGGTTATCATTTCTTTAAAGTTTTATCATTGACAATAGCAATGATTAATCAATAGTAAGCATCAATCCTTTATCTTTATGCATTATATACCAAGAAAATAGTGGTAAGTGTTGAGAGTAAATTACATTTTGCAACAAAAGTGGCTTCAAAATATTTTATCACTCACTTGGTAACGTCGTTAATTACGATAAAGTGAATCAAGTTGCATTGGAGGTGAGTAGGTGAGGGAATTGGCCGGGTGCTTCTAAACTACTTCTTTCATTACAATACTTAATGATTAATACACTCTTTATTTTATTATTATTATTATTATTATTATTATTATTATTATTTAATCAAGTATTATGTTTCTTTATATAAATTGTGCAACATGTTAATGGAGTATAAAATATGAAAAGGGACGGCAAGCTTCCTTGTAATAATCGTTAAACCTTTTGTTTTGTATAAAGAAATATAATAAATAATAATAATGAGTAAGTAGTAGAGTATATAAAAGGGTGAATATCGAAGAGAGTTATAGGTAGAGGGGAAATGTGTTTTAATTTTCCTAAAATGATTCTTAAAAAAACGAAAAATAAATATAAGAATGGAGATGACGTGGAAGGTGAAGAAAATGAAAATAGAGGTTTATTAGCAACACAAGTTGAAAGATGGAATAAAGATCAAGAAAAGCTTCAAAAGTACACCAATTGATCCTTTGTTATTATTCTCATCGTAACGTAATGTTTTTATTTGTTTGAATCATGTATGATATTTAGTTAACTTAACTTGTAACGGAGGTTTTTGCCGAATTCATACCTCGTTACGTTTTTGTTTTTGGAATGGGTAGTTGTGAGTTTGATGGGCGTTCTTTATATGACCTTCTCTCGCTGAAAAGTCATTGTTTATTTTTTATCCGAGGTAAGAAAAAATGACTGATATACCACGTGTTATATGTAGTATCAATTAATCAATCAATTGTATTGATTGATGTAGTACCGACAAAGTTAGTGCAAAGGCTCACGTCTGAGTGATTTTTAAATGAGTTTGAATGGATTGGACAAGTAAACACGATGGATGTATCTAGACATGGTAAAAAAGTTAAACGGGTAAAATAAGCATTCTTTTTCATTCCAAAAGTGAAACACTGAAACCCCAACATCTCACTACTGTTATCTGACCGTCATCGTGTTCCACCTTCCTTGTCATCATGCTCTATCGTTTGTTTTTGTCGCCGCCGTCCTCTGTTGTTTCCCGCATGCTCCACCGTCACTGGCACCAATTTTAGATCTTAGTATGTTTTTAACCTGCTTATATTACTGATGTAGGTAGGTACGTATGTATGTATATACGCATGCACGAACACACCATGAAATTGGGGGAAATTGATGTGGTGGTTTGTTTTGATGTTCAATTGCTTGCATTCACATGTTTTCATGATACCCATACTTTTAATTGCATGAATTCATCGTTAATTTGATTCTATGTAAATATAATCATTCATAAATGTAATAATAGGGAAAAGTAATTTGTACACTATTTTTTTATATTCGTTCACTATTAAATATGTTTTATAATATTGTAATGTATGATAAAAATAAAAATTGTTTAGTAGTGAATTGACAAAAGCTAACAGTGTTGTATAATTTATCATCCAATAATAAAATGTGGTTTAATGAAGTTGATAGGTTGTCAAATAGCTCACGTTTGGGCTATCTGTATGTTAAGAAGTCAAGTAGTGACTAATCTAAAAGTTATGAGTATATAATATAAATAATGTGTATATAAAAACTGTGATTCTACACATATAACATATAGAGTCAGTTAGTTGTTTTTTTTAACGAAATATTTTCAATATAATTAAAATATATTAAAAGAATTGTAACTTTAAAAAATGTAAAAATTTTAAGTAAAGAATTTGATGATTTAAAATTCAATTTATTTTTTACCTTTTCAGAAGTAATTTTCTTTTAGAACATTATAAAATAGTATCACTGCTCCCTCTAATCTAAATGATCAAATCATTTGACATGAATATATAGAAAACTTACACATAAGCATAGCTCCAAAATGGGTAAATATAAAGCATTAATACAACCAATTTTGTCTAATATCTTCCCACCTCACCATCCACAAGCTCCAGATAGATTGACATACAAAGCAAAAACACAAACCATATCATCCCCTACCAAAATAAAAAATAAAAATATGGCTATCTTCACACTTCAAACTCTAACCACACCATCTATCCACCATATACTTCAACCATACACCACCATCAAACCACACTGTCACTGCGCCACCATCATCAACTCATCATCAGCTTCACGTTCAAATTTGAAATCAACTACTAAAACCAACAACAAGAAAAATAGATTATTGGATGTGGGTGCTGGGTTGTTAGCTGCTGCAATGCTAGTTTCATCCCCACTTGATGCAAATGCAACTAGAATTGAGTATTATGCCACTGTTGCTGAACCACCTTGTGAGCTTCAGTTTGCACCTTCTGGACTTGGTTACTGTGATGTTGCGGTTGGCTTCGGTGAAGAAGCTCCTTATTCCACTCTTATTAATGTGAGTTATTATATACTTTTAAGTTTAATTATACTAACTTTTAACTCTTGTTGTTTTTTACATGGGTTGAGTTACTTGAAGTTAGCTGTAATGAAAATGTGGCTAATAATGAATAATGTTCATGAGAATACTGATGTCAAAATAGTCCATATGTGTTTTGTGTTATGTCATTTATTATGCTACTAGAAACAATTATCACTCTGGTTCAAACATATATCAAAATGTTAACTTTTTGTATCAAATAAAACATTCATAGGATTAAGAGATAAAATTTCATTTGGGAAAAAATAGTTGAAAATTATATATAAAACGGTTGTACTGATGCTAATGTTTTGTAAATAATGAAATTGAAAATTCTTTCATTTCAAATTCAGAATGTGACTAATATGACTACATAAGTGTAAATGTATGTGTATCTGATATGGACTATTATGGTTTGGATATTAATTTGACGCAGGTTCATTATACTGCAAGGTTTGGTGATGGTATAGTTTTCGACAGTAGTTATAAACGCGGTAGACCTTTGACTATGCGTATTGGTGTTGGGAAGGTACAATTTAATGTATTCACCTTTCTTTTGATACCAACAATTACATATCAAAATATTTTTTTTGCTTACGTTTCATTAGTTCATATGGGAAATTTTATATCTTTTTTTCTTATTGCATAAAATCAATATGTGACCAAAAGTAGTTTTATGATGGCTGCAATGAGCGATCCTGCGTCCTTTCTATTCTGTACTCTTTACCAATTATGGATTATCTTACATTTTTACCGAATATGTGAAATCTGAAGTTTCATGTATTTTTTGTTCCTCCTTTTACGCGTTTTCAACATCCAGGTGATCAAGGGACTTGATCAAGGAATCTTTGGGGGCGAGGGTGTTCCGCCTATGCTTGTTGGTAAAATCCACAAAAAGATTACTTAGATGAATACACACTGCAAATACACATCACTACTTATACTTCTCAAGAGTTTTGCTTAGGGAGTTATTTGTTGAATAGGGTTAAAACTCACCGATATAATATTTGTTCCTTAGGTGGAAGACGTAAACTTCAAATTCCTCCAGAGTTAGCATATGGACCAGAACCTGCTGGCTGTTTTTCTGGTACCCCCTTAATCTTTACTGAAAAGTTTACCTAATTTCTATTGGTTCTATGATTATAATATTACTTGATCCTTCACTGTAAGAATAGAAGTGGCAAAATGGGGAGTTTGGTCACATTGGGTTACGGGTTTGGGTCAAAATGGGTATTTCTTAAAATGGACTGGATCAAAGTACTAAATCTTTTCTTTTTTCTTCTCTCTTTTGTTTATTTAGATTTATAAGTACTTAATGCATTAAATACGATTAGAAAAACTGAACTTTTACAATAATAGTCTAGTTCTTTCATAGTGAAGCATGCTATTTTGTTAATAATCTAATCTTTCAAATAATGCTGTTTTCGAAGATTTATACTCTAAACATACACTTTTGAAGATTTTTGACCTGTTTAACCCACTTCTTTTTTATCTACTTTTTGTTTACCGGATCTATTTGACCCATTAGAGATATAACATAACCCAAATTGATCCATTCATTAGTAAATGCGTTGAAATTGCCACCTCTACCTGAACAAATTAAAGATGTGAATCATTTGACACATTCGTTCTTGCATTCCTTTAGGTGACTGCAATGTACCTGCAAATGCAACACTCCTCTATGACATTCACTTTGTGAACATCTACTCGGGTAATAGAAAGTGATTTCGAAGCTGCATTAGTATTAGGAAAGTATATACAGCATGCTGGTGGCTGATGTACAATCAACTGAGTTTTGCTTTTAATGCTATTTGACAACAAATTTTTTGTTTAATAAAGACGAGCATTTTGTTGTACCGATAATTCTTTACTGACTTTTACCATAAAACATATGTATATAATATGGTCCAAGTGTTTGTAACATTTATTAACAAATTTGTATCTATAACATCTACAATTTTTTTCTTTTTTCTATTTTTCTGGTCGTGGTTTCAACAACACCTTGATAGGTCACTATTCTACAAGGATCAAGTCCACCGCCACATAAATTTGATCCAAGTAAGCTCTCCCTAAAGAGACCGACCCCTAACATCTATAAAATTTGAGCCAACATTTTTTTAGATAGAAGAACATAAGGATAGTTTCACATTATATGCCACATATATCTATGCTTCAGATTAACTTATAATCTGACAATGGGCCGTATAAGCCCAGTCATTATACTTGAAAATGGGGCTGTCATGGACTCATGGGTTTGACACTCTCAACTAGTCTTGGACCGATTCATATTGGGCCTGCTCCTTAGTCTTTTGACAGTTTTACTTATTTTAACAAAATAGTTACCTATTTTTAACTTCAGGAAACTAGAAATGAAACAATGGTAAAGATTGATTACTATTTAATTTAATTTAGAGTAAAGTTCTGAGGACCGCTCCATTTGAAGAGGAAGTAAGGGCCGATGACTTCAACAATTAAATTTTGTGATTAATATTTCAAATTCGTTGCATCTTAATAACATTGTATTTTACGTAAAATATAATATGCACGTCAAATGTAGTGTTGAGAAATTTAACCATCAATCACATAAATCAATAATTGAGATTGTATGTCCTTATTTCCTCTCGAAAAATAATTGCCCCTCTGATCCACACTATTCGATTGTAGTTTCCTTTTACATACTTTTTTAATAATTAATGATTGTCCGATACTAATAACTTCTAATGCTAAAGTTATTTATATTTTTGGGAAGAATCCCACCTTATCTTAAAACTAATAATTATAATTATTACACCTAGAAAACACTTGGTAAGTCATAGTTTATTTTAATCATAATGATTGGAAGGTGAATAAACGAATCCTAATGAAGTGGGCAACAAATGTATATATAGAAAAACTAAATTTATTTCACTGTTGATTTTGCCAAATACATGCTTGGTTGTTTTGTTATGTTATATTTTAAGTTTGTGGGGGTAAACAACGCCTCAATCATTTAACACATAATCCGGACACATATTCGACAACTCAAACGTATTATGTTTTAATAATTTAACACGGCTGCTAATATTTAACATTAAAAATGTTAAGTACGTTTGCTATAAAAAACACATAATTTTTTTTTTATTTTATTGGATCAAGTTGTAATTATGATTGAGGGGTGTGGGTGTTACATCCGTCGGTAAGGGATGTTATACCCGTCAGTAAGGGAGAATGTATTATAAGAGAGAAAAGAGAACTTTTGAGAGAGAAAGGTTTTTAGAAAGATATAAGAAATAAGAGAAGATTTTATTTCAAACTTGGATGCCTACAATAGCAACATACAAGACTATATATAATCTTGGTTAAATATAACTTACAAGCTTATAGTACAAACACACTATATTTTTTTATCTGAAGCTAGTAAAAATTATAATGTTCCTAAGAGTGATATTCTATGTTAATCCATATCGACCAGTATTTTGTAAATACTTATAATATAATATTCCCGTAACTACTGTCGGTCAAAAGTTAGTTTAAATTTGAGTTTTATGAAAATTGAACTTGTTTTGAGATGAAAAAAAAAATTATGTTAATTTGAGTAAAAGGGCATTTTTGTAATTTGTCATATGTATATATATGTTGATCCAAATAGTTCAAGCTTATTTATAAGGACAACTCAAGAGTATTAATTCAAAATTTCATGGTTATATTAGATTAAATGTTAATTAATTAGTTCTTAAAAAAAATTACAAAAGTATTAATGAACCAAAAATGACCATTTAATGCGTTGCACCAAATAAAATCATTTAACAAAAAATGACTGAAAAATCAACATCTTATCTCATGAACAAATGCATAATTAAACTTAATAAGATCTTGATATAACAAGAAGAACATTTTAGTTAACATCATAATACTTCAAACAAATGCTTCAAAATTGCTTCAAAACAACGTCGTTTTAAAAACAGTTACATTACAGTACATGCATTAGGATTATCGTCGCTAAATATGGTGACGTATGAGTAAGAAGGGTCTTCATATCTAGTGACACCAACTGCACTTGTTTCCACTTTTCTAACATAACCAGGAGGAGCCTTTTTGTCATAAACTTGAGCGGCATATGGTTGTGCTACAAGATTGTAAGGCACATATGGCCATATCTCTGACTTTTTACCTGTTGACTTTGCCTTTTTCAACACCTTGTTTGCTTCTACATACCCACTAACCGATACCTTCTGTTGTTTCCTGTTTATCTCAACCTTCTTCACCCCTGCATTAATCATCCATCAAACGCAGGCGTATGACATGTGTTAGAAGATACCTTCTGAAGTTAGTTTATATATTAGAAAAACAATAGTTTATGCTCTGATATCATGTAAAATTGTGTGAACCCTGAAAGATAATTTGTATTTTTCTTTTTAAAGTTTATATAGTTATAGTAGTAAGAGACCGAATAAAGAGAGACCATGTAACTATGTACATGGATACAAATTATTATTTATTTTATTATTTATTTTATTATAAGTATTAAAGGAAAGAAAATATTTGATACGTACCCGAAAGAGAAGAGAGGGCGTTCTTGACCTTACGTTCACAACCATCGCAATCCATTCGCACCTTTAGATCGACCGTTTGTAGCTGCTTCTTGTTCTTTTTATTCTTATGATTATGACCATTGTTCATCAAGTCTGATATGTACTCTAATGTTCCTGAGACTCCCATTTTCTTATAGCCTGTGAATGGATCAGCCACTTTTGTCCACATTTTATACCAAATGTTGCTATGTTGGTGGGGCCCATTAATGCAACCTTGCTTACATGAAATGTTCATATTATTAAAACCAAAAAGGGTCGGCCCAGGATTTCAAAATTTTATACATGTAAAAGAAGTCTTATGCATTATAACGGTTAGTTAGATAAGAAATATAATGGATCTTTATATTTTATATTTACCATAAAAGAAGGTTGTGTATTGTGTGAAAGAATATCTTTTAAGTTGGAATAATCTTGCATTTTATAAAATACTTAAATGCAAAAAACAAAATAAATAAATAATCTTCTTATCTGAGTTTAAATTCTCAGCTTGTATTATCAACTATGTGCGTTTGTAATATTACACATCAGATGTTTTTGTGCATCTTTTGGAGCAAGTTAACAACAATTCGACCACGATGAAATAACTCAAACATCAAACATTAAATAAATAACCTTCTAGAATCAATAATCGAGTTTATATATGTTTGTTATATCCTTGTAATGAATAGGCCAAAAGGAAGGTGCTTAGAGTGTGTATATATCATCATGCATGTGCTTTGTACATTTGTTTATGTCACAAACCAAACTAATTCCAATACATCACCTTTCAAATATTTACTTAATTATGGTCAAACATAATCATTTCAAACCCTAAAATTCGTCCAAACTACTCAATTTTTTCAATAACCATCGCTTCTAATCAATCTACAGACTTCAAGAAGTAATCTGGTTGCATAGTTATTGTCGAGAAACAAATTATTTGAGCTGATCTTAAGACCGAAAAAACCAAGTTTTTATACTATGGAAAGTCAAACTTAAGTCTAATTTTAGAATGCTTACAACTTTTGGCAGATGCTGGAGGTAAAGACGACATGGGCGTGGCCCAAAAATAGAGCAATAATAGAGATACAAGTTGTTGTCACGTTTTGGTGGGTGAGGGTACACAAATGAATCAACGGTGAAGGTGCACCTAGTCTCATAGGATGTAAGCACGTACTATATATTATTATCTTTATGGGTTATTATGGTAATTAGTATTGGCTTTTTTAATCGATTAAGCATTCCGCTTTTATTTGGTTTTATAGATTATGTATTGGTTTTCTAATTATTTGAGCCCGTACCATATGCATGCATTTTTCTTACATTCAATCATTCTAAAATTTATAATATTTTTGAAGCTTACAGCCCTTCCCCTTAAGAATCTAGTGACAGCAAAACATGTTTTCTGAAAGCTTGTCGTTTAATTGTTTACTTGGTCAATCCACTAACTAAAAAACGTTTATATTATACATCAATTGATTAAGGTTAGATTTTTCCTAACACTATTCATGTACATGATATTGAAGTCTTTGATTTGTTTTTTAATAAATCATATAACTTTATCGTCTATGAAATGATTGATGAACTATACATTTTGTAGTACATACATATATGATATGTGTGTATGAAAAGACCCGATTAATTTCACAACATGATACACGTCTCGGTCATCTTTCTACATTATTAATCATATCAATTTTCTCCATACGCCCCGCGACTAAAGTCCCAACATAATTTTCACTTCCTGTTGCAACCGCTAACAATTTTTCGGTTAACAATAAGATCAGACAAAAACAACCCCCATCTTTATAATCTCAAAACTATTGATCTAAAACAGTAAATCAAAAGGGCTCTGATCGGGCAATTTTTTTTAATTTTCATCCTGTTCTATTTAAACCAACCAAGCGCTACACGCTGCTTTGATTCAAAAAAACCATATGATCCAACCAAAGAATTTCAACTACTGTGCTTCAGGTTTTGGCAGTGAAGCGGTCAGTTAGTCTGAACGGTGGCAATATACACCCAGGTAGTGATAGACTGATGGGTTCAAACCACAGGTCCAAACATCTCAGGTAGTGATAACCCAATTGAACACACCCAGTTGCTGATAGATTTAAAAGCACACATCCAAACATTTCAGTTGTGAGAATCTTAATTTGTCCATGATAAAGTACTCTTAAAAATTCACTTTTTAAGGTCAAATTTCATATTTCAAATAGCTATATTTTAAAGTTGACAAAATTATGTTCTTTCTTTTGGCTTTTTACCAAAACGATAATGCAATATAATGTGTACACTTCTCAACTGTAAATGAACAAGTAACCCATCTATCTGAAGCAAAAACAGTCAAATCAGATAGCAATTTCTACGTATTTCACTATAACAAGTACAAGTCAGTATCACCTCATCTTTCTTCATCTAAGTCCGGTAAATCCAAGCATTGATCAGAAAAAACTAATTTTATTGGTAATGTAAACATCATAACCAACCAAGTGACTGGGGTGTTTACAAAACTTCAAAAAGACCTCTGGTCAACCCACCAGCAGAAGTTCAAAAATATTGGGCTATTAAGACAAACCGTCCTCTTTATTCACAAGGACCAAGTATGTGTAAGCTAATGGGAGTTGTGTGTGTGGTGAGATAGTAGTAATGGGAAGTTGAGGAATAATGTCATTCAAGTGTGGCTTACAGATGTAGCATAAGACTGAAGGAGAGTTAGGGCTTGCTCAGTGATGGCACGATTCCTTGCTTGTCGAACCCAATCATTTGCAACTTCTGCTGCCTGGCTGTCTTTTAGACCAAGTTCAAGTGTTTCTGCAGCTTCCAGAAGTTTCCCAGCTGCTAAGTAGCTCTCCACTCGATTTATCAGCGACTCTATTCCATTACCTGATTTGCCAGCTTCCTTAACCTGAAATCATGATTCAAAAAACAAAAACAAAAACTGTATTGTTAGATAACCATAGAGGTGGCAATTTCGACATGGGTGAAAGAGTTGATTTTGGTCATACTTTGCCTAGCAGGTCAGATGAGTAAAAAATAAATATTGGTTAAATTGGAAACACATTGACAAGTCAAGCAGGTCCAACGTCAGCCAAAATGTATTTAGAATGAATAAAACCCATAAGAGCATTTCATATCAACATGAAGTTAAAGTTTGGGAATCGAACCTGAGACCTCATTTGGAGAATCTCAAGTGTTCACTGCTTGGGCACCCCATGGGATCTGCTTAATCATATCATATTTTAAACATGATAAAAAATCAAAATGAGACAAGAAAGTGTTTGTGGGTCGGGTGGACCTGACCTGACCTATTTTGATGCTTTCTAAAAAATAACCAGCTTTAACCTGTACCCACCCCCACTAACTTAGCCTCTCTGGCTATAGCTAGAATGCAACTATGCCAGCAGCAGTTGAAGAATATCAGAAAATAGAAAAATCCCAGATCTGTACATACCTTTAATACGGATGCAATGTAAGCCAAAGAATGCGCCAAAATGCCACCACCACCTGGAGGCATTAGGCTGAAGTGCCTCAGAGTCCCTTTCAAGCCATCAAACTAAAAGGATAACCATGATTAGACATGTACAAGTGTATAACCATAACCTATAATGGCATTCAGTGACAAACTATAGACTTCTAAGATATCTAGAGTGAACTTGCATTGCAGATTTTCACTTCTACCATGTGAATTTATTAAAGATATCATCGTACCAATCCCAAATCCCTAAAGTTCTTACTGACACTTGGATTTCAGGATATTTCTAAGGATAACTAAATTTGATGTTTAATAGGAAAGAAGCCATGGAGCAACGATAACTTTACTTCTACACAACTTGGAGATCACAAGTTGCATGTCCTGCAAACATTCTATTTAAGAATGTAAGAGAATAACCAGAAAAGCCCAAATGGACAATGTCACCTACACAAGCTAATATATTAACCAATTATGTTCCTGAGTGCACATAGAAGTCAATGCAAAATTCAATACCAACTCGCTATTATGTGATGGAAGCAATCATTGAACGAATTCGACAATTACACAACAAAATAATGGATCTACTTCAAGAGGTAGTCCATCTCTTCATATCCAAGAAAACTACATGATGTTTTGATAGGCAATTCATACATATCCTACCAATTTTCTTAAAGAATAGCTACTTATTGTGGTCTATCTATATATGCAGCCCAGAAAGAGAACTTACAACTCTGTGTGCAGGTGATATAAGAAATAGAACCATTATATAAACAAGTTTTATGCCAACAAAAAACATGAGTAACAGCTTTCAAAGAAAAAGAAGCACTATACCACAGCTATGCCTTATCTTTGGCATTAAGCTTTTGCAGAGGAAAAAGAATAGCATTCGATGAACTTGTATTGCTATATTTGAACAAAGCTTGATGTATAAAGAAAGCTAAATATAGACAACAAAACACTCTTGACTACAGGAAGAAGAACAAAAAAAACACCATGCCTCACATATAGCATTCTACTAAACTTCACAGCAATTGAATTTTTAATGATACCCTAGCAGATCAATAGCAATAGAAGTTATTGTGCAATAATCTTCTATAACCAATTGAGGGATAGAGGTATGGCCCGCATCAAGTGGTACCGAACATATTATCGAGGAGGATTAAGAAGGTGATAAGCAAAGTTGCAAACTAATTGGAGAGGTACAAACAGCACTTTGATAGTAAAACATGCTTGATGGGATCTCATTGCAAACAGAAAGATGGCAAAGATGAAACGAGATAGAACCAATACGTTCCTTGAAGTCAACTTGAAAAGGCATAGGATAGCATTAATTGGTTGTTTTTATATTTGATGATGGAACAATGAGGGTTTTGGAGCTAAATGGCAATGGCGTGATATATGGTTGTTGAGAACATCTTGTCTATCTTTGCCCAGCTGAAGAATTCTGTATGAAGATGGTATCTGAAAGGGGGACCCCATAGCCCCATCCTTGTTTATAATCATGGCAGAATAAGTTAATGAGGTGATGGAAGCATCTGCAAGAAACCATGGTAGTTAAGCTTGGCTTCATTGATAGGGTGTATCGACTTTATGGTGAAAGGTATGCGGTTGATCTCCATAATGTATCCGGCACTTTGTATATGACGTTTCTGTCCATCTTGAAGATGACGGTGAAGTAATAAGAAAACTTTTGCAGCTCAGGACAAAAGAAAAAAAGTACCTGCAAAGCCTTAACCTTAAACCATCTATGGATATTATACAGATGACATTCATAAGTGATTGATAGTTTCTATTTTCTCCAATATACATCGACTCAAAATCACACCCAATATGTAAAAAGGCTTAACTAACTTTAACTTGTGAATGGTCACAAAGAATCGAGAGCAGCACAACTGACATTTGATATTAAATGAAGATGCAACTATAAAACAACATGTGGATATCTAAAACCAACAAAATTAAATTATGATCTATATTTTACAGAAATATTGAACCAGGAGAAACGCTTACCTTGTGATTCAACTGCAATATGGTATCCGCCCCATTTTTCAGAGTATCTTCAGGAAGTGATGCCATGACCAAACCTAATAGTGAATCTTTATCAATTCCATCAATGTAGCTGTGAAGAGCATCTATTTCTTTCTGTATAGGCAGCCCTTTAGACAGTGCATCTTCAAGTGCAAGAGCGCCCTGCAGGAAATAACAATTGTTTGGTCCAAAGAGAAAGAGAACTTTCGAGGCAATTAATTCAATGGCACTCGGATTCCAAGGACGCTTAGGTAAGACAACCATTTAAATAGATAGACTGCTATCCTCACGCTAACCACTGAAAAGTTTAAGCAAAATGAATACTTAGAAACACATTTATGTAGATAAACATGAATTTAAAGTGTCATGAGCCATGGACCTACTAAGAACCTGTTGAGCATGATGAACAAGACTCATGCACAAGATCATTAAGCAAAAAGATCCAACGAGAGCATGTAAAAGATGTGGGAAATATATGTGATGCCTCAAGACATGAACAGTTAAAAGCCCCAGCGTAACAGAATCGTGACACATTTTGATGTGTAAGCTTATAGAGAACCTCTTAATTATTCCACTTCCCGTCAGTCCCTATCAAATATTTCAGATTATACAAAACTTACATTGTGAGCAGTATATTCACTCAAAAACCATTGATCCTTAAGTGCTTCACTTGCAGCCCAAACGAAGCACTTTAAAGTGCTAACTATAAACCGGTAAGCATTAGGGTAAAAAATTGCTTGTGAACACCTTTGTCACAGCTCGACCGATGATACAGATACTGCATTATGCATCATTTGTAATATTATCCCCTATATTGAACCCCGTGAGAAAACCCTACTAGATGATGGGCCCCTAAAGGCGTAAGTCGTAACTGGCAGGTTCTGTTTTATCTGCCCATCAGAGTATCATAGACAGTTTGGCTATGAGGAAAACTCAGAATAATAGATTTCATGTTTACGGCATCTAGGTCACAATATTCGTAAGGTCGTAGAATGGTAAGAAAAGTATCCTGGAGTATATTAAGGCCTCAAGAAAGTAACATTCAATTGTTCTATCATGTTTATATAATGTAAACAGGGTTTGTGGTCTTTGGTACAGAAATCAAAACTCACTTATCAAGACTACTTTATTTTTGAAAAGATAATTAAAAAGGAAAAATAGTGTTTTATTGGGTTTCAAACCTAAATCAAGGTACCATATACCCGTTCTGCAAAGCAAGAACACCTCGTAAATTGACGGCAGACAATTAGTGTTTCCAGAATTTCATACAGACTACATTTTTTTCTAAAACATAAAAATTTGTCAGACAATACCTACAAAACAAGTATTAGTAGATTATATGAACATATGAACAGTGAGAACTGAAGAAGAAAATGATTTTGATATAAAAGAAAATTAGAACATGTATGAAAGTATTGCCAAACAACACCTGAGGCATAGTTCATATTGCAATAAATTAGCTTATTGCTCTGTTTGTGGCTTAATTTTTTCCTAGGTTGACTATTCTCCGCGTTCATCAATCACCCCAAAGGACAAACTGTCATGTTGTCTAAAATATACTCTCCTAGTCATCAATGGTAGTGTTATATTAACTGGAAGTACGCAAGCAGGTAATCTTCTAGCTCTATATAATCTAAGTGCCAATTAAGTGGACAAATAGGCGGTTCACTAGAATACATAAAAAATAAGTAATATTAAATTTATATTTATATAAACACATGAGAAGTAAAAATTGAACGAAAATTAATTAGTTGATATGATTGCTTTTCTAAATAACTAGTCTCATTGTATAAGTCAATTACCAACATAGGTGTTTAAATCACCTCCTGCTTGAGAAAAGCTTATTCATGAACACAAGTTCAAAAAGTTTTATGATCCATCCACAAACTGTTTTCAAACAGTTAATTTGACATTGGTTGTTATCGAAGCAGTGGGGATACTTGAGCCTAGGTATTTACTTAAGCAGGTTATACTAATTAAAGGTGGTAAGGGGATGCTTAACACCTATGCAGATACTTGACCGGCACTAATCGGATATTTTAATAACACTTATCAACAGTTATACTCACAATTTAAGATCCTAATAACTATTCATACAGCAATCATGTGCAAAGGTAATCAAAATGTTCTACAGAAACAAACCAATGCAAGTTTGTGGACAGAATGACTCTGACGCGCTTCTTCAGATCTTGCATAGAATGCCATGCATAAAGCATTTATCTGCATAACAGAAAAATGGTAATATTAGGTTCCTTGCAAAAAAAAACGACTACAATAAGGTGTATCATATTCTCACAACATGTGCTCACGCCCAAAGAAATTGGTATAGAATTATACAGTAGATGTCTACATGATATGTCCATGAAGGGTTTTCTAACAACTTAGGTTCCTCCTTGCCTCGCACAAGGAGTAAACCCGGGATACTTCCAAATGCCTCCAGGTAGCATAGGTGAAAGGCTTAACGTGTAGCGGAAAGCACTACCCGTCAAGTTTTATTAGCAAAATGTCAAGTACAGTTTCGCCATACAGTAAAAAGGTTAACAATTGGAAATTTCCAGAAGAAATTATTATAAAACAACTATAAATTCATTCAAATCCAGATTTGAATTAAGAGGCCAACTTAACAATAACATGCAACTAAACTGAAAGTATTAATTTAACATGATGTCATACATTGAGATTCGCCTCCTCCAGTTTTTCAATCTGAAATGCTTTCTCGCTTGCAATTGCTGCAGTCAATTCAGCTTTTGCTAGATCCTTCAATTTCTTCAGCTCTGATTCTGTTTCAGACTCCTGAAAAGTTCAATATTAGCAAAGCTTAATAATGGTAGATTGCTAGTTAGATGCTGTAAATCATGAAACAATGTTAAAATAGCGAAGTACCTTCTTTTCAATCTCCATTCTGTACTCCTCTTCCAACATTTCCTGTAGTGACTTGAGAGCAGCAGCAGCTTTTAGCTTTTCTTTATGTAACTCCTACAGATGAATTTAGCAAATTGAGATGCTAATCACAATTAAATTGCCCAAAATTCACCACTAGCAGATGTATCATGTAGATAGATACTAAAGTAACTATGTGAAATAACCACATTTGGGGTGTTCAGTTCTTTTAGTTCATATATGCATATCTGTTTAGGCTATTGATTGTTTTGTATTAAAAAAGAAACACAGGCACGATAACTGAAGACTGCAGGTACTGTATAAACAACTATTAGAAGTTACAATCGCGTATATTCCCTGTTTTGCTTTCTGCTATTGCCTCGGAAGAAAATCTAGGCAGAACTGAAATGTTAAATTTGAAAAGTAGGATATCTTTGCAAGAGAAATGATGTCTACAGGGAAACAAAACAAGAAAACATATATATTCATGATCAACTTCAAACCTAAATGGTAACTGATGGTTGAATTCATGAAATGATGATCACCAGGATCTAGAGTCTAAGCCATTACATGTAAGGAACTAGTAGCAGAATCGGGAAGGATAAAAGGAAAATTAAAAGTTGCAAACAACCTTATCCAAAATTGTCTCTCTTTCAGCATACATGAGCTCCCGAGCTCTCGCATCTTTTAGCTCCTTTTCATACTTCTCCTAAAATATTTCAGTACAATTTCAACTTTAAATGTTAATTAGCCGTAAAAATGGTATGAAACAATGGTAAGGGTAAACAAAGAGAACAGTATAGTAGTACCACAATGTTTACATTTCAACTTAAAAGATAAATAGCCTTGCCTTCATCAACCTCTTCTCTTCCGAAAAAATATGTGCATCCCAATCTGCCTGCCTTTTTTCAGCTATGTGAATGGCTTGCAAGAAATCCAGAACTAATTTTCCATCATTTGATATGTAAACATCATCAGTGCCTTTCACAGCCTCGGCCACTTCCTTCATCTTCAAATCACATGTCATTAGGCAGTTTTCTTGAAGCCAGAAATCACATATAAATTAAGCATCCTTTAGAGAAAACGTTTGGTATCTAACCTCATCTAGATATGAAGATGCAGCTGCATTTTGTTCAACTTCATCTCCTATATGGTATTCATCAAGAAGAGGATTTGACTCTTTACTTTCATTCAGGTTACCCTACAAAATATTACTCATGAACATGCTGCAAATACAACCAATGTTCTAGACCCACTATGCAGAAAGGAGCAAACCTCTGGCATATTCGCAGTGCCTAGCTGCTGAGGTTGCTCAAAATTTAACACATTTTCTTCAATTACTGGAGCAACCTCAGTCGGTATTGCGGTGATCTGAACTCCCTTATTGTGTTCTGTAGTAGGATTCACTTCTTGGTTTTTTGTAGCAATATCCTCTTGAATAGCTGCTATTGAGCCAATACTGGCATTATCAGAAGTTGAGATTGTGTGATCCGAGCTAGGCAACTTACCCTCCTGGTCAGAACTAGTATCATGAGATTCGGATGTTGCTATTTCTTTAATTTCAGACTGAGTTTCTATATCTCTTCTGCCATAATATGGATCGGTTTCAGTGATTTTCTCACCATCATCCACGGTTGGACTTGAAGTCTCCGTCTCTTGGACATTATCAACCACAACTTGTTCGACAGCTTCAGCATCATGCGAATCATTGTTAACTGTCTTTAATTCTTGAGGTTCTTCATGGACAATGGGGGTTGGATGCGTATTAAGATCGGTGTTTGGTTCCTTAATGAGAAATTTATCCAAGTAGCCAGTCTGGTAAGCTGCTATACCAGCAGCACCACCTAAGGCTATACTGCCAATAAAAACTTTAGACAGGTTACTCCCAGAATCTGGCGGTTTTCCTGATGAACCTGATCCGTTGGATGGATTTGATTGAGATGCAACAGAGTATTCCTTCCTAGAAGAAAGATACAAAGGCATCTGCTACAAATATTTTAACCATAAAGAGAGAGCAATATTAACGACAATGGTTTCCACCAATCTGCATTGAAGCATTAAAACATACAACCTCTTCCTATTACCTTCTAATTTTACATATTACATATAAATTAGTTTTTAGCAGTCTTGCCTCTCCCTAAATGTACATCTGATATATACATAATTACATACATATAAGATATAATACAAGTCGGCATACAAAAAAATTTCATAAAAATTAGTAATGGTTAGAAGAGCTAATACTTTGGAAGGTGTATCAGAGCCAAGTCTGGTTCAAAGTAACTTTACAAGTCTCCAATCATCCACATGAATAAACCCTATATTTTCCAACTAAACTGAAAAAAAACTTACCAACTATCAAGATCTAGATTACCACAAGTTAATGAACAACTTTCACCGTTACAGAGACAGCATGACCCTGTATAACGGTATAAGCAGCCAGACCCCAACCAAAGTGTATCAAGTACATAGACCATTTCATTAGTTCACTCTTATGTTACTACCACCAACAAAGCTGTATGCGTTCCACGAACTCAATCACTATATCCTTTTTCATAATGTTCTGACAGACATATAGACCTAAGTAGACTTGCATATCCCAAATTCAAGATCACCATGAACATCTGGACCTCAAATCACTATGGAAGTTAGTAGTTAGAATATACACACAAGATGCAAAGAGATTCACATCAGCAGCCAAAAAATTATTTTCCATAAAATTAACAACGTGGTTCAGTATTAATATTAAGCAAATCATTTTACACAAAAATAAATACATTATAAACATGCCTGAATTGTTATTCGTGGCAAAATCCTTCTGACCGATCGCCGAGAAGATATTTCCAATATAGACCTTCAAAAGAGAAGAAAATTGATTAGAATTTCAGCAAAAACCATTACTCCTGTTCTAAAGCAACTTAAAAACTATAAAATTAACAAGAAACGTAACAAATGCAGGTCAATTAGGAACACTAAACCCTAATCCATAAGAAAACCCTAAAGCATATTTAATTAAGAAATTGAAGTGTATATATATGTGATATATGAAGTATTGTACCTCCGAAGCATGGTGGACGGAGTGCAAGTTGATGTGATTGAGGCGAGTCTGCTACAAGATAATTGAAAATCGGAGAAGAAGATGGAATCCGAAAGCGTTTATCTGAACAAGATGTCGCGATGTAGGGTGGAGACCGGAGATGGAACATGTAGCGCTTGTTGCGATTGTCAAAATGGCTTGCGTTTTAGATGTTTATGATGACTCTAATTTCTACTAGCATCACTTCTATTTTTCGATTAAAATTTTTCTAATGACATTCTATTCTCGAGTTTATTTTTATTTTGTAAATGAAAAGAAAGAAAATCAATAAAAAAAACACTAATAATTCATTCTTAAGACTTGTTACTAAAAGAAATGAATGGGAAGAAAAGGGTTAGGGTTGAAAATATATAGGCGTTTTACTATATATATAATCCGTCCACTTTTGAGATAATTTCAAGGAAAAGAATTCTTATATCTATATAATGTCCATTATATCCCTTATATCCCTTATAACCCTATTATTGCATTAATTACTGTATTATTGTATTTGTCTTCTGCTACGTTGCAACAATTTTCACTGTGTACAAGTAGCGATTGGACCCCTACAGTTTCTTTTTATGTCTACATGTAATTAGGTGAACAACCTATAAAATATACAATAATATTATGTGCATCAATTCATACACGTGAACAACTTATAAAGTATACATTAATCAGTAAAACCAATGAAAGCAACCCTTTTGCAAATATATTTAAATATGTTGCCATACATTTTATGCTATACTTACAACTTTTATATCTATCTACGCTTCTTTTTTTCATAGAGTAACATGCCATGAGACAAATGACTTAATGTATTAATAGGATTTTTAGTGTCACTTTAGTTTACATTGGTGTATGTTTTTATTACGCTTTGGTTTAATTTAATTGCTTCTGTTATTTTTTTTATATTTTATATTTTTTATACGTGACTAGACTTGCAATGGATGATAAGCTATATATTATGGCGAAAAATCAAAATTTAGCAGTAATTCATGTGGTTTGTCTAGTGGCAACTCTAATTGCACATCGTAGGTTTTGTAACATAAAATGTTTGTCTGACCCAGACGAGATGTTGAATAGACAACAAGTACGTAATGAGATATTGCATGACCTCTCATCAAGTGGTAAATGTCGTAAACTTATCTGCATGAGTGAAAATGCTTTTATGCTATTGTGTCAAAAGTTGGAGAGTGAAGTTGGTTTTCGACCAACTCAACGTATGTCAATTGAAGAACAAGTTGCTAGATTTTTGTTTTTGAAATGATTTGAAAACTAGTTTAATGGCTTGGTTTTTCCGTCGATCATAATCATGCACAAACCGACATTTTCATTGAGTTTTGAATGCAAAATTATCCTTAGAAGATCAATACATTCGACAACCAATAGGTAATATCATTCCGCTAAGGATTAAAGGAAAATAAAGATTTTACTTCCTTTTCAAATATTATATAGGAGCAATTGATGGAACCCATGTTCGCGTAAGAGTGCCTAATAAAGATGCTTCAAGATATCACGGTTGTAAGGGATATCCAACTATTAATGCATTAGTAGCATGTACTTTTGATTTACAGTTCACGTATGTTTTGAGTAGTTGGGAGGGCACTACATTAGACTCGAGATAACAAAAGATGCTCTTACTATAGATGATAAGTTAATTATTCATGATGGTGAATTTCTTAACCTAAACAAATTTTATAAATTTTTTTATATTGTGATATTAATTATATTATATTTATAGGTAGATTTTATTTGGTGGATGGTAGCCTACCTCTTAAAAGCTCACCAATATCACCTTATAAAGGCGTTAGATATCATTTGAAGGAGTACTCATCCCATTCTCCTCATAATCCAAAAGAATTGTTTAACCTTCGTCATGCATCATTATGAAATACCGTTTTACTCATGTGAGACACAATCAGACATATTTTTGGCGCGTTGTATCCTATACAACTTTATTACTTGAGGTAGACTGTGTGAAAGTAATTAAAGATCAAGTTGTACCCGAGATGTTATATGCAAGACCATATGAACACCTTTATAATCACAGAGACATAGACGATAGATGAGAATAAATAAGAAACTCAATAGCAAATGATATGTGGAATCAATACTTGTTGGATCCAGATGACAAAACTGATTATTCTATTTAGTTGTCTCTAACTGTTTAGATTTATCAATCAGTTACGTGGTTTGTGTTTGTGTGTGTGTATGTATATATATATATCTGAATCTTACTACTTATATTATAAAATGTTATTACATGTTTATTAAATTCTTTATAAGTTTGTTGTTCTAGGTTACCATGCAGGAATCAACTATAGGCAAAAAAGCCAATGATGGCACTAGCACCAAGAGGGAGAGTTTGCATTGGTCAACAAAGATGGATGCCACTTTTATCAAATTTAAAACTTTCTCTAACATAGGAGCATTGTTTCACTTGTAAATAATGCACAAACAATTTAAGAATATTATTTTTCATTCGTGCAACCATACTAAATTTGTGTTTTGTTGGCACTCGTTGACAATTAACACTTTGCAGTTTGCACGAAACAAAAATTGTACTTGTAAATTTTTTGTGAATTATTTTCAAGTGACACAATGCTTATATTTTAGAGAAAGTTTTAAATTTATGTTTAAAATAAATCAATAGAGCAAGTTTGTTATCCAAAAAAGTGTTAACATAATTTGATGAGTCAAACAACCAATAAAATATTTAATCTTTTCAAATAATGCATTGGTTTTGTATGTATAATCACTAAGCAAATATCAAAATAAGAAACAACACTCCAAATTAACTTTAAACACATGATGTAACATCTTTAGAAAATACTAATAAATATTATACTATTATGTGAAGAGTAAAACATAGTTTAACTTTTAATTAAGTTACAAACTTAATTAATTAATTTGACTAACAATTACTATAATAAGTTTATACAATAATAACCGAATTTAATTCAAAATATGTCATATTATTATTATTATCGACAACTAATTATTAATAAACAATAATGTTTTAAATAATGTTTTCCTGTTTGATAGATTTCCTAGTATCCTTGCTGACTAAGAAAAGACGACATCCTAACTTTGCTGAGTTACAATACTTACTAACCAAGAATTGATATAATAACGCCACATAATTACCTATAACCGTAGACTAAATGACAAGGTTCTTACCATTCAAGTATAAATAGATCCTTAAATTAAGAAGTTAAACTTACAACTCATGCATTAGACATTCACGTGACTACTAAGGTACTACTCATTCTCAATTGTTTAAATATTTTCATTTAATGATAATAATTATTATTATATTTACGTAGACTAAATCTTGAGAGTCTAAAATAATGATTATATAATATGATAACATGACAAAAGAAAGTACGTAGCAACGTTGTTCTATATTTTTTTATAATAATATTAATAATGCCTATATATATAATGACTAATTGTGTACATGTATATGATTAATAGGTTGAAACCTACAATCAAAATCTAAAATAACGAGGTGAGTTTCTTGTTATTTTTAAAAACTGAGATATATGCGATATACCACGTGATTAATTGCTTACTTGTTTATCTGTTTAATTGCATTTAATATCACGCACATTGACTTTTAAATATATTATTTCACGTTGATCATCGGGTAACCAGGAGCTGAAATGTAATGGTCGTTGGCCCACATATATATTGGTACGATTAGTACACAAGCGGCCACTTGTTTGTACTAAGTCGATACTAGCAGATACCTGATACTCTGTGTAGTGTTGGTATAGATAGTCGTGACATAGATAGCCCTTATGCTAAATCGATGTTTGAGACGACTTGAGATATGGTTAACCCTGACGGACACAAAGATCTCATCATACTTTGTATATTTTACATTTTTACACTTTGTGTCATCACTACATATTGTATGTGATATTTTGTACACAAACACACGAAATCACTAAGCCTTTAGGCTTATGCATGTACGTGTATATCTCAGGAAACATCAAGTAGGCTCTTCAAGATGGGAACCATAGGACCAGATGATACCCGAAGACGTTTAAGTTTATTTATAGTCTTCTCTTTTTATAACTTGTAATATATTTCCGCTTCCGCATGTGATGTAAAACTTTGATAAATAAATAAGATTGTCGTTTTAGTTCTATAAATCTCCGGGTGTTATACATGAACTTTAAAAAACAAAAAAAAATATGTTAACAAAGCACAACAAACAAATTTCAAGATAACTGAGATTGAATTAAGTTAACATATGAAATCGATAGGGACTTTCTTTCCACAATTTTTTAGAAGCACGCTCATTAAGACCGATATATCAAGGTTAGCACCCAACTACAAGCTTAACAATTCTCAAAGAAATTGATAGAAATAAAAAAGAGAAATAAAATAAGGATATTTTTAATACACTCTTGAGTGTTATTAAGCTTAGATAGCTTCTTTGCAAGAATATGTTCATTGAACATGCTATTCATTCTACAAGAGGAAGTGCTTGGTGTATCATGTAACCCTAAATCAAGCAAATGCAACTGCCAAAAGGCATAATTTTTATAAAAGATTGAAAGCTTTAAACTAATATTTCAAAAGTTGGTCGAACCGGAAACCAGAGTGAAAACGACTCATTGTATAGCGTTTTTTTTTTTGGTCGGATCGGAGCGAACAACACGGTTCACTATTTGAAGTGAGTTGAGCCGGGAACCGGAACTGAACCTTCTTTTTTATTTTATTTTTAAATGTCGACATATTACTTTCAAAAATCAAAAAGAAATCATAATTCCTAACTTTCAACCCTAAACAATAACCTTCCTACGTCATTCTCCTAAAACTAAGTCGACCATCACCACGTCTTCATCTCCGACCATATCCGGCCATCTCGGTTTATGCGTTACTGGTTCCCAAAAGAGTTAATATCTTTATTCAACTATCGCAGAGATATATACGAAACTCATTTTACTCTATGTTTTTATATAGAGGTAATTTTTTCTTTAATTTCTTATCATATTTCATTAAGTAGTTTAGATAGATGTTATATTATATGTCATATATTGGTATTAATGATTTTGTTGTGAAACCGATTGAATATGTTAGTCCAATCAGAATTAAATTGTCGACCGGTTCAATTAAAAATTTATTTTTTAAAATATTGATTTAAACCATAAAATTTGTAAGAAATAAATATGACAAAATAGTTTGAGTTGATGAGTTTAATTCGAAGGAATTATTAGAATAGAAAAGATAAATTGACCCTATTTTAAATATACAAATAAAAACTTTTCAAATATCTGTTCAAGAAAGTTGAAGGGTATAATGCGTAATTATTTTTAAAAAAATATAGCTTGGCATCCCACATCCCCTGTATTTTTCTTTCGTTTCTAGCATACAGCTCAAAGAACATCTAAAAACCCCCTAGTTTTCTTCGTGACGCCATCTTGATTCATCCATTCTTCTTACTTTTGGCCTTTTGGGTTAGGGCGTTTTTCTATTACACAAATTCTTTCAAATTAAATTCACCAATAGACCCAATTTTGTCTGCCATTTTGCTTCTTATAGATTTTAGGGTTTGAAGCTTCATTATTATTTTTTCAATTAATCAGCCTTTTTGGTAGTAAAAATTGTTTAAATTAGGGTTACATGATACATCAAATACATCTACTGTGGGATGAATAGCGCCTTCACTGAACAAATTCTTTCAGACAAGCTATCGAAGCTTAATAACACTCAACAGTGTATTGAAAGTATCCTTCCTTTTTCTTTTTTTGTTTTCTTTTCTATTAATATCCACGTGAATTATAGCTAAAGTTGCATCTTTCTATTGTTAATTGATTTTATTTGGCAGTTGTAATTTACAATTTTACTTCGATGTGGAATGTGACTTGTTTTGTATGCATTAAAGCTGATCAATTGTTGTGAAAGAAAGGTTGGTTTCTGTTTGATGATGAATATTATGCAATATAAAGGTACGTTCTTCATTACTCATGCTCATATATGCTTACATGCAATATGCATTATATATTTAGGGTCATATAATTATTTTGATTGATGTTTTTTCTCATTGAGGAAGTTTTAGTATGGCTTCTCTGTTGAAATGTGAGTATATGATTTATGAAAAATATGTGAGTAGAAAACAATTAAGCATTGGTTAGTCTTAGTGGGATGTGAGAAGTTAATTAAGGGCCTTATTTGGTGAGATCAGAGTAGAAGAAAAAATAGGACCTTTGTTTGTTCATATCAAATTTACTACAATTCTGTAAGTTATACAAGTTCCCTGAAGAATTCAAAACCATCTTTAAGTTTCTGTTGTACTGTTTATACGTGTAACAAGTCGTTGAGCTCAAAATCTGAACTCATTGAGTAGATACTAGTTTTAATGATCGACTGTCTTAAGTAAACCTTGTCGAGAACACCTTGTTGCGTTGTTCTTGAGGCTCTCCTTTTATATATTGATATTGTTTAACCTCTCATTTGTCACACTCGGTTTTAGCATATATGAATAGCTAAATGTTTTGGTCGTTTAGTAATGTGCAAAGCGATGATATATAGTCGTTTTTTCAACTTACCAATATGTTATAATCTCTTTATTGTTTCTGTTCCAGAGTGGTATTTCCATTTTGATAATTGCACATGATTTTCCGGGACTTCATTATGTGCTAATATCAACCTGAACTATGTCATATGTTAGTTTTCTGTTGCATCTTGTTATCTTAACTCTTTATAGCGCTGTCTCATTGGTGTATATTTCACCGAAGCGAAGCAGAAATAGTTGTTACAACATGGGAGAAACAATTCCATAGTTGTGAGGTGGCACAGAAAGTTTCTCTTGTATATCTTGCCAATGATATACTTCAGAATAGCAAGCGTAATGGAAATGAGTTTGTCTCCGAGTTTTGGAAGGTCCTCCCAGGAGCTCTCAAAGATCTTGTTGAGAAAGGTGATGACCGTGTGAAAACTGTTGTCACCCGACTGGTATGCACCCTTGCTTGTTGAACTGGTCTATCTATGTGTTTGCTTATGGTGCTGATAACTCAAATGGGCCAATTTAACATGTTGAAGCTAGTTTTGACAGAGCAATTTATGTATGAATGGCAGGTTGATATATGGGAAGAAAGGAGAGTATTTGGATCTCGTGCAAAGAGAATTAAAGATGTGTTGCTTGGAGATAAATCACCCCAAGCCCTGGAGTTCACCAAAAAACGTTCTCGTTCTGTGAAAATTGCTAAGAGAGATTCAAGATCTATAAGAATGGTAAATATCATGTATACAGGCTCTTCTTAGTAATGCTCTTTAATGTATTGTAAAATTCTATTTCCATGTTAGTCATCCGCTATAGATAGAAATTGTAATACTTATACAATTACTTATGAATGGGTTGATTCAGGTTGTGTATTCATCTCTAATGTATGAATTAAGAAAATAGTTAAAAAGGAAAGGGGCAAATGGATGAAAGTTGTTGAAAGTGTACCTTTTAGTGCATTAAACCTCCTAAATCAATTTATTCAAGTTATATTACTATTGAAATAGTATAATTTTTTCAGTCGTATATGACCTACTGATTTTATATCGTAATAAGGTAACAACTTTTTTTGGACCAGAAGTGTTTTGGGTCAACCTGACCTGTACCTAAAGTTACCTACCATGATCTAAAGTCCAAACCTCTTTTGACCCATTACCTAACCTGGCTATTTCACAATCTCTAATTATTGACATATTTAGTATTCTGGTCATCTGACGTCTTTTCTCATTTTTGGATCCAGAAACTGACCATCGGAAGTACAGCAGAGAGAATTGTCTCAGCTTTTCACTTAGTTGCCAGTGAGCACCATGGTGAAGATGAGGAGATGAATAGATGCAAATCTGCTATTCACCGTGTCCAAAAGATGGAAAAAGATGTTGATCTCGCGTTAACGAACGGTAGGCTGATAATGCTTCGAAAATCTCTTGCTTCAGCTTCTTTTTATACAGAGTTTAAATTTAAATATTCTTGTTCTCAAGGTTTTGTGGAAATTGTAAATCACGTGTATTTTTTATATTGCATAAGTTGGGGTCTAATGGTGTTTCCTTAAAATGCAGTAGATGATCCTAAGAGAAAGACCTTGTCCAAAGAACTGGAAGAAGAAGAAAAGACCTTGAAGCAGTGTATGGAGAAACTAAAAGTTATTGAAGCAAATAGACTAGCTCTCGTATCACAACTGCGTAATGCATTAAATGATCAGGTATTATTTTCATTTTTAAAATCGAACTCCCTGGTTTTTTGTTTTTTTAGTACAGATTTACTAACTGGTTGTTAACAAGTATAAGCAAATATCTTTGTTATTTTTTATACTTTTCAGGAATCCATGTTAGAGAATGTCCGGACTCAAATGCAGGTTTGTTTACTCGTTTACTTATGCTTGGTATTGTAAACCAATATATGTTGTGTGGTTGTATTGTATCATGCAGAAATATAACTCATTGCATTACCCATCCATTACATTCTTTTACCATTTTAGTCAACTACAAAGGTCTGTAGGTTGTGCGTCCTATTTTTGGTGAGACATGCGACCGTGAATATTTATTTATAAAAGAAATTTAATGATGGTACTATATGCCTGTCGCCAATAGCAGAATGTTAATATGTGATTTTAATTTAATTTTTTTTATTATTATTTTTTTCAGGTGGCCCAAGCACAGACAGAGGAAGCAGAAAAAATGCGTAAGTGGCTCGATGATAAAAATTATGTGGCAGAGTCAAAACCTTCAAGTGCTACTCCTCCAGTTGACGATACACAAGCAGGATCCAAAAAGTCTGCTGCTGATATTGCAGCAGAAGTTGCAGACAGACTTGCTGCTTCTACATCGTCACAATATATTATGTCATCTGTTCTCTCTACATTTGCAGCCGAAGAAGGGCTTTCAAAGACCACAACAACTTCCAGTTCTTTTTCAGCCAACACCTCCATCACGAAACCAGAATTTATGCCCTCACAACCTCAAGTTTCAACAAACAGTGCTTACCAAACGGTTATAATGCCACCACCAACACTCGTTCCCACCTCTCAACCTCAATACCATACAATTCCAAACCCACATCCGCAGCAATATATGCAACAACCCAATGGTGGCATTATGACCTCATATGCATATGGTAATGTTAATGTACCACCGATGCCGCTAGGACCTCCACCACCTCCACAACCGTCTTATATGATGAGTCCGATGGTTCCTCTGGCTCATCAGCCGATGCAGATGGCTCAACAAGCTCAACAACCTCCAGCTCCTCCTAGTTTTATGCCTGCTCCTCCTTTACAGCCCAATGGAATGATGTTTTATAGTCACCCTCATCATTCCCAGTGACGGTTGTTGGAAATATAGAATCTGTGCCTGATAAGTATACAATGGATGGTAGTACCACTACACCCAAATTGGTTGTTGTCATAAGGTCTTCTGTTTCTTCTTTTTTAACTCGAGATCAGGATAATTATACTGTACATTGGTGGTTCAAAGATAGCTAACAATTTTGTATCCAGATGGTTTGCATACATCTTTGCTGCGCTGTTGATACACTGTGAGTCCTTCATTTGTTGGATCACAATGGATGCACTGAGCTACAAGGTAAATTCTCAATTTTCATATATGCACCAGAAGACGTGCAGGTCATATTAGACAGTGATTGCCCCTTGTGTGTGTTCTTTTTTAACTTTTTTTCCTATAGCCCTCTTATTCCTTACTTTAATCTGTATTATTGGTTAAGTTGGTCTGTTGGTCACGTGCTATGCATACATGAACATGTTGGAAGGGTAAGGTGGTTCTTTATGATATTTATCAGATTCATCACCTTATACTCCAGAAAATACCATTATTCTTTTTTGCTAGTATCATGTGTAAAGCACATGAACAATGCATCCGAAAAACAACCACCCACTGCCATATAATGCCTTCTTACTTGTCTACTGGAATGTTGAGGTGAAAAAATAGGCGGGTGGGGGTGGATGAGTAAGAGATTAAGATGGGTTTCATGGTTTGTGTTACGAGTGATCGGAAATTTTCTTTTAAGAAGTCTTATTTTCTTTTAAATGAATTTTTTCCCATACCGATGTGCAATTAGAGGTGTTTTCTATAACTTTTGATAAAACATATAACCATTTTACCATTATAAGGCACACTTTTGTAAAAATTAAGGGCAGAATGAGAAATTTGAGACAAATTAAAATAGAAAGGTGCACAAGTCTTTGATTAACTCGAAAGGTGTTGTGGCTCAAAGGTAATATTCTAATTCTTTTCTAATATATATATATATATATATATAGGGGAGGGATCAAGAGGGAAGCAAAAAAACTAGGGAAGGAGGGAAGTAAATCTCTAATGAATATTGTTAACATTCATTTGTGATAAATGTTAATCAAAATTTAACATTCATCACAAATGAATGTTAAAAACGTTTTTTTATGAAAAAATCAAGGGCTAAGATTTGCTTCTCTCCTTCCCCAAAATTTGAAGCTTCCCTATGGATCATTCCCCTATATATATATATATAGGGAAAGGATCCATATAGAACCTTCAATTTTGGGGGAAGAGTAAATCTGGGCCTCCGTTAACATTCTTTACGGGCAGTTAACATTCATGAATGTTAACATTCCCGTGAAGAATGTTAATTAACATTCTATGAATGTCAGTTAACATTATGCCCGTAAAGAATGTTAACGGACGGTTCAAATTTACTTCCCCCTTCCCTCAAGATTACCCATTCCCCATTGATCTCTCCTCTGTATATATATGTGTGTGTGGTTACCTACGAAGTAGGCAATATGGATTAGTGATAACACATATATGGCTTTATTGTGGCTTATCCATTAGTAATCAGGTCTAAACTCTAAAGCAAAGGCTTCAATCACCATTTTGAGTCTTATATAGCAATGGAGAACTCTTTCATCACTTCCGTTTTTGTGTTTATATATTAAGTTTGACCTCCATTGTAAAATCCCTAATACCCTTTGGTGGAGAACGAAGATTTAACCTATTATGACCTATTACAAATAACTTATCATTTAACTTATTATAACGGTGGAAAACATGCAACAATCATGGTCGAAAGATTTTTGTAATAGTTTAACTTATCATTTTGTTTTTATAGGCCATTATGTTTGAAAATGATTTTATAGGCCATCATTGAAAAAGTATTAAAGGATACAAACACCCATTTATTTAAATAAAATTAAAATAATATAAGTAATGTTAATTAAAGAATACAAGAGTATTTGTGTTCTTTTACATTTTTTTCAATGAGTTTTTAGTCGAATTTGGTGTACATGAAACAACATACACATTTGAGTAGCCTCTAAAATTGTTTTTAGATATGAGTGGCCTATAAAAATAAAATAATATATTTAGGTGACCTTCAAATATATAATCCCTTAAAATAAGGGTTAATCACCAAAATAATCCTTTGACCGAGTCTAATTAACATTCTAATCCGTTGACCGACCCTTTTACGAAACTAATCCATGTTTGATCGAAGCTTCTTCGATCTTGTCGATCAGAAAGCATATAACCGTTAATTACCTTAGTTAATTACTAATTAATTCAAATTTAATCCCTAAGTCAAAACATTAAACAATCGAAAGCAAAAAAAACATACGAGATCGAACCCTTTGATTACCAATGAAAGGAAGCCACGTAGGCTTCGATCTTGTTGATCGAAATTTAAAAAAAAAAAAAAAATTCGTCCACAGATTGAATTCGATTAAAAGAAAGAAATTGAGAAAAAACAAAGGAAGGCGTGGAACCCACTGTCCATCCACCTCTTTGACTAGCTAACCATTGCGTGACACGTGTATGATCGAAGTGTCAATCCAGATCGAAAGCATGCATGTTGGCCAAATAAAAGCATAAACTTTTGTTTTACATGATTATAAGTTGTTTATTTTTCTTTTAATAAATAATAAAAATAAAAATAGTGCAAGATCAAAGGGAAATAGTGTGTGCAAGATCGAAATAGTGCAAAATATAATTAAAATATAAACTTTATTTATTTTTCTGTTAGGTTTCTGTGGACGAATTTTTTTTTTTTAGATTTCGATCAACAAGTTTGAAGGTTCGATCTTGAGCTTACGTGGCTTCCTTTCATTGGTAATCGAAGGGTTCGATCTCGTATGTTTTTTTTGCTTTCGATTGTTTAATGTTTTGACTTAAGGATTAAATTTGAATTAATTAGTAATTGACTAAGGTAATTAACGGTTATATGCTTCCTGATCGACAAGATCGAAGAAGCTTCGATCAAACATGGATTAGTTTCGTAAAAAGGTCGGTCAACGGATTAGACTCGGTCAAAGGATTATTTTGGTGATTAGCCCTTAAAATAACTTAGTTCGTAGAAGGCAACGTAAAAGTAAATCGTATTCCAAGAGGGATAAATGGAGTGAAAGAATTTATTAAAACTAAAGGTTCATGATGCTAGTTGTCAAGACCAGAGCTGCTAACGAGTATTAAAATTTCTTTTTGCTCAATTCGGTTAATGTAATTAGTTCAAATTTGACTCGACTTGACCTTGAACAATTATTAAAGAAAAAAGAAAATTCTAGCTGGTGTTCAAATAATCTGTTATTGTTCAAGCTTGAATTTGTTTAGTTATTTGAAAATTATTTTATTGAACTAAATTTTAAGCTAATTAGGTCGCCTACGAAGTTGAGTTCGATAAACTCGTGTGATAGTTCGACCTCAAGCTCGTATAAGCTTATTTATATTTGAGGTTTGAGTTAAAATCATGTTAGTTACATGTATTTTAATTTTCTAAATACAAAATCTTTATATAAACTAAGCTCAATTATCTCGTTCGATTTGAAATTAAATGAACTTCCGAACAAGTTATGTTGATTATTAACTTTTTTGAAACTATTGACAAAACTTTCATTTGAATTCGACTTGAATTCAAATATTATCAAGCTCATATTAGAGTATTTGTTAGTTGAATTAGTCGTAGCCACTCCTAGCTGTGAGTTGTGACAATGGTTCGAGGTGGTTCGTGGCGACAAAATAAGGGTACATATTTTGGTCATTTCGGGTCAACTTGATCAAATGAAGGCGAGGCAATGACTATTTAAAAAAATATTAACAATAAAGTTGAAAGCAAGTTTGTTTTGTCAAACATTGGTCCATTGATTGTCTTAAATACCATGTTAGACGATTTTTGTACACAACTCCATTTGAAAGATTACTAAAGAGTAATGTTAAATATGCTTAAAAATATAGATTTAAATTTGTGTCTAACTATATATTATTTTACACATAGTTTTCACTTATTCTTTTTATATATTCGTGAACATTTTTAATATATACATCAATCAAATTTTTAAATCTAGTTTCAAGTTTATGTAATTATACGCGTAAGTATTTCTGCTTAAATCTAATTCCAAGTTTATGTAATTATGCGCGCAAGTATTTCTGCCTGCATATAACGGCCAATATAGTGAAAAACAAAAGGAGGCAACTAATAAAGTAGCTAGTGACCATATGTGGCTCTAGCTAATCGTAAACCAATTAATTAAGTTGTTCAATATTACTTGGTCAACCAATAAAATACTCTTTGGTTATGTGCATGGCTATTACCTTTAAGTTTGAGTTGAATAAGAAATAAACTAAGTGACAATAGCATTTACTTTCATTTGTGTGGGATTACTTACATGTACATCATAATCATAATTCATAATATATTATGATTAGAGGTGTTAAAATGTCGGGCAAGTTGGACTGGACAGTAAGATTAAAATGGGTTTGAAATACAATGGCTTCTGGTAGAAACGAGTTCGAGTCTCTACGGGTGAATAGAAAAGTTATTTAAAATCAAGTAATTTGCTTTTTCAGTGCGTACGACTAGCTCATGTTCTATAATTTAAATACGATTGTTTGGGTTTTGTGAATGAATTATAAAAGCAATTATAAAACTAGATTTTACACATACAAATTATGATTTATAGGTGTTGAACGTTTCAAAATATAGCCTAAATCAATTATTTTGAGAAAAGGACAAATAATTTAAATAAACTAACAATATACTTTAACAAAAAATAACAAACATAATCAGTATAAACCGTAAATAGGGAAGAAGCTCATCAAATCTGGAAATAACAAAAAAACATGTTTTACTGTTTATATAAAGTTTAAATTAAATCTGAAAACATCAATTAGCAAAAAGTACTCATCTTTCCTGCAAAATTTACTACGTATTCCTTTAATTTACTCCGGTAAGAATTGTATTTTAAAATATTTGCCCATTTAGATACTCAGTCGTTTTAGATTTCGCTCAGTTAAACTTGCTCTTACAATTTTTACCGCCCGTAACAACTCAAAACTTAAGAAAAATTATTCAAATTCATTCGGAATGAAGCATTTGGGCATAAATTGATAATGCACTAATATATCAAAATAACACGTATCGTCATCAGAATTCTTTCTCAATTTTTTACAGTTTTAACTTGTTTGGCAATAGCAATTTTCCCACCATACATACATATAGAGAGATAATCAGGAACAAATTTGTTGAGAGTTTTTGTTGTTATTATTTAAGGCAACGGTGATAATATTTTGATTCACTAAATTTGTAACCATTGTTTTTGAATGTATATATATATATATATATGGTACCGGATCTTAAAAGAAGGAAATTTTTAAGGAGAAGTTGGAGAAATATATATTTAAACTATGATTCAGTAAAACTCAAGAATGATTCAATAAAATATAAATATGACTTCAAACTGAATCAAATGGTTAAAAAACTATTCTCCTTATTCTCTATCAATTTTTCCTTCTCTCTTAAACCCACTATTCTATATATATATATATACATTTTTAATTAATTGGTTGAATCTCATATCTCATATATACTAATATAATTAATAATTAATAATTTGCTAAACACTTCCAACTTCCATCTAAAACAGTCAACCGAATGTTTGAAACACTAGCTACCACTATATCAGGAAAAACTACTAATTTGTGATATATTGGTGTCTTAACCAGTATGTCCAAAACGCTTGTCTTATTGCTGGAAAAAGTGTGTACGTATAGACCAATTAATATTCGTTACTAATTAAATAATACTATTGTTAGGTAGTGTAATTTTAAAGATAATAATTAACATACAGTAGATAATAAAACATGAGATAATGAACATTTCAACAGAACTCTTGTTCTTACATTTTAGACCAATAAGTATAAGTGTTCACGAAGGTAAAGGCCTTAAACGAATTTGTAAACGTACCAATTACCCCTGTATGTATTGTAAAACGCAAAAATAAGAAATAAAAAATCATTGAAAAACATTAAGTTGAAGACATGTCACGATGACATTTCAATTGTTCGCCGATCAAGTTCCTAGCAATGTCCGTGCACTGCAAACCCCTGGGGGTGAACTTTCTTGATGCACCCACGTTTAACGACAATGTTCATTATTTCGTCAACATGCATGATTTTCGAATCTCTTTGCTGCTTATTTCTCTTCCTAAGACGCTCTTCGTGTGCATTGATATGAGCAAAAATGAAACCGATGGACCATATTACTTATTGATAACCTAAGTATTTGACAATATGCGATAATGTGATTTTGGTGAGTAGATGAAGACAATATATATGTAGTCTATGAAAAATAATTTATTTTGGATCCATTAACAAAACAACTAGCTAGCAAGCACTTAATTAAAACACGGTTTAGTTGTTCAATTTCTTTTTTTGCGGGAGTTATGTGTTAAGTAAGAGGCTTGGTGATAGTGGTGTTTATAATATATATTATCAAGGCTAACTTTAAGTTAGTAAAATGCACTAATACTGGATGGTTGTTTGGAGTTGGCCATTTATGTGGTTACCACTTGAAACATTTTGAAAGCTAACTTAACCGGTTTGTTAGCTTTTCGTGTCTTTATTGTGTGTGTGAATTACTTTCTTGGTTTACTGACTTTACTCCATATATGAAATGAGATTATGAGCTGTTTTGCAATAGCCAGTATTAATTTAGCTTTCGCTCAGGTCAAAGTCATGGGGTGTTCATTATTCGCAGAGTTAAGTTCATCTCCATGGATGCTTTCAAAGTATTTTTATAAACAGTCGAAAAAAGATGTAGAATTGTATTAAAGGAAATACAAGAGCGAAGATACTAGCAAGCTACATATACGTAATACAGGACACCTGCAACTGATTAACACAATAATTAAGCAAAATCAGTGAATTCAAGTGAACGGCGTACTTATAAGAAAAAGTTATTCACACAACATCAAAGATTTAAAAGAGTTCAACGTGTCTGGTTAATCCTGCTCGCTGAAAGATAGTTGGTCCTTGCCTGAACTCCTAAAACATTACATACTAATAGTATGTAGGTCTTGTTGGGTTTATATGATCAAAACACAATGTTAAAACATAATTAATTTGCAACAGAAGCTTAAAATTGATCAAGTTATTAAAACAATTTTATAAAACCCACCAAGATCCAATTACATGATAATTAAGATTAAAACAACCATAGGGTGTTTAGAGATTACAACATTTGTAGTCTTTGAACCCTTTTGGCAATTAGGGTGTTGATGAAGATTAAAAGCTCAAGCCAAGAACTCCTCTATAGTTAGTTCACCAATAGCACTTGATAACACTTGATGCTAATCTTAATACCCTTGTAATTACTCTTAAGCTCTTAAGAACAAATCACAATTTTCCTTAAGAGAGAGCTTGATTTTCTACTCTATTAATTACTAACTCTTTAGTATGAATTTTGAGAGGAAAAGCTAGAAAAAAAAAACTGCACACATACCTTTTTTTAACTCTTGCATAAGTGTTGTATATAAGCACCTATGCATGCACAATAGTCAAAATAATGCCCATGCTAAGTGATCATGCAAGTAAGGGGTGTGAGTGGGCATGCTAAGTCAACCAACAAACAAGCAACCAATCCCAAAGGGAGGACCCCTTTGGGTGGCCGGCCAACACAAGAGAGAAAGGGGAGGGGACCACTTTTGAAAGCTTGTGCAATTGTTGGTTGTGTACAAGTTTATTTCCAAACTCCTTTGTGTCCAAAAACTTGTACATGACATATATAATCACATTATATTGAACATGCATTGGAATATTAATATTTCTACTAGATATTAATTTCCAATTAAATACAAGGGTAATTGATAATTAGTAAGAACCAATTCTTATAATTATACAATATGTATTTAATGCTATTAATGTGACCCTATAGGTTCAAGTGTTATTAGCAATATTAATCTCAATTAATCTTTGAGCATCATTAAGATCCAACAGGTCTCTCAAAAAGAAAAATAAAAATCAATAATCAACATATATAATTATTATTTGAAAATAACTATTATCAACACGTAGATCAAACAATCAACAACGTCAAGAGTGTGTGATTCGTTAGCTTGTTTCTACAAATATTCATAAAAAATAATCCAGGGGTATTTGCAGTCCCTATCTCATACGGTGTCTTGTGAATCACTTTGGTTGGAACACAACTTAGGGTGATTATAGTATTATTGAGCACATAACTTGAGAATGATAGCCAAACTTACGTTTGGGACATATCAATTGTTAAATATCTTCTGATAAGGTGAGATATCTCATCTTAGATACACCATTCCAATTGTTGCATATAGGGAGAAATAAATTGTGGAATAAGCAAAGTTCATCGTCTCTTAGATGTTGGTCACTTAGTTAGTTCTGTACTACGAAGTACATTATAAAATTCCTTTGTTAATATTCTTTGTATACTGATAAAAGAACATTCACAATTGGCAATTTCAATTCTAAGGTGATCACTTAATCAAAATTTGTAATTCCTAACCGACTGGTAACATTTATGTTTGTGTGTCTGGACGTGTGATTTGTTACACATCTTTTTCGGAAATTTTTTACTCTCCATATAAATAGCTTATGTTGAGTATTACACACTAATACGTACAGTGTGGTTTCTACGCTGAGATGGCAGAATTTGGCCATTGTTTACAAAGCTGTTCGAAGCGCTGTTTTAAGAAAATTCGTACAGCTGTCTTATTAGCTCAGCATGACTATCTTTCAGTTATTTTGTAGGAACTGTTGTGCAGGCTTGATTACTTAGACTAAATTATGATTGGTATTATTTTGGTTACTTTCTGCTTTTACTGTAAGTATAGAATAATTTTTATTTGTTTTAAAAAAGTCTACATGATTGGATTAATCTCTTGTACCAAAGTCTCAACAAAAAATTCTTCTCCTTTTGTATAGAAAGCTTCTAAATGATTTAAATTTAATTTCTTAAGGAAGGGTGACAAGTCATAGGTCTACATCAGTGACTTATAGTTTCCATGCTATTTAGTGATACATAATATTTAACCTCAAGTAAGCCTTTTACAACAACAAATCAAATTACTATTAAAAACTTTGGGTATTTTACATGATTGAGAACAATAATGAGGACAGATGGTAAGAAATGCACAAACAAAAACGAACAAAATGAAAACTGAAGGACCACCAAACAAACCATAGTTTGTTGCAGCACAAAACTAAAATTCCATAAATCCATCACGTCTATGAAACATTATCATAATTTACACGCTAAAGTTCACGATTCCAACAACAACCATTCAGTTATTCTTTGAGTTGCTACCAATATTTGTTGAGGGCGAACCCCCTGGGTGCACTTTCTTATTCCCACCATGTTTAACCCCATCGTTCATTTTCTCGTCATCTTGCTTACTTTTCTCCTCCCTTTTCTTATTTTTCTCCCTAAGGCGCTCTCGTTGTACATTAATGTGAGCAAAATTGAAACCGATTGAGGACATTGTTGCTAAATATAGTAAGTTAACTATAATGTGGTATTGATGAATATGAGATGAATAGTATAATACACATTAGCTTTGGTATTTATAGCCAATTTTATGTCCTTTTTAGACCCATTAAACCATTGGCTACTACTTAAAAACTGTATGTGGTTTGGTGGTTTAAATGCTTTTGGGGTTTAAAAAATAATGAATGCAGCTTTTAAGTAATTAGGACGAAGCATTACAAGCATGAATGTATTTGAATAGTGTATAGTGTATAGTGTAAACCTCATCACCTCAAAATATAAAGCAAAAATGGTTATGCACAGTTGGCCATTTGTTAGGTGATCACTTAAACTATTTCAAGGCTGACTGCTTGGTAGCTTTTTTCTGCTTTGGTTTGTGCATATTATATTGTTTTTATTTATTATGTACTATCTTTAATAAATAAATATTTAAACTTATAAAGAAGTGAGAATATGGGTCACTTACAATTTTTGACCTACTAGAGATCATCGATGAAAAGATAAAATAATAGTATGACTTAGCTTCTTCCCTGTAATATCGCTTGAGGTGTAGGGCTTCTTCACTTTGAAGGTTGTATCATTTCGAAGTCGCCACATAGGCCAGAACACAGTTTTCGTAACAATATGTTGTGGCTTCCAAAATGTTGATAGCATCTGAGATCTAAGGGCTTTGTTTAGGGATTTGAAGTTATCCTTAATCATTATAGGAACTTTGGTCTAAAGTTATGAGAGTAACCCATCAATAGAGCGGTTGTGAGTTGAAGTCTCAATTAAAATAAAGTTATGGTAACATGTGTGATTCTACGTAATAGGTGAGATAGGATGTATGCATTTTCCCCTTCTATTCTGGAACTTGGATTTACAACGAATACGCTATTTACACACTTTCCTGTTGAGAGGGGGCAAAAAGTAATATTAACTTGAAAGGAAAATAATATTAAAACAAGTCATTTCTACTTAATCTGCAAGCACAAAATTTTCAACCTTATAACCTTGATGACCAGATAGAGATGGATATCTAATGGATATTGCAGCTAAATAAATGTATTAAACTGACCAATGGAACAAAGAACCCAAACACTTTTTAGTTAAATTGCTTAAAATACTACCGACCAAAAGCATAGCCATTCAATCTATAGTGATTACCAAGCGGGCAAAACAAAAATGAAATTATCGTCAGTTTAAGAAGTAAATCTTGACCCTCGCTTTGTTAGAGGTGGATTTATTAGACAATTACAATAATTAGAGAATGGAAGAATTAACATGACTCTTTTATTTTAATAAAGTATGGAAGGGTCAATGATCATTTTATTAAAACAGTTTACTTCTATAATATTTTTAAAACTTAAATATTTCAAAAAAAATGACTTACAAAAAGATATAAAATTTAATTTTTTTTCTATTCAATTAGACATCTCATCATGGTATACTTTCTAAAAAAAAATTCTTCGACTTTTTAAGTGAGTTTTATGAACTCTATAGTATAAAATCACGTATGATTCTAATTTCATAAGTGATTAGTTGTATATATTTTTATTTTACATGTGATACAAGTTTTACATATATATATATATATATAATGTTCAATATTTACCATTATACAATGACAATTGTATGTCGACTAAAATTGAGATTTAAAATTATCTACGATTATAGTTATAACCACATGTGATTATAAATGAACTTTTTTTTAGGTTCTTAAGTCATCAAATAACATTAATTCAATTATGATTATAAATCGTGTAATTTGTAATGTGTTTATTTGCATTTGATTATAAGTGAGTTTGTAGTTCACATATGATTACAACTATAATCACATGCGATAGAATACCAAACAACAATAGTTGTAATCATTGTGATTATAATTTTAATCACATTTAGTTCTAGTTGGATTACGTGTGATTAAATGTCATGATTTGAGATTCACATATGGTTAGAACTGTAATCATGTGAGATTAAATAGTTGAAGTTTTGAATCATTACATCTATAATCACATGTGATTAAAATGTCAAATAATAGTATATTACAAACACCAAATCATAATAGCTATTGTAACACGTGATTATATATCATATGTGATTAACGATTGATGGCTTTAAAATCTACATCTGTTTACATATAATCACACATGGTTAAAACACTAAAGAGTAGTCACATAGGAATATAGTTATGATCACATGTGATTTTAATTTAATTCTAAACACCTAATAATGATACATATGATCACATGTAATTATAGTCGTAATTACATATGATTAAATAGTTATAAATTTTAAGATTTACATGGTAATATAATTACGTGTGATTATTGTTTCTTGTGATAATCACATGTGATTACAACTAAAGTTTTATATCTCAAGTTTTTTAATTAATTGTAAAATAAAATTTTTTTACATGTGATTATAACAGATCATTTGAAACTCACATATGATAAAAGTTATAATCACATTAGATTAAATATTTTTGGTTTGAAGTTTATATCTAATCACATCTATAATCATATGTGAAAAAAACATTAAAAAGTAATTACATGTAATTTTCCACACCAAAAATTAGAAGTTATTATCACATGTAATTATAGTTGTAATCACATGTAACTGAATAGTAGCAAAATTATAATTTACATCTGACTGCATATAATCGCATGTGATTTTACACTAATACATGCCTTATCTTAAAATGGTGTCTCTTTGGATGCTTAAATTATTTCACGAATGAATCAACGAGCAATATGTCTATAGAAACATATCTAAAATAAAAACTAGATTAAATGAAATCAACCAATCTAAAACAAAGCAAATCATTATAATCATCATTAGTATTATTTTGACTGCAAAAATGCCTCAACTTTTTTTTTTTTTTGCTGCAGCAACATAAGGTAATTGAAATGTAATATTTCTCATTACATAGATAGACTGGTCCGTGCCTTCAAAATAAAAATAAAAAACATACACCAGACAAATTCCATATTCATTTCTGACTTTGGTTTTCTTTCGTTGACAAAACTCAGATTTCATGTAATATCCTCAAAATTCAATCAAAAAATGCAACGAAATGGTTGGTTAAGAACACAATGCTATCGATCAATCATTTGTGCCTAATCAAAACCTCATTAACCGATACATACAATCTGCTACATCTACAATTTGCCGTAATAAAAGATCCAAAAACCTTCTCATATCGCAAACAAAAACGCCAATTGAATATCAAACCAGTGTTAGATTCAACTGCGATCGATCAATATTTCGACTTACTATATCAGATGCATGTAATACTACATAATCAACTTCGTTTCAAGACCGAGCTATTGGAAACTTAATCAACCGAGGAACTGACGAACACTAGCTAGTTGCAATGGCGGAAGGAGAAATGGACGGAGAAGTAATAAAATCATTGCAGAAGGAATAATCGCCGGAGAAATTTCGAGCTAGGTTTCTAAACAATTTAAATTTTGGAGATCTACCATTTCAATCGAGGGTTTCAATCAAGTCGCTGACTGTCTGTGGATGTAAAAGCCATAAAGGATAGAGAATATGTTAAGTTACGAAACTACCCCTGGTGGTATATTAAAATTTAAATGTATCAGTTACCAATATTTACAAAAATGCCATATCAAATCTTACCCCTTTGTTTTCTTTGATTCGACGGTGGAAGATTGTTCCTCCATTCTCTAATTTTTTTCAGTCCTTATTCAACTTTTCTCGACTTGATTAATGTTGTCATCTAATGTTCGGTATTTCGGATTTTCGATGTGTGTTAGATTATATATATAGATGACAAGGTTGAAAACGTCGGCCCAAGCCCAACAGGCCCAATACTAAGACACCATTATCCACAAAATAGAATGATCTCACCGTTCAATCTCCTAGAAAAAATGTAAATTCACGGTGACATATATTGGGTTCCTGTCACGTTAAGAATTAATTTGAAAGGTTATGCTTTTTTACGTACAAAAATTAAATATACTACAAGATTTGTTGTGTAGCATTTATTATTTTCTTCTTAATTTTTTTTAAAAAAATATTAATTTTTTTTATTATATCTTTAATATAAAATCAACTTAAAAGATTTGAATACATTTATACTATAATAAAGATAATTTATGTTTTTTATTTAAAGAAAATTTTATCATAATTTAAAATTAAAAATATGTATAAACATATATATGATTATCATTCTTAAATTTAATTTAGATTTTATTAACTATCAAGTGTCACTTCTTTTATTTTTATACCACCATGTTTTCAAGCCGTAATTGTCAAAGACGAAAATTCAGACCATACTAATACCACCATAGTTAATCAATTTGATAAAAAAAGAAATAATATATCAAATCGTTAAGTTACCGCTAATAATAAGTTGTACTCTGATGCATAGCGCGAGACTTAGACTAGTACCAAAAGATTTATTTAAGTTACGGCTAATAATAAGTTGTACTCTGATACATAGCGCGGGACTTAGACTAGTACCAAAAGATTCATTTTTAATCTTATTACGATATTCATTATCTTATTTGTGATTAAACACAACATCTCATATGTATCGAGAAAAATGGATTTATAATACAAAAAATGAACTTAAAATAAAAAATATCTCTTAGTACCTCTTTTTATGTATATAGAATAAGTATATAGCATATAGTGTATCATTTTAAGAATACAAATTAGAGCTATATCGAACTTTAGGTGAAAAAAGCATGATCTGACTTCACAAATATGCAAAAATTGTACCAAATTAGTGGAGGTCTTCGAAGAATAATAATGATAACAATAATAATAATAATAATAAAATAAATGAATGAATAAATAAATAAAATGTCGCTACTGGAAAAGCCCAAAGAAATATAGACCGGTCCTTTTAGTAACCACTTGTCAGTTATATACTTCCAAATGGAAAATTGAAATATCAATAACGATATTATCTATCTTATATAAAGTTCAAATATGCCATTAACTGAAAACAACGTAACCACGTTAGTGGGGCCCATTTAATTATGCAATTGCTTTATTAGCTATTGCAATCGCAATAACAGATAAACTCTTTTGCAGCATTTACTTATCAGCCATCATCATGTTATTTTGTAACAATTATGTTATTTTGGCTAAACTAATTAACTAACGACATTTACAAAAACAAAACTATAAAATTAAACAACTCCTTAATTCATTGATCAACACAAGTTCAACATATAAAATTCGTCAATTCAAAGATCATTCTTCATTTTTCATTCTATTACTATTACAAGCTAGCTAAATCGGAACACGAGTAACCCCAGGTAACTGCATCACATCCATTATTGGTCCCGTGCGGTGGACCAAAAAAAGCCTCCTATCGGACGAACTTTTCCCAACGACGTGATTTTCGGTTCGGAATGGAAGTTGGCGGTAGGAGTTGCTGGCAAGCGTTGAGTTACGTCTTTCATTTTCTTCTTTAGGCGTTGTTGGTGGTGGTTAAGTTGGGCATAACTGAGTCCAACTGAAGACATATTGTTTGATGAGGTTTTACGGAGTTTATGAGGTCTAAATTGAGGTGTGGATAACTTGGAAACTATTAGGGGTTTTATAGGCAAAGGATTATTTTGGGTTATGCCTATCCAAGTATGGGCTAATGGGACCAGTGGGCCCAAGTGAAAAAGATCTTTTATTCACTGAATTAGGGAGTATCATATTTTAGGGAAATTAAAAAAATATTCTTTTTTTAACATAAAAACTTATGCCCAAACAAAATATCAATTTCGTTCGGTTCGGGAACAACATACAATTGTCACCCGGGATATTTGCGTGTCGCTTATTGCGTGATCGGAAAAAGTGAGTATGTTACCGCGTTTGAGCGATCATTTGTGAATTTACCTGGCAATTGCGATTTGTTTTTTACGTTTTGCAATTTTTGTTTTGTTTATCGCTATATTTTTAGATAAGCTTTTAACTAAAATGTCTTATCTTCCATCCGTTTTAGATAAGATTTCTCGAGATTTCTTATATCCTTAAAATTCCTATAAATAATGTGATTATAAGACAAGATGATCATCAGCTTATTTAAAAAAAAATTAAAAAGATGCTTCCACTTTTTGTTGGTTGAAAATTATAAATAAAAAAAAAACAATTTATGATATAGTTCACACTGATCATTTTTGAAGCTTTCGATCTCCAATTGAAGAATCAAAACTGAGAAATTATACGCAACAACTCTTGAGCTGTTTATCATCTCGCTTTGTCACGGTGGAGATTTTCAGAGCGCAAGAAGAATGTACTATTAAAGTTTATTGGGCTCCAACTGGGGGGTGGGGGGGTATTGCTACTTTAAGGATAATGATAATGACCTAGATACTGGTTTACATTTGATAACGAATGATGTCGAGCAATTGAAGCAGATTACTAACTATAGAAAAATAAATAGAAAAATTGATGTCTATGTTACATGCAAAGATTTGACACATCTGTCAAATTCTAAAACTATGATGCCGATACTCATTTCTAAGATTATGACTAGCTTTTTTAATGCAAAACAGTTGTTCGATTAGTTAGTAGTCAATTATTGTAATTTGTATTTCACTTAGTGTGTTGTATTGTTTATCTAATATTTTTAACCTCTATCGAATAAAAAAAATTAGTGTTCCTTAAATGCAAGAAAGCGAACATCAAGGAAACGGTTTGAGTTCCTTATTCTATACCTCACGTTTTTAGATCAAGTGAGATCTTAATGTGACAAATAATTGATCAAATCAAATTGTTTTGAGATAAGACATTTTATCCGAAAAAATATGAAAAATTCATAAAATCGAAGGAAAATTTATCCAAAATGTCTTTTTGAGATAAGACATCGTATTCGAAGAAATTTCAAAAAATCTTATCCCAAAATGGATGACCACGCTACTCGCAACCCACAACCCGCCAGTTTGTGAGATATGGGTGCCCGTCAAACAGAAGAAAGTGAACATCAAGTAAACTTATCGAATCAAATAAATAACAAGTAATGAAACATAGATAACCTTGTTAAGTACTACATAGCATAAGTTTTTTCATTACAATAATTTTATGGGTGACTCCAATAAACTTTTGAAAAATCCCTAGTGGTTTGAGACATTGATTCTTTGACCTTTACCTTTGATTTGGATCTTGATTTGGTACTTGATTGGATTTGCTCGTTTGTTCTTTCTTAAGGAGCCATGCAAGCAGTTCGGCTATGACCGATTTCCTTGCAACGACTACATTATTGTTTGGGTTTCCTTTTCTCCTCTTCTTTGCCACCGTCCAATTTACATTTTAGCTATCACACACGATTTACATTTTAACTATTTTTTACTAATTAATCAACATGCACCAATTTTGTAACTATCCAAAATCCACATTAAAGCCAAATAAAATGGCAATTTTGATTAATGGCGATGAATTTTAACATTGAGGGTGATGAATATTACATTTTTTTTATTTTCTCAAAAATAAAATAAATAATTAGGTCCAAAGTTTTGGTTTGATCAACACTCATTATTTGAGATTTGAATCGGTTTTGAGTTGTATCTAATTAAAGGCTTAAAGAATCACCTTCTCTTCTACTGCAACATTCAATTCGTCAATGTACTCTCTTTTTTTTTTTTTTTTTAAATCATTCAAAATTGATCATATATTAATTGAGTTTGTGAAGAACCTTATAATATATCAGCTATTTTCATGGAAGCGTGAGATTTGGATTGGGTTTCCCTCTTCAAACATGAGTTTGCATAATTAATATTCATCATATATAGACTGATGTTCATCATTTTAGTCTCTAGTTTTTGGAACAAGAGACTAATGGGTTTGGAGTTTTTTTTGGTAAAGGGACGATACACGACAAATTTTATTTATTACATACGCCTATAGTCATACTCATAGGGGATATTAATGCACATCTCAAACCAATACGACTATCAAGAACTAAATAACCAACAATATACTTTTAATAAACCAAGATAAAATACCTCTACTCTAACACAAGAAATAAAACTAATACTAGCTGCTTTATCCACTCCTTAATACTTCCTCCATCCCAAATATAGTTTCCTAACAGTAGATAGATATCACCGGTTTAACATTCATCATCTAACGCTAACATTCATCAGCATCTCAGTATCAATAATCTAACTTTTATTATACATATATATTACATATTTAATATTCATCATGTTAAGCTAACCTTCATAATGTTAAATAATATTTTTAGTCATTTAAAATTAGTAGGATTGGTTCTTCATTTTCATATTGCAACAATCAAATCAGCTGTTGAAAATTAAATGTTTATATACTACTTACATATGAAACAACACCACTAAAACTGAAATTCGTTGACTTCTATTCACCGTTCATTTCACATGAACGAGAATTACACAATAATAATAAATAAAAGGAACTCCGGCAATGTCTTCACAGCGTCACGAAACTAATTGCTGTGAAACGACCGGAGATGAATGGGTTCCGGCGGGGTGAACTTTCCGGTCCGGCAACATTTTTTTCTGCTTTGTGGGGTCTGCTGCCGGAACCGGCAAGTCTTGTGTTAATTTCTTCTTCAAACGCTGTTGCTGTAAGTTAACCTGAGCATAACTGAATCCAATCGACGACATTAATTGTTCTTTTAAATTAATTGTTTATAATAATATAATATTTTCTGCGATTTCGTTTAATAAACGTTGAAGGGGTATTTATAGGGGAAGATGAAAAGTTCCTATTCAACAACTCCATGGGCCGACAATAGATAAAATAAATTAAAAAGTAGTATGTGAATGTGACTCTAATAATATATATTTTATTTATCCGTCTTTCAGAAAAATAAAAGAACACAATATATATATATATATAATAACATTTTTTATTTAGTAGAAATTAAGGGTTGAAATTCATGGTTAATTTATTTGCATATCTAAAGCTATAAGTGTTCAGTAATAACAATTAAATATTCTGGACTGTATAATTTATTAGGTTATCAGCGTAAAAATTTATTTGTTTTCATATTTTTTCGTATACATACATAAAGAAAATACATTCATGTAATCCTTTTTATTAAGCATATGATACAATAACATGATATGACTAATAGATTATTTACAAAAATCACGGACAGACTGATAGACACATATAGTATTTACAAAATATAAAACAAAAGATACTTTATTAAAAAAAAACGCATGTTTTCATTGATGCATTTTATCAAACATTTAACGCAATACATAAACGACATAATTATTAACAAAACATGAAATTAAATTACCAAAACCAAATGAACTTAATACATACAACAAACACCACATAAATGTCAAGCCAGAATAACAAATCAAATCAAACTTATGAATGAGATAATAATAAATCAAATCAAACAAAACTAACCTTTACCAAGAAAACAACACCCAAAAATATCCACAGATGTACATGATAGCCCTCAAAATATCTATAACAAATTTTGGATGTAATCAAAGATGCGCATCAAATCAAAATATATACAGAAAAACAATTGTATAGATCAAAAATTAAAATATACTTACAGACAAACAACACTTTAAGGTCATCTTCTTCATTGTGTGTCTACAACATAAAGCAATTATGCAAACATAAATAACAAATCAATACATGAAAAAAGTTGGATCCAGTTTGAAACAGTCAACAAAATTTAGTGATAGAAACTTAAGATGTAACTCTATATGATCAGAAATCAAAGCCCAATTAAAATTTACCCCATCTTTTTACAGTTAATGCATATATGTTCATCTTCTTCTCTGGCTTCTTCTTCACATCGTCCTTTCTTTACTTAGTGAGAAGAAATCGAAACAAGCAAGCTATTCGATAAAAATCAATTTCATCTCATCTTTTGAATCTCACAGAAAAATCCAACCTATTGTGACAGAAACTCTCAAAACAATCGAGTGTAGATAGATAAATGTTACAGGACTATATAAGGATATTAGACATTGTAAAGGAACAAGAGTTGTCTAACATGTAATTGGATCGATTAATCCGATGCATTCAAACAAACTAAACTATTTGTGATTCTTTTTGCTAGATCTTACATCGTTTAAAGGAATAGCTTGAATGTGATTTTGAGACGTGTTCAATTTCTACGTAGTTTAAATTGTGACTGTAAACAAAACAACGAATTCATTATTTTTGTTAGTAGCGAATTTTAATGTGTTTTGATTAAATCGACATGAGCAACCTCAAAAGTTATAGCTTGAGATCATCAAAATCCATATGTTGTGTAGTAAATAAATCTCATCTCACATCTTACATGGCTATATTCTAATACATTCTACTGACTAGTTTACGATAGATAAAAGCTTCGTGTTCTTAAGATGTAAAGTCTATATATTTATATAATATTTATGAGCGCTTTATTTTATTTAATTCGAAATGTCTATCGTGTGTCCTAGGAAGGGGCGTTTAGCTTCTTTCAGCTCGAATTCAACTTCTAACGAAATTTATTATTTGATTAATTTTACGAGCTAAACATAAATAATTAATATTTGATTTGACTTGTTCGAATGCTCGGTTAATTTTGAGTCGGACGAGTTTATTGAGAAAACGGGTCCAATGATCATGATTTATATAGAGGTTTTGTATTTATAAACTTCAATTAAAAGTAACGAATATGATTTTAACTCAAAACTTCAAGTATAAAGGAAGTAATGCAAATTCGTATTCAAATTATCAAGCGAGTTTATGGAGTTTACTAAAATTGGTTAAATACGAATGTAGAAAATAAATTTTAGCATTCCGTGTACCACGTAAAATCATAAAATAGAACCTTACTGAATGAACTAAACTTAAGCCCAAATTCAAATATTTAAACCCATAATTCTATAATTTGAAGCCCATCAGATCAATCCACAGTCCATCATTTTATCTGAAAAGCTAACAAATATAGCCCCATTAATTAATTTTGAAACAGATTACACAACTATGGTGAGCATCGAGTTTTTCTCAGAAAAGCGCTTTTGGATGCTTCTTTAATATTGTTGCTTGTTTTTAAATTCAAAAATCCATTTGTATTGGGTTTTTTTAAATCCCATGATAGGGAGAACAAAGAGATTATGTAACACGTCCACTTAAATCCTTGTTGAACACCATCAATTTACCGCTAAAACTCAAGTGCATTACCTCATTGAAAGTTTTTTTTAAAAACGACAAAGTAAAAACTAGCAAGATGCTGAAAATTACAAAATTTATAATAATACAATAGTTACAACAAAAACAACCGCAATAAGTTACGATCCTTACACTTCAATTAAACCAAAATGGCCCTAATATATAACCCATACAATTCATTTCAACCAAAACAACTTTAAGATTCTAATTACACCAACCCTAAGAAAAATTCAACATTCGAGTGACTAACCTCGCCATTCAAACTCAAAGCAACAAAAAACCACCTAGTACATTCACCCAGTGAAGAGTGTGTAAACGAAAACGGATAAAAGCAACCATGACCTTGACCTAGATAAAAGAGACGCAACATGTCGGAACCTTAAACCAACCAATTTTAACCACACAATTAAATCGAGTGGTAGTATCGTGAGGTGGAGAGACGGTTAACGAAGAAAATCACCTATGATTATTAAGCTGCCATACTTTGAAACAAAATTCTTAACGAGAAGGTCAACATTTGACTCGTGCGGATGAAGTTTCGAGATTGTCGAAAAGAGTTACCACGAAGTTTATCTAGCATCAATTGAAGATTCGAGAACAAATTCCTCTTGAATGAAGTGTCTACTATTTTTCCCGCACAAATTTTTGGTTCTTTTTGGTCATTTAAACTTATTTAATTTAACATTCAGTTATCAATTGACGACCCCTAAACAGTTAAACCAATTAGAACCCACTGTATAAACTGTAAAGACTATAAGTTAATATATTAATTATTATATGAGTTGTTTTTGTTATTACATTTAAATGAGAAATGAGATGGTATGAAGCTTTAATGATTGACGTAAGTTACACGATTACATTTAATCATAACGGTATGCAATTTATGGGTACAAAAGGGATTTTCTATGCTTAATACTTATTTTATTAACGATGCTCAACTAATTAACATGTGCTATTAATTGAAAATGTGACCATCCTACTTTCATAAATTAGTCCTTGATGATTGGGAATTCACCCGATGACAATTCTACAAAACTTCCTGCTCTTTGACTTTTTGTCATGGTTTCATAAATCATAATTACAGGCAGTATTTTAAACTTTGTTATAAATTTAGAAGGTAATTTTGTTTTTTTTTTACTATTTTTTTTTCTTTTCATTTTGATATGTTACAATGTGTGCATCTTAATTTAATGACAATAAAATGCATGATAAAGTATCCTATATGAGGGTTTATGTAGTGGTGGATTTTGAACATGTAATATCTCAAATCTAACTACTAAAATTAGTACAATTATTAACTTCTAACTTGGAAAATAATAAACCTAATATATATGTTGTATAAATAATGTATATATATACACTGTGTGTTATTAACTTTTTAGCTAAGTGTTAAGAAGCATGAGATTTTCTTGCAATTACCACAATCATTCATATGTAACCACACTTTAAACTTAAGTCAACTCATGTCATACACACGATAGTCATATTTAACCACATGCATGGCAACATATCTCGTATGAGAAATAAAACAGAGATGTGTAAGAAGGAGATGACACAAGATAGAAATGAGTGTGATGAACCGTTAGTTTAGAACCATGAGCTGGAGTCAAGAGTAATTGAGTGTTTACTTGGTTCGTAAGATTTCACATAAGTATAAATATATATCTAAGTCTTCTTATTTTCCTATTTAACTCACAAAAATCACAATATTAGTTTGAGTAAAGGTAAAAGGGAAGAAGGCTAGGTGTGCAAGCATTAAGGCACATCTTGATTATTATTCGAATAGAAAATCATAAAGTGAGTTTTCTTGTTATTTTTAAAATTAAGATATATACAATATACTATGTGATTACCTGATTATTTGATTATTTGTTTAATTGCATTTAATACCACGCACATTGACCTTTAGATATATTATGTCATGTTAGTCGTCGGGTAACTAGAAGCTAAAATGTAATGATCGTTGGCTCATATATATGTATTTATTGTTGAAACGTGATGATCATTTGCCTGCATATATATTGGTACGATTAGTACACAAGCGGCCACTTGTTTGTACTAAGTTGATACTAGCACATACTTGTCTTGAGTGTAGTGTTGGTATAGATAGTCGTGACAAAAATAGCCGTTATGCTAAATCGTTGTCGGTGACATCTTGAGATCTGGTTAACCCTGACAGACATAGAGATCTCTTCATACTTTATATATTTTACGTTTTTACATTTTGCGTCATCACTGCATATTGTATGTGATATTTTGTACACAAACACATGAAATCACTAAGTCTTTAGGCTTATGCATGTATGTGTATATCTTAGGAAATATCTAGTAGGCTCGTCAAGGTGGGATTTCGTATCCTAAAAACGTTATTGGTTGTATATAGTCATATTTTATAATAACTTGTTTTCTTTCTTCTTAAATAATTAATGTAAAGTACTGACACAACTAAAATGAATGTATGCATTTATCCGTGTGACATATAATAGAATGATTTCGTCCATGTAGAAACCAAGCAAACATCGTCTACACTATCGACCGACAATGCAAGGTTGGATCGACATGTATGCTAGTTAGCATGAGCTCAACTGCTCATTTGGAATGTATGTTTAGTAAACATGACAAACTTCCTTCATCTCTTCCTCTTTAGGGCTAGTGATCGAAATAATGAAAACTTGAACATCAATTCATCCATCCATCCATCTTTCTATCAATATATAGTTATGATATGATTGAATCCTAGTTGGTTGATATAATCTAAATTCCACAATCGAGAAAACTTCATCTTTATGTTTAATTATTTTACAAAGTTTTCTCGTATGAAATCCACCGACGTACACGACGGAAATCTGATTACAAGGTGACGGCTGGTTGGGATAAAACTTTCCGAAATCTTCAACCCACAGACTTATAAAAATAGTATTGTAACACATATTTACAAGTAGGTAAAAAAATTTGGTCCTTTTCCAACATTTCACCATTTATTTAATTTCATCAGTCAATTCTTTTGACTAATTTCAAGTTACACGTATACACCCACAAAACAAAACAAAATGAAATTGTTGGCTTCTTTATAACACCACCAAAAAAACACACAAACCACATACTCATCATCTACAAAAAAAAAAAAAACGAAAAAATAAAATAAAAATGGGATCACTCTCTCGATTCATTGATCACATCTACACTCTTCTCTTAGTATTCTTCACTGTTTTATTCCTCGAACTCGTAATCTTATTTCGTTCCGTTGCAGAAAACATTCGGTCCCCGATTACCACCAATGACATCCCGTTGACCACCGAAAACTACTTGCAAATGATCGATGAAAAGAATCCGATAAGTCGTTATAAAGCGATCGGATTAGAATCGAAAGAGTGTTCGGTTTGTCTTTCGGGCTTAAAAGATGGTGATGAAATTAGGAGACTGAAATGTACGCATGTGTTTCATAAAACTTGTGTTGATAAGTGGATTGAACAGGATCATGCCACGTGTCCGATTTGTAGGAGGTTGGTTTTGCCGGAAGCGATTGTGATCAAGTACGGTCAACGGTTTGACATTCAACCGGAACGCCGTCGTAGAGAGTTTTATGGTGGGAGTGATGAGCAACTCATTTTGTTGTTGACTTGCTTACATGGTAATTATATGCGTAGATTTATGTAAATTATTAATAATAAGTGTAACTAATTACATATTTTAAAATCATTTAGTTGTTATAAAATGAGAATCTCTTTTTTAAGGGTTGGATTCTGATTACTTTTTCTTTTTTCTAATTAACTTCTTAAAAAAGACAAAAAAAAAAAAAAACATTTTATTATCTTTTGTGATTGATTTTGTAATGCATGGATTGAAAGTAAAAGGTTGTCTGTTCCATGTGAAGACATTGATTGAGGTTGGCTGCCTAACGTAACTTGAATGCTTTAATTTTTGTTGCTTCATAATTATGTTTCCTAACATTTATTTTATGTTATACTAATTGAATTGAAAAAAAATAATGTGTATTGATTTCTATATGTCCTCTTTTAGTAGATGTGACATCCTAACAACCTATTATTTCCATCACAAATATTCATTTTATCTTTTACTAGGAGATTACTCTACATAAGTGTACAAAGATTGAAGTGTGTTGAAAGAGGAAAGAACTAATGAGTTGTTCGGTAAAGTAACTATAATTTATAGTTGTAGACGTAAGTTGTAGCTATAGGTTATAAGTTGTAGTTTTATGTTTGACTTTTTTATGAAAAGCTATTTCTAGCAGCTTTAAAATTTTGAGTTTTTCATTGAATTCTAAAGTTACAGCTTATACATGACAAATATAGCTTTTATTTTCAAATGAATTTTTTATTTAAAAATGATAAATTAAAATTTCTAAAAATTTTATGTCAAACGGGTCCAAAAACTAGTTGTATTGATACTCTTGATTATATATTAGTGGTGTTTTGGGGTGGGAAGAAAAATAACTAACTTTCTTATCTATTTGTGAGTTGAATACATCATAATACCACCTAAACGCACTTATAGTATTTGATTACTATAATGGAATAGCGCACCTTCAATGTCTTTTACTCTGTTTTTTTTCAATAATATTGTTTTAGATTGCTCAGTGGTTTCATGTCCCATGATAGTTTAATCGAATAAATACTGTTTTTAGCACGAAATGCTTCTTCATTTCCATGAAGAAAATGTCACGTACATTTTCTTATTTGGATAGTATAGTATAAAATACCACATTGATGCCCTGTAACTATAATCTCTAATCTCAATTAAATTAGCTCTGTACGATAAAAGGTGGACTTACGTTATTAATCTGTGTATGTTGCTTGATCTGTGTACGTCTAGATCTTGCATTCATATCCTTGTACTCGCATAATATTACTTCTTTATAATCGTCATTCTAAATAGAAGCACATGAGAAACGAGAAGTTTAATTTGGAGTTGAATTATGTCTCTATGTACTATGGAGAAATTTGTCATCATCGTATGGTTTTGAAAACAGAACTTTACCTAATATGTAAACATCGTCGAGTATTCTACTGTTGTTTGTTTGTATTATTTAATCCATGGATTCTAGTATTCTACTGTTGCTGATGCACAACATCGTCGAGTATTAATGCAATAATCACATTGAGGCGGGTCGTGTGGTTTGTCAGCGTTGACGACTATAAATTCTTTTTGCAAGAAGATAGTATTGTACTCTTGCATCTTCCACGCAATAGAACTACCCTGTTTGTAGCCAAGGATGTGGGACGTAAATTATTTTTGCAAGAAGATAGTATTGTACTCTTGCATCTTTCCCGCAATAGAACTACCCCGTTTGTAGCCAAGGATATGGGACGTTCATCTGTCTTTTTATCAATGTATACATATATAATACTTAGAGTTTCAAGAATTGTTGCTTTGCTTGAAAAATTTTATTTTAGGGCTTTAGATATTTAAAAAAAGAAAGAAAAACGTGCACAAAGAATACATTAAAATCACATTAAACAGCTGAAAATAACACACAACAACTATAAAAACAAATAGAATACCTTAAAAATAATTTATACTATAAATAAAGACATACATAAAATTAACAACTATATAGTGCAAACTATATACATCAAAAGTTATTTACTTAAGTTATATAAGTCAACAACAATTATATACTTAAACTTAAACTGCTAAATAAAGCTAGGCCTGACTGTAAGATTAATTGCAATATGGACCATTCCACTAAAAAAGGGGCTCCGCCTTTCACAGTTTCATTGTAATGGGTCTAGTAGTATTTATCTTGACAATTCATTGTATGAGATTTATAATTCTAAACTAGTAGACTATTGGAATGAAGCTCATGGGGTGCTATGAAACCCCCACCCAAAGGGCTAGATCCGTCCCTGCATTCAATCAAGAGGATTCTTCATAAGATAATAGTAAGTTGCTCGCGTAATGCAGTGGTGACTTTTAATTTATTAATTTTGGTTACATACAATAATATGTTCGTCAAAATAATATGTCATCCTTGAATAATGATATATCATTTTTTATTATTGTTTCATGAACCTTTATAATTATCAATTAGAAATCAAGTGTTCGATTGATGCCTAATATTTACATTTAGAAAGAATTTGATATGAAATAATAAGAAACGATAACTTTAGTGATTGATCAAAACGATTATATGTAATCCTATATTTATAGGCTAACAATAAATCTAATCACAATAAGAAACTAACTAATAAAGATAAATATTGCCTAAATATAATTTATTAATAAATCACAAAAACTCTAAATAATATATTTTCTAATAATTTCTTGCAGTTTGAACGGTAAGAAAGTGAACAGTCAACCTGTAACGAAGTTTGTTGAAAAGTGTCGAAGAAAAGCAGCGCTCTTTGTCATGCAGGATTGAATGCATCCTTTTTTTTGTGCATTGGCTCTTGTTAGCCAGGAATCTTAAGTTGCAAATACTATATGATTAAGGACTAATTCAAAAGAGAGTAAAAGACAAGAAAGAGAAAGAGAATAGACTAGTTAAGAAAGAAGAGCTTGATTAAGAAGTGTTTTAGTATGAATAAATGAGAGATATAAGATTTAGAATATGGATTAGCATGTTAAGTAAAGAGAATTATGTAGGAGAGATTTTAATGAAAAGTTTGATAGGAAGAAAATGTAGATTAATAAATAAAAAAATGGTTTTAGATCACTTCCTATAATGCAGCCAGAACTAAAGAACTGATTGTTACATCAATATAAAAATTAAAAAATTGAAGAACAACTTAATCCTGCTTATAATAATTGAATAACTAAACTTTTCAGCATCGCGTCAGTGCCATGTCTTTTCTTAACTATTAATACAAATACATTTTATATTTTTAAAACACAATACTGATAATAAAAAGTATGTCATATTAATAATAAAAATTACATTAATTAAAAAAAGTATGTTACATTAATAATAATAAAAATTTCATTAATTAAAAAACGTATGTCACATTAATAATAATAAAAATGATATACTTAGTCTGAATCTATGTCTTCGTTCGTAGGTTCGTGAGACCTAATAAAATCTCGTTTCACTTCTTATCGAATATTATAGAGAAATGCTTGTTCGACAGGTGGCAAGCTTGGATTGATCGGGTGGTTGAGAACCTTGAACCCCTTGAACATTAATTTCTTTTTAGACACCTCGAATAATGTTTCCATTGTTACTTGTTGAGCTCGTACGGTTCTAAAAAGTTGGGCACGGACCTTGTCGACCGAACAACATGAGAAACTAGCATCCAACGAAATCGAACTTCTTTGGCTTTTGCAACTTTGAGCCCGACCGAGTGGGCAACGGATTGGGTCGTCGGAGAGTAATTGGTCCAAGTTCGGTTATCATTGGTCGGGCGGATCGGAGCGTCTTCGTCTTCAAGATTGATCAAACCGTCTCCCATGGGTCGTTTCTTGTTCATAACACCTTTCGGAAAAAAAAAACTTCAGGATATCTTTTAAGAAACGCTATGCCAACTCGTAATTGAAGTTCCTTTTTCTACGATCTTTAAATCCTTCACGAGCCGCCAACATAATGTTTGTGTCGTGTGTACCTCTTTTCCGCTTATCTTTATACTTTTTATAGATTCTTTGAAAAGTTTTGACGTCTCGCTGAAGTTTTGACCATTTACCAGTTATATTCAATATTACGTTTCATATCAACAAATGGTTGTAATTTTCTTGTATGACTCTCCATAAAGAGTCACCCGTTTGTAAATTCCCGATCACTCTATTTTGAGAAGCGTCGACCCACCGTTCCGCCAAAATCTTACTTTCTTCCGACGTCCATAATACTTTTTGACATTTTTTCGTTGGCTTGGTTCCGCCACTTGTTTAATTTTTCCTTTCTTTTTCCTTTTGGGAACAGCTTCGACATCGGATTCGGATTCGCCTACATCTTTGATATAATGTGGTGGTGTGTGGACATTTTCAAATGGATTTTGGTTTACTGGTGTTTGTTGGTAATATTGGTATTGTGTTTATGGGTAATAACCGAATTGATGGGAATGTTGATTATACCATTGTTGATTTTGATATTAGGATCGTCGGTCTTGGGGTGAGATTGAAAACGGAGTGACTATAGGTACGGATTGTGCAAAACTCATGTTACTTGGTGAAGGGTTGTTCGATTGGGTCGGAAAACGAATTCGTCGGTGATGTAGCCAAATTTCGAGTAAGATTTTTGATTAGGTAGTTGAAAAAATTATTTGATTGTGATTGGGAATTGTTGTGGTGTTGTTTAGACAATTTTAAGTGAATTTGTTTGATATAAATAGTGTGTAAAATAAGTAGAGATGGTGAGTGTGTATGAAAAAGAGTGACAATTGTTTAATATAATATGTGTATAAAATAAGTAGAAATTGTGAGAATTGTATTTAAAAAGGATGATAGTTGTATGTATATATATTTGAAAAGAGTGTTTAAAATTAATTTTTTTTATGATCCGTTAAAACTGAGACGTTGAAACAAGTGGGTCCCAAGTGTACAACGCTCCGGCTCCGGCCCGCAAAAAATGCAAGCAACATAACGGTCGTTAAGGACGGCGTTGTGCCTATGACGTCTTGTTATAGGCTGCCGTCCTTGGTCAAAGAACTGAGAACAATGCATGCCATAGGGATCGATCTTTAAAAAATAAAAGGAACAGATACTCTAAATTGAAAGGCAATGTGACCAGAGTCGATAATGAAGATAAAAAAAAGGAAAACGTAGGAAGAGATAAATATAAGATTTAATCAAAACTATGGATGTTCAGGATCCGGATGTAAGTTTGGCAATAGCAATAAATGAAGAAGTGGCTTGGATTTTAATCATTATTAGTATTCCTTTTAATAGCAATTAAAGAGGAAGATATCATGCATGGCAATTAAAGAGAAAGATTGTCACGAACGAAAAGAAAAAGACAGAATTTAGGTGATCGCTGAATATTTTCAGAAAAGTTTAGAGTCAGAATTTGATACGATAAAAACTGTTCGAATACTGTGAGAAAATATAGAAGGCAGCTAACGAAATTTTAAAGAAGTAGAAGAAAAGAGTGGATCCCTCCGGAGCGGCATTTAGTTGACTACCTGAAAATGACTATTTTCCGATCAATTTTTTAGACTAAAACTCTAACTTTCATACTATGTAAAATAATAAAAAACAATAACTATAATTATTAAAGAGATTACATGTGATTTTATAGTTATAGTTTAACATGATCTTGGTAAATAAAAAATCTAATCCTACTAAGAAACTAACTAATAAAGATAAACTAGCACCGTACTCACGTATAGCTGCGAGAACAAATAGTTAATTTGAAATTTATAGATTTTATTGCTTACACTATATTGTAAAAAGTTTAATTTAAAGATATTTAAAGTTTAAAACTTAAGGGTTGCAATTTATAAATTAGTGGCTCATTTGAAAAGTAATTAATGATTTTTAAGGGTAATATAGACATTAACCATTGTTGAGTCTAATTTTAAGAAAAAAGATGGAGATGGTTTATATATAGTTAAGATAAGATAAGATATTGCTTAAATATAACTTATTAAAAAATCATAAAAAAAAATTAAATAATATGTCCTCTAATATTTGAAAACACATGATAGACGAAAGAGTTGAGTTGGAGCATCAAGGAATTTGCATCTACGTTTTCTAATGGCAAATATTAAATGATTGATGGACTCCTTTACATGTGGATCGAAGTGCATCGTTATCAAGTAGAATGACCAAACTCTATTCAGAGTTCTTCGAGAACATTAAAATCATATCCAGTTTTGTTTTAAATTTGTTAAATAAAGTATAAAATATAACTCATTGTGTGTTACTTATCAGAGATTGAACTAAACTTTTTGTTATAAATTTGTTCAAGTATCACTCGTAACTCATCGTAGGGGTCCAATCATTCATATATTTGATCAATTTTTCAAATGTATCCTTGTAAAAGTAAAACTGATATCATTTAGAGCAATACAAATAATAATAATTACTATTAATTAATTCAAGTATACACAAATCTGTTTCTTATCAACAAAGAATCGCAAGAATAAGAACAACTGATAAAGGCGTCTCAAATATGCAACCACCGCTCGGACCACCACCACGCTCACAAAACATGTCATGATCAAGGCGTCTCCTTCACAATAATTACTTCATGATTGATACTTTTTAAGATTTATATTATAAGATCGTTACGAGATATGTTCTATACTTATATTCGATCTGCAAAAAACACTTAAGTTATTATGTTTGTCATATCAACGATTAAGATACATTTGATGTTGTAAAATGTGTTTATTCCTAAAGCTCAAATCATTCGTTCGGATCAAAAAATGATTGATAGAACTAAAATATGCAAACATTAAAAGTAAATGTATATGACGTTCATAGAAACTTTATTTCGCAAATTACTAAAATTGAGCTAATGTTATTAGAAACATTACAAATCAATATATTTTCTAATTTATTATATTGTAACCTAGATAATAGATAATATGAAGAAAAAAAATTGACGTTTTAATATTTTGCTTTCTTCACTGTTACATATTAACTTATATCGACTACCGAGTCACACCATACCCACTAAATAAGCACACAACCATCATCAACTAACTAACATCACTTGCAGTGAAACACTAGTCAACTACTTTTTTCTCTTTTTAGGGGGTTGAAGTGCTTCTTCTTCTTCTTCCTCTACTTCTTTGTTGTCGTCCTCCTCCTCTCTTTCTCCTCCATCATTATTGTCACCATCATCTTCATCTTGTTCATCATCATTATTGTCATCATCATCTTGGTTGTCACCATTCTCTTCTTCATTATCATCGTCACTTGCACCGTCTGTTATGTCTTTTTCCAAATTGTTTTTATTTTTGTTATTGTTGTTAGGATTGTCTACTTCGTCATTATAGCACCAGAATCATCTTCCCCTTTTTCATACTCACCGTTCCTTTCATCGTTGTCTTCATCATCATTATCTGCTTCTGAAGGTTTTGAGGTGAATGTCGCTTGATTGTCACCTTTGATTCCAGAGAGAGCCTGGATAATATTACATACGCAAATACAAAGTTATTCCATTTTATTTTTACTTTTTCAAATGAGAACAAGAAAACATTAAGGTAGATAAAGAGGAAATAGATGAGTGATCCGTATTAAAAACCGTTTTATATTAGAACATTAATTATTATTTCGGAGAATACTACTATTACAAGTATAAGTTTTTCGGTCAAGTTTAAATTTTGGTTTAAATATACTAATTATATTCAATTCAATTAATAATATTAACTATTAAATTTTCAATTATAAATGTCAGAAAATCCTTATCAAAGTTATCATTAAATCATAAAAATAACATCTACCCCAATCACGTATTTAGCTACTTTTAATTTGTAAAATAACATGATCTTTCATTTATTTATTTTGCGAGAGAAAGAAAAATAATCAAATATATATATATATATATATCGGGAAGGGATAAGAGGGAAACAAAAAAATTAAGGAAGAAGGGAAGTAAATTTCAACCCTTACTTTCATCATAAATGAATATTATTAACATTCATTTGTGATGAATGTTAATCAAAATTTAACATTCATCACAAATGAATGTTAAAAATGGTTTTTTATGAAAAAATCAAGGGCTAAGATTTACTTCCCTCATTCCCTAAAATTTGAAGTTTCCCTATAAATCTTTCCCCTATATATATTATTGTGCATGTATTAGGATATAAATTTTATGGTAACATATACATGAGTTTGCTGGTCCTGCGCCTTCAAAATCTATTTGATACGTTACTTTTTCTTTTTTCCTTCCAATCTGCTCGTATGAGAAATAATTCATTACTTAAAATATATCGTATCGTTAACACTAAAAATAAAACATTAAAGTCTCAGTAACTATTAACGGATATGTTGTAAGTTTATAACCAAAGCACAAATAAGAATGAGTTAATAATTAATAATTAATAAAAAATGTGTTCTTAAAGTTAAATTAAATTCAATATAAAGAAAATGTGCCTTTTTTTTCCAAAGTAAGGAAACAAAACAACGCACCCACTGACATCAGATCAGTACAAAAAATCATGGCTACAGCCTACATGATCAAAAATTCATATAGAAAATTATTCAATAACTCATTTAAAATATTTATTTTAAAAATAAATTTTGTCAAAAGATATTATCAAAAATAGACACTTAAATCACCGAAATTATTAAAACAATCCGGTGATCCAGACGATTAGCTAGAGACCAATAATATATTGCCACGTGTCTTCTCCCAATAGATGGCTAAATAAGTCAAATAAAGTAGGTTTTTATCGGGTAACGTAATAGCCGAAACTCAAAATAGCCCGGCAATCCCGGCGATTTACTTTGTCCAATAAAAAGTCGACACGTGTCCCTGAACACCTAATCAAAGGACAATTGCATTTCGGCGATTTAGACCGACGATTTACTTTGTCCAATCAAAAATCGACATGTGTCCCTGAACACCATTGCATTTCGGCGATTTAGATCCGGTGATTTACTTTGTTCAATCAAAAATCGACATGTGTCCCTGAACACCATTGTATTTCGGCGATTTAGATCCAGCGATTTCGGCGATTTACTTTGTCCAATCAAAAATCGACACGTGTCCCTGGACACCATTGCATTTTGGCGATTTTGATCCGGCGATTTTGTTGAATTCTCGAATTTCATGCAATCAGACAATGGATTATACTAAATCGCCGTGATCGCCGAGTAGGTTTTATAATTTCGACGATTTAAGCGTTTATGTTTTATAATACTTTCTGACAAAGTCTATTTTCAAAATAAATAGTTTGAATGGGTTATTTAAGTAATTTTCTCAAATCCAAATCCACTCTTTTAATATTAAGATATAGCAACAAAAAAAAGTGTCGCATGCAAATAGCAACAGAAATTTACGTTAACACATAGAGAAATGTTAACGGAATTCAGAAACGAATCTGCTGACTAAGCAAAGCAGACAGTAGAAGAGTAAGTAGAGCTTGAGTAGCGTATATTAGGATGCTATAATTCATAACACCATGTTTAATCTCCATTTCGAACCTACATATACGACAAATATTTGATAAATTTCCTCAACAAATTACTTTAAACCACTTAATGAAATAAGAGGAATTAAAACTTACGAAACGAAAAATCAGGAGATGGATGAATTAAGCAGATCTAAGCGTTTGAGAAGCTAAAATATGAGGGAAGAAATGGTAGATTGTTCATTCGTTGTGAACCGTCGGATGAAAGTTGTATGAAAAGTTTGAGAATTTAAGGTGTAGATATAATCGAAGAGCTAGGAAGAAAGATGAGTGATGCGTTTGGAGTCGGTGAAGACTTGCCCGTAATATCTTGGTGGGGTCTTGGGCAGCTCGGGCAAAGTTATCATTTTTAATACTTTTGATATGCTGCCTACTTTGTATAGTACTCCACACTATCAATTTTACTATATAGTCGACTTCTTGTGTGTTTGATGCATTGAATTTTACTAGCAGATAATCGCGTAATGAGGCGGGTTATTTATTTCATTTATTCTCGTTATGAAAGTAGTATTAGTTGAATTTCATTAATATATAATTACTAATATCTTAAAATTTTAAATTCAATTTACATGTATATTTTATTTCAGTTAATCAAGATTCAATTCAACTTATATGTCTCAAACGATTTTAAAAGTGAACATTCACAAATTATATTGATTGTTTATGTATAATACTACAACGACTTCTAAGAACATGCATAAAAATATTTGAATCCTAAAAATAGAAAATCAGTAATCATATATGGAGTAAATTTAATCTTAATTTTAGAAATGTATCATTGTAACTTATATATCATTAACTAGGAAATATATAGGTAATGTAACTTTAAGAGTAAAACAGTAATTTAATTAGCTTTTAAGAATTAAAATTCAATACATGAACATGCATTATAGATATTATATATATATATATATATATATTTTATATATATATACACACTGATGGTTTAAACTCGTTTTTATCTTTGGAACGGATGGTTAACCCATCAATAGAAAAAAAATGCTTGATGTGTCTAAGTATATGGACCTAAAATAAGGTCTAAAGATTTGATTGGTGTATATGTTAAAATGGTTGGTGAATATAAAAAAAAGTGAATAAATAGAATCCGTCTTTCAAACGTACAATGTTTATGTCTAAGTTTAAGTCTATTTATTTAGTCATATTTGGCATTACTCATAAAACCATAACATGAATCTATTCCACAAGAGTTTTAGAAGTTGGAAAAATGGGATGGTTTTGCTTTAGTTGAATAACAGATCAAAATACTTCGTTTTAAATTAATGAATAGGTTCGTTTCATAGTAAGTAAGGTGACCATTTGATCTGCTCATATGTTTTCGTCTTGTTTTGAATTTCGTATAGCTTAATATAATGAATTACATAAAAGTGTAACCTAGCTAGAGAAAAGGTGTCTTTAGTTTTTTAAGGTCGACTTAAACTAAAGGATATCAAGTAGCATATATACGTTAACAAAACACAACTACCTTACGGCTGGCTATATGTTGTCTTTTACTAGTTTAAATTATATTATATATTTAATAAAATACTGCAACATAAACATAGACAATGTAATAACCAATATCTTCAACAATTTTTCTTAGATAACCAAATAAGCAAATTACCAATTATTGCGATTTACATTCAAGCCTTCTAATTTGATGTGTTGCAACAAAAAGCCTTCTTTAGTACTGTCATGGTAAAGAGCCAGAACTCAGCAGTTTTTCTATATACTCCGTATATTTTTATTTATTTTTTCTATTTCATTTTTTATACCAAACATGGCCCTATATTAACCACCACATGTAGTAGAAGTGTAGAACTAAAGATTCTGACATTTTTACTATATATAGTCTTCCTAATTAACCAACCACAACTACACGTTTCCTCCTCTGATTGGATAAAACTTTACAAATTGACTAAATTTTATGTTATCGTTTTCTTCGAGGTAAACCTACATCTTGATCTTTAGCATTGTGTCCAAGCAAAAATCCTTAATCCGAGATTATGTTAGGAAATGAACTTGAGAGGCAAAAGATCTTTTTAAAGCTTAGATATATATATATAAATAATGCAATATATATAATTTAAAAACGCATTTACTATTCGAGTACAAAGTATTATAAAGAAAATCATATTAATGTTCCAAAAATGATCATAAATATACAAAAATAATCGGGAACGTTATCTAACTAGTTGACAAAAATAACCATTCTTACTTCTCACTAAATTGTCATTTTTCAAGCATTTTTCGAAATAAAGTTTTTGATTGAGCTAGCTTTATAATTAAACTCTATAGTAGATTCTACTTAATTGTTATCATTGTTAATACTTTTAACCTCTCTCATGACATTGTGGAACCCGAGTATAACTTCAAAAATGTAGGTTTTGAAAAATTCTTTTGAGGGTTGCTAATTACAAGATTAGTCAATAATACTTTATATGTAATAACTACATGAGAACAATTGTCTAGCCAATTCATATAATTTTTGAATATAAATATCTCATAGTGACACAAGCAGGTGTTAGCTTAAGGTATGACTCAATTATCTAATATAGTGAGACTTAGAGACCAACTTTTCTAATTAGATGTTAAATTTGTAATCTAATTTGAAAATAATTGTGTTTGGCATAGATAGGAGTTATGCTAATACTTTAGGCCTTTAGCTACTTTTGTGTAACATACATTCTTTTTCTAAAAGATACAACTGCTCTGCTCTCCAAAAAAATGTTTTTTATATGAATTGAAACTTCATTAAAGCCTTAAAGTTGTCAAAAACCACTTAGAGAGTGTTGATCATATTTTCTTCTCTTGCGAGATGGCCTATGAGCTTTGGGTTCTTTTGGCTAGATGGTGCGATTTGGACATTCAAAGTGGGTCTAGCATTGAGGAGTGGCATTCGTGGTTAGAAGCGTATCACATGACAAAGATGGCCAGATTCATTCTTGAAGGGATAGCGAATACGTTGATGTGGTCTATATGTAATTTTCGTAATGGTTTGATTTTTTTAGCTTCAAAGTCAAAAAAGGCGATTTTATAAGATTCTATTGTGTGTCAATCGTACTTGTGGATTTCATCTAGAAATCCTATGATGCGATTTAGGTGGACGGGATGGTTACAAAATCCCATAGATAATTCAATTTCCTTGTAATTGTTATGTTTTCTAGCTTTTGCTAGTTTTATATCAAGTTGTCGTTAAAAAAAAAGAAAATTAATCATCAAAATGCTAATTGAAGAAAAAAGTAGCTCAGAGTTTAGATATTTTAAATATAAAAAGAAAATGTTTCTTTTGAACTTGATTATATTCAATAGTCGATCGTTTATTTTGGTTTAACAATTGGTACAAAATAGTAAACTTCTATATGCAACTGATTTTGTTGTTTCAGTGACTTGTAAAACTTTAAAAGAGAAGAAATATAAATAAAAAAAACCCATTTTAAAATGGTGAAAGAAAATCATGAAATCCCGTGACAGAGAATCAAATAAATCCCGTGAAATTAATACGGCATGAGTTTTGACCGGGAGAAGTTGACGAATTAGTTTGCAAATTGACTCTAAGCGATAATCATGTATCGTGCTAATTTTAATCCTACTATTTTTTGTTTTTTTCCAAAAGAAAATTTGGAGTAAATTAGGATGAAAATTAACTACACTTCATGTTATATCCTTATTTATTATTTAGGGTAATGTAATTTACATATGAAAAATTAAGAAATTAAACTTGTGTTAATTATAAAGGTAAAAATGATATTTCATTAACTTATTACAATACAAGTTTTTTTAATAGTAAGGGAGAATTTTTATAGGAGGAAGGTAATAGTAAGACGGCTTCCTATGATCCGTCTTTTAAACGTTATCATTAAGAGAAATGGGAGAAAGCCATAGGTATCAAAGAAGTCCGCTCATTCTTTTAAATTTCGTTTTGCGAGAGACGGTGGTGAATGAAATGGAAGTGAGGTTAGCTATTTTTTTACTTTTAGGTATAAAAGTTAAATGTATTATCGATAAATATCCAATACATAAAAAATTAAGTTTCTTTAGTTTTTATGCGTAGTGTTGGTTTGATGCTAATGTGATGTTCGATTCTTCAATTTTTATAACGTATTCGATTGACACCGGTATGACAATCAGTTCAGTTCTATGGTCTAAATAAAAAAAATAAAACTTATTGAAATGTTCATCTAGCTAGCATTCTATAGCCTCCCATTTTATGACATCTACACTCTATGTCATCATGGCATTTCACATTCACACAAACATAAAACACCACCGGTCACTCTCATATTTCACATTAGAATTCTCCCTCTCCCACCCTTCTCTGTCTACCTCTATCTATCCGTAAAGTCCTTTTTTGCCCCCAAGCTAGCAGGTGGTCCAAAGAGGACGTTTGCTTTCATCACCAGATGGATCAAGGAAGAAGACTCAAACTTCCATCAAAGTCAACCACCATGGTCAAACCCACCTTCAAAAAGGTCCAAGTTGTTTACTACATTTCAAAAAATGGTCAACTTGAGCACCCTCATATTGTAGAAGTTACACATTTGGTTCACCACCAGCTAAGACTCAAAGGTTGTTCAATTTCTTTATGTGTTTTGACCTTTTATTTTGACTTTTCTTTTTTTGACTCTTAGATTCTTGTGCTTGATAATGTAGATGTGTTGGAGAGACTTGGGGTTCTCAGAGGAAGAGGAATGCCTTCTCTCTATTCTTGGTCTTGCAAAAGGTCAAACCTTTTTGATCTTTCACTTTCAACCATTTCTCTTGTTGCTTAGTTGCTAAAATCTAAACAATCATTGAACATGTGAAAAATACAAAAAGATCATGTTTGTCATTTCTTGTGTTTCATCTGATACCCTTGTCATGTTGTTACAAACTACTCATTCTATTTAAATTTTTTTTTGATAAAAGTCACTAGATGTGTAAATTATAAAAAAAATATTGGCGTTTTAATTGTATGCATGTTATTATTATATTAGGATGTACAAAAATGGATATGTATGGAATGACTTGGGGGAGAATGATGTAATACATCCATCAGAAGGAGATGAGTTTGTACTCAAAGCTTCTCAACTTGTAATCCAATCACCAGGTAAATCCTCTTCATTATGATGTTTTCTTCTTCATTAAATTTTCATATGACCATTAAAGTTATAGTTAATTGTTTATTATTTGTTCTACTTTATATACAACATTTTTGTGCAACAACTTAAATCAATACTTTTCCCATGGTTTTCAGGGTTCTTTTTTCTTTTCCTTTTTGATGAAATTTACCTTTGTAGAATGGTTAATTTTTCTAGCTACAACTCAAAGTACATGAGACAAAATTAAAACATAAAAAAATTACCGTATATTTTTTTTATGACAAGTTTTTCTCTAACTCGAGGATATACAAAAAGTACAAAGTACGTTAACAATGAGCAGGAACAAAGGTAAATATCAGAAGAGTTATAGTACAAATACATAAGTTAAAAAAAATAAAACAAAAGACAAATCGGATTTAGATATAAATAGGAGATAATTAATGACATCCAACTCCATGTCCTTTCTCTATCGAGTTAAATTCACACCTGTTTTCAATATTTACAGGCTTTTTATTAACTTCTACAGTTCTATAGTCTATAAGTGTAAATTTTGTTAGCCCAAAGTTACCTTTGTCTTATTATTATTTTTTTTACCCCTGTTATATGTATATGTATCATTTTAATAACAAAGGAAGGAATGATATTTGTACATTACCATTAGTTATTTATTACTATCATCAGAATTAGATAAGAGAAAAAAGAGAAAGGTGAAGTATAGAAAGTAACATTGGTGGTGCAAAATGTACTCCTATAGACATGTCAGGAGTTAAACAAATTTTACTCTATACTTACTTTATATAAGTATATTAATATTAATTAATTAAATTAAAACAAAATGTGCTAACAGAAAATGGAAAGTTTAACGGAGTACGTACTGTTATATATGTATGTTTATGTTTATAATATAGGTATAAACATGTACATAATCGATGTCTTATTTGACACGTTTTCTATCTCCTAATCTCCGCTAATGATTTTGATGCGTATTTCAATCATTTTATCAGCCATATCTTTAAACTTGTATTTACGCATATTTATCATCTATAATTGTTCTTTCCAGATAAACAACACCTTCAAGTTAGCGATTCTCGCATGGTAGTCCCACAACACAAGCCAATGACATCAAAACGACACACTGAATTCAATGAAGAAGAGCTAGACTTCGAAGAAAAACGAATAAATTACACAAACACTCCTTCAAAACATTCAAACGCTACTCGTATCTCCACCATTACCACCACATTATCACCACCCTCACCACCACCATCAACCACATCTGGAGAAAGCAGCAACCCAACTTCTAAACGATTCGAAGATGGTGATCCGTGCCCAACGCTCACTCGTAACTCAATGCTTCTTCAACTAATGGCATGTGGTAGTTCAATTGGTTTTAAAGGGAAATCCGAGCCACCGAATATGGCTGCTAGGAAGAGTAGTAGTAGTTGTTCTAGTAGTTTGCATAAAGGTGTTTTGTGTAAAGTTGCAACGGCAGCGGTTGGTGCAAATGATGATGATGGTGATGAGATATGTTGTATGTCCGAGAATCCACGATTTGGGAACTTACAAGCGGAGGAAAGGGAGTATTTTAGTGGGAGTATTGTGGAGACGATGAACGAAGAACGAGTTCAAGTCGAACCTATGTTGAATAAGTCATCTTCCTATAAAGAAGAAAGGTATGTTACTCGTACGTCTTTATGTCAAACTATTTCATGGTTTTGTACTTCTGTTAATGCTAATTAGGCTATGATTCTGCTAGAAATCGGTTATTTAAAGTTAAAGAATATAAGATGGTTTATTAAATTTTATTAAGTTGGTTTATTTAACTCACGGTTTAGTTGGGGCGTAAATACTATAGTGGTAAGGAATAAACAGGTCATGAGTCAATCCGTTTAGTATCATGTAACTTGTTTTAAATTTGAGCTGCAGCAGGTCCTATAAAAAGTAAGCTGCTTTAACCAATCAAACTATCCCATTTTCATAATCGCACTTGTTGAAATTATACTACTACTAGTTGACTCTTAATTTTAGTGAGTTAGTGATGTATAATGTATTATCTAACTTACTAGTGGCTTTGATGTGTGAATATAGCCAAAACGTTTTTGATAATTATTAAACCACAAATAGCTTGCTTTCCCACTTTACGAACTTCCAAGTTATATACCTCACTTTGTCTATAAAAAATAAAAAGAAAAAGAAAAAAGAACTTCATATATATCTTAGCAGTTAGCTGTAGAAAATATATAAATATATTTTTGGCTTTATTTGGTGAATCTAATATAAATGAACAGAAAGTTGTCCCATGTGTGATGGAATTGGAACTATTGTTTTGTTTGAAGCTAGAGAAAGGACACAAAGTAGTTGTAGGTATACATAAATGATGCTATGCATGAACAGTTGTACATTATGGGTAAAGGGTCGATGAACTTTTAACTGATATGTGTGGGTATTTGGTGTCAGAAGGTCCAAAGCAAAAACACTAGAAGCAGAACCAGAACCGGAACAAGAGGAGGAAATGAAGAAAGAGAAAACTTTGTCAAGTAAATGCATTCCAAACAGATTCTGTTTAAAGTCTACAAAGATTTGACAACCCTCTATTGTACCCGTTGACTCTTTTTTCTTTATCTATGAAGCTATAAAACATTTATTTACGTTTTCTAACTTGGTGAAACTTCAAACTTTATGTGATGTTTTACATTATTATTCATCTGTCTTGTCGGTTTGAAATGTATAGTCAAAGTAAGAAGTGATGTTTATATGATATGATCTTGTATATTATTTTGGATAAAAGATATGTGTTGACCATTAACAAATAAAGATTTGCTATATATATATATATATTATATCTCCTCGTTTATTTAGTTAAACATTGCACCACCAGTTTGATCACCTTATGTGTCTAAAATTTAAAACAAAAGTAACATTATTTATAACGATACCGATTAGATAATGTAGTAATTTGAAAATGTTTCACAAACTTTCATATATAATTTATATATAAACCCACATGACCACTCATGAACTCTAATGCTGTTAATATTTAATTTAACATACTCTTTACTTTGTCACTCGATCTCGTTAAACTCTAACGCCATACGCGTTTGACTTGCCAAACGTAACCATCAGCATAACTTTATATTATCTCGATTGCGGTTATAATTCATTTCAATTCTTTGAAAACAATTCAAAGAAGAATCTTCTTTTTCCTTTCTTTTCCTATTTTTGTACTTGAAAAACATTCTAATTTCAGACCACCGAATTTGTTTCTAAAGGAGTTGAAATAGGCCGCTCACGAAGTCTAGAAGAGGATTGGGCTTTATAAACCACTTGATCCTTCTGCTTCTTCGTATATTTTCCATAGCCCAATTCACCCTGTTCAAAAACAAGTGCTCACTTTTCTATATTTTATTTTAAAAAATATTTAATTGTCTATTTTTAGTGGGTTGTTAAGATCAAAATCTCACCTAAAATCATTTTCGTCTTTGCAATATTAAGATTGTAATATCCAATCGGGATTTTAAGATCCTACTAAAATACTCTACTCTCATATATACGTGTTATAATACATCTAAAAATTAAATACGTGACTAATTAATGAAATTTTTTTAGCCTAAATACTATAGCATTAGTTCAATACTACTGCTAAGATTTAGATTACTATATTTATTGTTAGCAATATAGATTTTCACGTGTTAAACTATTGTAGTTGAAGAATTGATTAGTTTATTTTTGTTAATTGATTAAATGATTAGTCTATTAGTCTTTTATTAGACAAAATCAACATATTTTTATCTTTTTAACTAATTAATTCATGCTAAGTAAGATCGGATCAGATTGAGATACTAAGATCCTATGTTCAGGATCGACGTAGGATTGAGATCAAAAACAGATCCTATGTTTTTGAGATTCTATGTGAGATCCAGATCGTTTTCGTACATGAAGATCGTAAAATCTTAAGATCTTAAAATCAAAATTGAAATCTTAACGACCTTAATTTTAGTCTATTTTTAAAGCAATGTTCAATATTCTATATTTTAAATACCGTTCACAAAAGAAACTAAATTATTATATGCTCTTCGATTACCCTTACAAATTTCACAAAAGAAACACATCTATAACAAAAAGGTTATGTTTGTTTCTTATTTTGCAAAAAGCGCAGACATAAGACATGAATGTGGTTAGTTTATTTGAAAACACCAAACACAAAAATGTCTTTATGTTATCTACAAATGCACAAATTTATACATATTCTAAATCCTTATTCTTTTAAATAAGGGAAATGATAGAGCCACTAAAATTTTACAAAAAGTTATTCACAAAATGAGTTGGTCCAATGAAATGAAGAAAGAGAATGATGAGAGAAAAACAAAAGTGAATTTAATTAGTCCAACACTTATGTCATGTCATGTTGTGAAAGTTTATTTGTAAATTGTTAATAAATATAGCATTCGTTTTTAAATAAAACATAAAAAACAAAACTCATAAGTTTTTCTCCCACCCACCTCTCTCATATAGTCATCTTCTATTAAAATATTGAAGAAAATTTAGAAAAATCTTGAATTAGGTGTTAAGTTTGTTGTTTAAAGCATTGATTTAATAAATTTATATGTTCAAATTAATTTTCTTGACTTTTAAAATATATAAATGTATAAAGTTGTATTAAAATTATTGCTTTGTTTATTTATGAAGCTTGTATGGTTGTTTTTCTTGAAACTATATATATGTGTATATGTTATGTAATGTATGTGAAACTTGTATAAATATTAATTTATTTATATGCAAACTGTTTACACAAACTATTGTAATAATCTTATATTATTATTTGTATGTTTGTATATTCATATATTCAAACGAATTCTTTTGTTCGTCTATGAATCAAATATCACATTAAACATTATAAGTACAAAAAATGGTGTTTCTGAAGCACCGCTTGAGTATTACACTAGTTATTATAGTCATAATAGTCATAGTAATTTTGAATTTTGGTGTGAAGATGATTCGCTAAGATAATTATGGGAATTTGAATTTTGAAAGTAGTTAGGATAAACCGCAACAACTACAATTCGCTCATCATGTTGTGAGAGTAATGGATGGGTCTAATACAATCTCACGGCTCCCTAGGATTCCTATATCAACACCGAATACCCTTCGAATAAAACCAAGATCAAGTGTTGCACTCTTGTTACCAACTTTCCCAGTTAACTTCATGTCTTGTGCAGTTTGCCCAGTCCTTTTTACAGTAGACATCCACTCTTTGACAGCTTCATTGTATATCTCGTGTGCTCACAAATTCAAGACTCCATCCTAACCTAACAAAGTAAAACACTCAATAATCTCAAACCCCTCGAGCTCTTATTTCTTCACGGCCTTATCTTGGATAAATAACCTCTTTTTGCTCAGTTTAAATCTGAATAATTCTGGTTGAATTCGCTCATCAAGTTGTGAGAGTAATGGATGGGTCCATTCTACATGTAGACTTTGTTGACGATATTGGAGGATCTTTTCAACCTTGTGAGATTTAGACGTTTATTTGAGTTAATCTGTTATTTGAAATTTGACAAAATTGTGGAAACTTTGAGAAAACATTTGTGTGAAAATGATTTTGAAAATTTGGTGAAATCACTTGTTCACGAACTACCTTGATTCATTTGATTTAGGTTCCATATGAATAGTAGACAAACTCTAGTTTAAGGTTGGTTTATATCTTCATCGTGCTACCATAGAACCCTAGATTTTGTAGACAAGAGATAGGTATACATAGTCAACTACCCGTGGAGGTAGCATAGGCTTGTCATTGTGGCGCAAATGACTTGACACTTTTCTTGGTAGTGTGATTAGTCCACGACGTCTCCACTTTTGATATATTTATGATATGTGTGTCTCTGCTCAGGCGTGAGTCTTTGGATATTTGTGAGGCATATGGATGCTTCCTAGGAATGATATAATATGATTTGTGTAGTGTAGTTGTGTGGTGTAGTGCCATACACACCGTCCGATTAATTAAAACACCCGGAGTCATTACCAGTGTGTTATTGTGATATATTGTGCGAGATATGATATTATTTGGCACAAGTGTTGTGCAACTTGATACTTTGTTTTCTAGGATACTCGGTATAAAATAACCTAACCTATCGTTGTTTCAACCTTTATTTCATTTGTTACTCTGGTGTTGGTGGTGATACTCCATGCGTGAATTTTGAAAAGTAAACTATTTACTTCGCTTCATGCTTATTTTGAGATGTTATTACTATTATCGTTTATTTTCTGTCAACCTCCGCACACTGAGCAATTAACTCAGCCACATTTTCTTTTCTTTTGGCAGGTAATCAGAGTCAAATGGGATGAGTGTGAGAGTTTCATGGTAGACCCATATATATTTTTTGTTTTAGTGCTATCCGTCGGATAGTTCTTACCTATTCGCCGGATAGACCATTTATGTCGACAGTGTGCACTAGCTATCCGCTGGATAGGTAACCCTATCCGTTGAATAGACCTTAACTATCCAATTTTTCTGCATTTTTCTCAAAAACTCAACTCTTTTAACATAAGACTAATGAATGTTCATTCTAATATCAAAACATACTTATTACATCAAGTAGTTAGGTTATTTACAACCTATATTGCCAAAAGTCCAAACCAAACCAAATTTGACCGATTTTGACACTAACAAAAACATGTGCTCAAATTAACAAGTTTAGCAATCACAACTATAATTCAAAAGAGGTAGCACTTGTATGACTTATGCCGAGTGCTCAAGTTTAAACTACACCTTTCCCTTCCCATGGTCCACTTCCTTACCGGTTTCATTTGTGCCTACAAAATAAATCAATTGAAAAAGTAAGCAAACGCTTAGTGAGTTTATAGGCAATTAAACAAGTAAACTACTAAACAACTTGTAATTCAACTTGATCAACTATGGATCATTTCAACATCAAGGATGAACTAAAAAACTTGAATTCGATTAGCAACTTGAATACGAGTAATCAATTTGCAACCAACTAACAACTTGAAATTAATAGCAACATATAATCAATCAACAATGGTAAATCATTTAGCAAATTAAAGTTCAACTAACAACTTGGAAATCAACTACAACTTGCATATGTAAAGGTCATATGCTTAACTTCACGGATCCCTGTTCAACTTCTACTTTCATATAACTCAACTAGCAGAAGGCTAGGAAATCTCTTCAACTTAAGCAACTATTATATGGTTCATATACAACATGAAACTATATTCTCCAGTAACATATGAATCCTTTTACACGGATGTAATCCGAATTCGTTATACAATTCACAAATTTATTCATAACTATCATTTGAATCCTCTTACACGGATGTAAACCAAATTCAAGAAACCACATAACTTATTTAACTGCTATAAAATTCACCTAGTTGGTTTAAGGATGATAAAACGCCAATTGAGGATCACCACTTCCTTAGCACTTAGCAACATCACGTAGCAACTTAACAACATAATAAGAATATAACAACCTCTCATATACCCCTTCCTATCATTAATTTACAACTTAAAGCTTGTATGCGCAGCTTGACTTTTAAAGTCAAACTAACATGACTTCACCATGACAACTCTTAATTCATTCTAGTGTTCAGTTACTTTTGACACAACTTTAATCATCATTAATAACATTAGAACAACTCTTTTAAACCAACAATTTAGTAGCTTAAGATCATTAACCACAAATCCATCTTTCCAATTTGGGTATTATAAGTATCTATCAAAATTTCGCCACTAATTCTTTTGAAATCTCTAACTAATGATTATATGTTCATATTAGCATCATTTAGATACAAATCATGGTTCATTTCATCAATTACTACTATTCTAGTTCAAAATCACTACATGACTTTATTTCTAGGTCGAAGAAGTAGAGATACTTACTTGTCTAGGATAAAAGATGATGATTTCTAGCTAATTCCTCCTTCCTTTTCTTGCTCCAGAAGTTACAAGAGTATGTGTGTGCATATATGTTCGTACGTATGTATGTATGTGTATATGTGCAGATTTTTGAGCTTGATAAAGGATTTAAAAGATATTTACACTTCTAACCCCTTAGTCTCATTCTCTTAACATTACACCCCCACAACATAACATTTAGGCAATTTAAATACTTCACAATCAATAATAATAATACACATAACTTACACAATTTATAAAATAAAATACATATATACGTATTATTAAATTACCATTATTTTCAGAATATTACATTTCAAGACTTTGAATTTGCTTTAGAGACGTATATTTTATTTTATTAGTTTGAAATTATTTTTATTGTTAATAGTTTGAGTTATTTTAGAGATAGCAATATTTAGACCTCGATTATTTTTATTTGTTTGTACTTTATTATGATTTTAATTATTTAATAAAAAATTGTGATATTCCGTTAAAAAGGGTTACATCAATATTTGAAACACACGTCTAAAAATACTAAAGATGGTAAACTTGTAACAAAAAAAATAAAAGTATAACTAAATAACTACATTTTCTTTTGTAAATCATGTCTATGATGGTTGAAGTGTGATGGTTGACTATATTTGAACCTTATCATATGGTGTTAGCGTGTAATCGTAAATTGGGGCGAACTTTCGTTGCAAACTTAATTGGTATGCAATATATAGCCCGCATTTAATCAATAAAGCATCTGCGTCATGTGCGAAGCGAGCTTAATGGAACAGCAAATGTACGCCATTGAACCCGGATCCAAATGCTTATATAATTGTGAATCCCATGACATATGGGTTTGTAATCGCATTCTTTAAATCAGACCGACAACATCTCAGGGTCTAATACAATCTGTATTAGAGCTATTTTAATACATTTAGAATCCCACCATTTTTTCATTATTTTTTTCAGCTGATTTTTCTAATTTCGGAGACAAAGTAATTAAAGTTCACATCTATCTATTCTATGTTAAGTAATAAAGCTAAATCATAGATAAATGCTACATTATTAAAAAGTTTTTATATAGGATTCTATTGACAAAATAAACCATATATAAAGAAAAAGTAGTTATATACCGGACTACTCAGATAGATTTAAAAATGAATTTAATTCATCTATTTGTTGATAGAGTTTCTCTCTACTAAATTTATAAGTTGAATATGACAAAGTTATTAGACTTACTTTAGGTCCATCCAAATAGATCTATTAATCTTTTTTTACAAAATAAATGTGAGCATTCTTTTCTTTCATTAACTTATAATCTACATCAATCTGTAAGTAAACTTTTTGTAAGCATAGAGTTTGTCTTATCGAGTATCGACTAACATTAAAATTGTCCAAAAAACGTAACTACAAGTATGCCTATTTCATCAGTGATTTGGCACATAACTAATATCGAATTCCTCTCTTCTTTTCTTCAAATCAAGTATTCAAATCATATTTCTAAACGTATATTTAAGCCTATAATTCAATCGAGTAAACACGAACGAAACATGTTTGTGTTCGTTCATTAAAGTTTTATAGAACAAAAGGACAAACATGAATGGATTTTTTTGTTCATGTTTGTTCACTAAGAAAATATGTTTATTCATGAATATAAATGAACGCAAACGAACGAATATATAAATCAATACACTCGTTTGTTAATATGTTAAATGAACCTAAATGAACACAAACAAACCTAAATGGACACAAACAAACATATGTATACATAAGTTGAAGGCATTGTGATGCATATTCAACATTACAAAACACCTATAATGTAATGTTTAATTATGACATATCAACAAGTTTTACATAACATGAAAATTTCCTCAGATCTATATTATTATACAAATATGCACAAATTAGAGTAAACTATGTTAAATGAACGTAAACGAATATGCTATTAAATATTTATAAATGTAAATGAACAAACGAGACATATGCCCATGTTCAATTATATAGTTAAATGAATATAATTTTTTTATTCATATTCATTCATAATATGATAAATGAACGAATATAAATGAACAACTTCCCAGTGAATAATTCGCGACGTGTTTGCAACACGATTAATTCCTAACAGGCCTACGTACAGTTAATCATTCATGTTATTCCAAGTACATATATATTAACCATTTTTCTTATCATAATAATAAAAAATAAAAATAATGTATCCGATTCTTAACAACAACAGAGGAAGCGCGGCAAAGGTGATCTACAAAGGAAGTCGTAATAAATGAAGTCAGTGGCGCATGACTCGCGTTCATTTAATAGCACGTGACCAGATCTCATTTTGCTCCTTCACATTCAAATATTCACACCACTATATAATTACTCCCTCCAATTCCACAACTCAAATCATCACAATCATTCATACTTTCATAACTTCCATATAATTTTCTTCAACTTAAGAATGGCCAAATTGTTAGTCCTCTTCACTCTCTGCCTCCTTCCAGCTATTTCCTTCGCCGACAACCCATTCCGTCTCAAAGGTCGCGTCTATTGTGACAATTGTCGTGCTGGTTTCGAAACTTCCGTCACCAGATACTTGGCTGGTACTTTCCCCCTATCAACTTTCTTTCATTGTTTGTAGCAAATTAAACTTTAAATCACATAAAAAGGATATTTTTTAAACTATTAATGATTTTTAATGACAGTTGCCCTCCTCAAAAATGAAAAAAAAAAAGAACTATTTTTTGTCGTCCCTTAATAATTTTATCCTAACTCCACCTCTATCGTGGGCTGCAATTTGACCTCGTCTTGTTAAATATTGCCGTTTGATACGACAAATAGACTACTTTAGTAGTGAGATTTGAATCCACTAACTTTTTTATTAGAAGTTTCCTCAAAGCCAAAAAGGGATTCTGGTCCAAACCGCTTCATTACACGCGATCTTAAAATAAACAATGTCAAACACTTACTAATTATGTCTGGTTTTTATTATTCTGATAATTGTTTAAAAATAAGTGTTTACTTTCATATCACAAATAATCATAAAATTTTTTGAAAGGAAAAGATAACATTTGATTGGATAACTCTAGAAAAATGTACATCTGTAAAACTGAACGTATTTTATTAGGGAACACTTAAATTAGAACAGAGGCAGTACTACTTTTTGCTAACACACTGTTACAGTAATATATATGCGATGTGTTACTTGATGTGTGTAGGTGCAAAGGTTCAAGTAGAGTGCTTGGATAGGAGTACATTGCAACGTAGATACACCTTATCTGCAATAACCGACTCAACTGGAACCTATGAAATGGAAGTACCAACTGATCATGGTGATCAAAAATGCGAGTGTGCCCTCCTAAGCAGCCCTGACCCCACGTGTAACGAACCCAACATTGGTCGTCACCGTGCTACTGTCATCCTTACTCGTGAGAATGGTATGAACAAGGATACTCGATATGCTAACGCGATGGGTTTCTTGGCGACTACTCCATTGGCCGGCTGCAAGCAGCTCATTGAATCTTACTTTGCTGAATAATAAATTATTGTCATTTGCTGAAGTTATAAGTTATTAGTTGTCATTGGTTTTAATGATCTTGGTAAAATGTTCTCATTTGCTGAAGAATAAATACACAGTTTAATTAGTGCATGTTATATTGTGTAGCTCTTAATAATTACTATAACGATATAATCATAGTGTTATACTTAGTTTCTTCTGTTTTTATTACGAAAATGTGTGAATGTGAACCCTTTCCCTTCAAGATCTCTAATATTCTACAATTATGAAAGAATAATATTTTGGTGTATTTATATTTATATTTTTATAAATATTATCAATTAATAAATTTCATTTAAAAAACATTAGGAAAGGTCATGTAGTTGTTAGCTAGATTTTTGTTGAGTGTGTTTTACGAGCACCCTAAACAAGGTACTTTTTGAAGTTTAAAATTATTGTCATCTGAGAGTTTAGTTTCTTCAAATGTAATTTTTCTTGAAGGGCATATTGTACAAAGATCATTACTTACAAAATTTCCATTCTACTTGTATTTAGTAAAAGTAAATATTGCACGTACCAAAACAACTATTATATTCATCACATTTGTTTCAAACGAAATTTGAATTCACAATTTATTGGTTGATAAACTCTCATACTACGATAATTGCCGAAGGCTTGTTGGTTCATTATATTTGTAATTAAACTGGGTCTAAACCCGGTCTAAACCCATATCGACTATATATTCTTACAATTATATGTTTTAAGATGTTAAACTACAATTGAGCAAACTTAAAACCAAAAATTACTCGTATATTACTAGTATCACAACTTCGTAATTTTTTTTTTTCCTTTTAGCCTTTAGGTATTATTTGAGGACGGATAGAATAAATCTACATCTTTGCTTATCAGGGCCGGTGATGAGTCCTATAGGGCCTTCAAATTATTGTAGCCCATTGTTTGTGTATATAATTAGGACCTCTATTAAGCCCAATAGGAGGCGAGCCGAGCCTACTCCTATGTTAAAATGGCCTTGTTTAAAGCCCCCACCTTTTTCTCTTTTGTTTTTTGAGCCACGTTTTTGCAAATACGTTTTATGTGCAAATAGAAAAACAGGAAAAAAGCAAATAGGGTGTTGCAGTTGTGTTTGATTTATCAAAATATCAAAAACCTCAAATCTGATATGGAGTGTGGACTGTATCTTCTATATCTGACTATTTCCAGATTACAATGAAGTTTAATCAAGGTTTTTCTAAGGTTTATGTTTAAGTTTAATATAATCCTATATTTATTATAGGCAAACAACTTGTTTTGATCAAATAGGAGTTTAGGTAGTATCTAAGTTAATACTTCGAGCATAATGAAGATAGTTGTATGTCTTTTATGTATTAAACTTGTATATCTTTTATATATTCTATACAATACAAAATCTTTTAACTATCGTAATATTAGAATAACGTACCAAAAGTTCAAAATATTAATTTTTACAAATTTAAAGACATACTATACACTATTTTTTGAGCATAATTATAATGGAAACAATATTAATAATAATGTTGTTCTAAAGAATGAAGATAGTTGAAACAGTTATTTGTTAAAATATTAGGTAATAATTAAAGAAAGAAATAATCTAAGTATAAAATCACAGTCATTTTATAACGCTGAGGTATCTTTTTTTATTATTATTCCTATATATTGGGGTTAAAACTATTAAGCTATAAAAGATGAAGGTCAAATTGTATACTTGTGTTATAATAGAGGGAAACTATAGTAAGTTGTCATAAAAAGAAATAAGTGGAGCATGTAGTCATCTTCTTCACATCTTAAACTCACAAACCTACAACTATAACTTTCCCTATTAAACTCACAAAGTCAAACTTTTAATGTTCTTCAATTACTTCAATAGAATAATCTTACTACCTAAAGCATGTTTTATTTATCTTAAAATACCATACAATTTGATTAAATTGTTTGAAAATAAGTTTCATATACTTTTAAATTTCGGATATGGCTATACTAAAATCTAGCTATGAAATACGTGATGCCCCCTTTATGTGTAATGCCTTGGGCCGTCGCACTGGCTGCCCAGTGCCAGGGCCGACTCTACCTTTGAATATGGTTCGATTATATAAAATATTAAAATCCTTGGTTGATGTCACAAATTGTGATATCGTTGTACATTAAATCCGATGCTTTTGCAACGAATCAAAATGATTGCTAGTTATAATCAACATTGTCTCTTAAACATTCATAAAATGGTCTAGCAAAGTTTACTTCCCGTCCTCAAAATCAATGATTTAGTAAGGGGATGACTAGTGGCGGATCATTATTGATAGTTACCGATAAAATCTATTTTTTTAATCGGTGATATCTACAATAAAATAATTTATTTACAAAAGTTATTGCACTATTAAGATCAAATTTTACATTATGCAAATCAAATGAACTCGTATCTAAGACTACCTATACCTATAAGGTAGCTCCGCTCTTAAAGATGACAATTGCATTCAAACTACTTTCTTGATCATCGATTTCTCGATTCAATGTGTTAGAAGACATTTAGAGGGTTCATATATATCTTGCAAATATTGAACAACATTTATTTATGGTTTCTAGGAATAGCTTGTTTACATACACATCGATAAACACATTACAATTAAACAAGCACATCAACACTTGACAATGAAACCGCTACTTCAACAACAGTTTCAATACAAAAGAATTCCAAATAACTTTTAACCGATACACATACATACATGGTTATTTTCTAACATTATTCCAAATATTATATCGATCGAGACTTAAGAAGAATGTTTTAATAAAAAATCATATACATATATTATATGGGTTAGAGACCCAAGGCCTTTTGTCCGGCGTATCCACCATTTGCATATTCTTACCTTTTCCTTTAACTGTCCCTTTTTCATCATTATCAAATTGACCCACAATCACTAATAAACCCTCATTTCTTACCCTAAACCAAAAAAAGTTTTTTCATTTTCAGACATTCAATGCATTCATCTTCCCTTCTGACCTCTTCAACTTTTTTCACTCAGCTACTTACCATTTCCCCCATAGCAAATGCACATGTTCTATTCTTCTTCAAATCCCAACTCATTTAACCACTCCAAAGGGTTTTTTGAAAAAAATAGAATAAAAAAATTATCTGGTTTCTACTAATTTCTTGTAATTTGTTTATATTTTCAACTGGGTTTGCTTTAATTCTCCCTTTTTTGTTGAATTCCTAAAAAAAGTTTGAAACTTTAGGGTTAAATTGACCTGCATTTTAAGAATGGGTATAGCAAATTCAAAAACAGATAAATGTGAAGCATTGCGTTTATGCAAAGAAAGAAAGAAATTCATCAAAAGGACAATTGACTCGAGGTATGATTTTGCAGCTGCTCATCTTGCTTATGTTCAAGGACTTCGTAATATAGGAATTGCCCTGCGTAGATTTGCAGAAGGTGAAGTAATATTAGATTCATCTTTACCAACTGAAATTGATAAAACCCCAACACAATCATCACACGCATCACCGTCTCCGCTGCACCTAGGTGGTCCCGGTGGTGACGGTGTTAGTCCCTATCAGCCTCCGGTTTCGAATTTAAGTTATATGAGGTCTGGTGGGAGTAATGCAGTTACTGTTAGTCTTAATCCATCTAAGATTGATATTAGTACCACTAGGGTTTATGTAGATGATGTTGAATCTATGTCTTTTACAATGCCACCACCACCACCACCTCCTCCTGAATCGACATCTTCATGGGATTACTTTGATCCTACTGGTGAAAATGAGAGTTTTCGATTTGTGGGCCATGATGGGTTTCATGTGAATTTCAATGATATGAGTGTGCATAAAGAGTTTAGTGTTAAAGATTCTGATATATATGAAGGATTTGTGACTCCTCCTGAGTCTGTTAAAAAGGATCAAAATCAGAATGAGGATACTAATTTGGTCGCTTCGAAAACGGTTGAATTTGATAACGGAAGTGATTCTGCTGCTGGTGCTGTGATCCCGAGAAATTCTCAAACAGAATCGAATAAGGATAGTTGTTTGACTGAGGGAGAAAGGGAGGATCCTTCTGAGTATATTACACATAGGGCTAAAGATTTTCTTTCAAGTATTAAAGAAATCGAGAGTCAGTTTTTTCGAGCATCTGAATGTGGAAAAGAAGTTTCTAGAATGTTGGAGGCAGATAAAATTCGGGTTGGATATTCTGAGGCTAAAGGTATGATGCTGTTTGGCTCTCATTTTGAATTTGATTTAGTTTGTTTTCATTTATTTCATTTGTTTCTAAATGTTACTTGCTAGATGAAGTCTTGTGATTATTCAATGTAGGTAGCTCTACCGCATCAAGTTTGGTGTGCGTGAATTGTTGTAAAGGAAAAACGGAACTGGTTTCAGATGGTATGTATTGTAGCTTGTTGTGTCTGAATTGTTGTAATGAACAATTACTTCTGTGTAATCATTAGAAGTGCTTTTTGTTTTTGTTCCCCTGGAACCTATTTTATCACGTAATTATGAAATTTGCTGATTTATTGTTGCCAATTACCTTGGTTTCCTTTATCAACTTATACTCTTATAGTTCGAGTTTTGTGTTTTCATTTATAGAACCTCCACATGTGACAAAAGTCATTACATGGAAGAGATCAACATCATCACATTCATCATCTTCACGGAACCCTTTAGCACCATCAAAAGATGATAATGATGATAGTGGAAGTGATTTTATAGAAGAGTTCTGCATGATTGCGGGAAGCCATTCTTCGACTCTTGATAGACTATATGCATGGGAAAGGAAGCTCTATGATGAAGTGAAGGTAGTCCCTTAATGTCATTTTTTATTTACATGTATTTTGTTTTAGAGGTACATTTTGACATTTGAGATCTGCAAACTTAGTTATTAACTTCGTAGGTGATAAGATGCTCTCAGTAATAAAGCTAAAATTCACGATGAGACTTATATTCTTTATCTTGTGTTTTAAAACTAGTTTACATATGATTAAAATATATATTGTTATAATAATAATCCACTTGTCAGTATCATTGATGATTTGGGAGGTTTTTTGCATTTAAATACATTTGGTATGACTTTCAGAATGTTTGACCCATTCAACACTTCAACACTTCAACCAATTTGACCCATTTCCTTATTAGTTAAGTACTTATCTCTAGAAACACCCTATACAACAACAAAACTTTTTTCTATGGATAGTGTGCCAGTCTGTTGTCTTAAACCTGATAATCGAACCAAAAAGCGGTTTTAACTAAAACAAATCTTTAACTGAGAAATGAACTGAACATAGCCGCTTCAGTTCGGTTCTTTTAGTCTGGACCAAGCTTCACATACACTCCATATTGTATGACTGCAAATTTACTCCACAATGAAGATATTTGATACCATTTTTTTTTTTCTATTTTGGATTCTGCAGGCCATTGAATCCATCAGAAAAGTATATGACAGAAAGTGTGACAAGCTTAGACACCAATTTGCAAAGGATCTCAAAACTCATGTCATCGATAAAACTCGAGCTGTCGTTAAAGATCTTCATTCAAGAATCATTGTTGCACTTCATACCGTTGATTCCATATCAAAAAGGATGGAGAAAATGAGGGACGAAGAGTTGCAACCACAACTCTTAGAACTCATTCATGGGTGAGAATCATTCTCCTTTACTACACTAATAATTTGTCTTACACATAAATTTAACAAATTACTAGAGAGAATTACAATATATCAGGAATGAAAAGATTAACATGTAAGAATCAATTATTGGAGTAGTGAATAGTGCTCCTGCAAATACGAAGGAAACTTTGCAATGCTCTAAAGTCTTCTTCAAATATGGAGACAGGTTTTCACTATTTTGTACTCCAAACTTCAAATTTGGAGCAATAAATGCATGTGGAGCATGCCCTTGGATATTATCTAAACCTTCATATGAATTATGAATGGTGATGTTGAAAGGGAAAACTAGTTATTTGAAGTTGATGGTTGAATAAATAGATTCTGCTTCTAATTATATAGGGGTCAAATGGAATTTGTAGTTGCCTTTCTTTTTAAGTTATGTTAGGAGATTTCTACTCTTTTTTACATTTATGCCATTTTTTGGTCCGATAATCTTGTTATTACAACTTTAAACAGCAGAACACTATATTCTATTGTCTGTTTAATTACAACTGATTATTTGATTTTTCTTGTTCAATGTAACTTTCGATGCAGATTAAACAGGATGTGGAAGGCGATGCTCGAGTGCCATCATGCACAGTATATAACCATGTCATTAGCTTACCATATAAAGAAACAGAAAGACGGAACTCATCAAGAAGAAACAAAGAAGCAGATTATAGATGAACTTCAACACGAGATTGAATGTTTTGGTTTAAGCTTTGCAAACATGGTCAACAGTCAAACATCATATGCGGGATCTATAAACAATTGGCTCCAAAATTGCATCATACAACCAAAAGAACGGAGAAGACGACCTTATTCTCCTCGAAGATCCGTGGGACCACCTATATTCGTTATATGTCGTGATTGGTCAGAAGGGATCCAAAGATTGCCATCTCAACAACTGAGTGATGCCATTAAAGCGTTTTTATCTCATCTCCATCAGCATTCAGTCAACGAGTTTGACCAGAAACAGACACCTTTGAATGAAGAGGATAAAGGTGAAGATGATAAAGGTGAAGACACAAAGAATGATGATATTACACCGATGAATCTGCGGTCAGTGCAGTCGAGTTTGACTGCAGTTCTTGATGGGTTGACCAAGTTTTCTGAGGCATCATTGAAGATGTTTGAAGATATTAAGCAGAAAGGTGAGGCTGCTCAAAATATGTATTTGAATTACAGGCCACCACGAGCTTATAGTATATGAGATTGTACCATTCTAAAACCTCAAGTGTTTGCTTAGTGTTCCTTGTATTTTGTGAAGGAATAGTAAACTCAATTAATCGAGTGTTGGGAATTCTGAGCAATTATTACACTTCAAATCGCAAGTTAGAATTGTAAGCCAAGTTTCAATATCCTCGATACCAATAACTTTTTATCTTGATTATAAGTAATTTTGAAGGTGACTAAAGTAGTTATGTTAATTTTGATCATGATTATAAGCATATTCATTATCAGATTGTTAGGATTTATGTTTCTCAAATCTTATTGTCTTTATAAGCTGGATTCCTGTCATGCATGTGAAACACCGCTATTTCAATAATTTTAATACCCAAATCTGGAGGTGGCAAGAGGGGTGGTATGGCAGACCAAAATAGGTGGTGCCATAATGGGTCATTTTCTACGTATTGAAACAGACAGGGTCAAAAAAAATGTTTATAAATAATTACTGCGTAAAATACGATAAAAGAAAGCTTAAGAAGTTCAACCGACCCATTTATCATATAAGCTTAGTGAAAATAATATTTATTGATACAGACATGAATTCTATATCTATTAAAAGAAGATCATCGTATTTATGATGCTATCAGAGCAGGTTCCTTAACTGCTCTAAGAAAACCCTAGAGGCCTCTGAAGGCATCTCAGCAACCAACGACCATCACCATGGCTGGCGACGAAGACACCTCGAACAAGACAGGTGGCAACACACCGGACCACAACTCACCGTATTATCTCCATCCATCTGATTACCCAAGACAAATGCATGTTAACGATGCTTTGTCTGACAAGAATTATGCAGATTGGGTTCAGGAGGTGGAGAACTTTTTATTCGCAAAGAACAAGATCGGTTTCATAGACGGTACCACTAAGAAACCGGAGAAAACATCGAAGGATCACATGGCATGGATGAGATGCGATGCCATGATAAAAGCATGGCTTACAACAGCCATGGAAAATGAGATAAGAAGCAACGTTAGATACGCGAACACTGCATCAGAGATTTGGTTGGATCTTCATGAAAGGTTTGGGAAGGAGAGCGCGCCTAAGGCATATGAACTGAAGAATCAACTAGCCGCCATCCACCAAGACTGAATCTCCGTCTCTGCCTACTACACCAAGCTCCGATCATTATGGGATGAAATCCCAGTCGATATTTCCTACACCACAATGTACCTGCAATGGGTGCACTTGTGATATCGGCAAACGACTCGTTGAACACCAAGAAAAGGAGAAGCCTTATGAATTCTTCATGGGGCTTAATAGTGCGTTTGTTGTGATAAAAACACAGATTCTTGCCACATCGCCGATGCCAGCTTTGGGATCGGCTTACCATCTCGTTGCCGAGGATGAATGCCAAAGGCCTATCACCGGTGACAAAAGACCTTCCATGGAGACAACGGCTTTGAAGGCCTTTGTCCGTACTAAGTGAGATTGAAGTCCCGGACAGAAAGGTAGATTAAATCAAAAACCCATGAAATGAGAAGTTGAAACACAACATTGTACCTTTTGCACCAAGGATGGTCACAATTGTGACGGTTGTTTCAAACGCATTGGGTACCCGGAGTGGTGGCCAGGCAAGGGTAAAACGGACAAAGACAAGCCGAGGGCTGCTTATGTCGAGGCAGAAACAAGTTCGATCCCTGGACTCATGGTGGATCAATATAGGGCTTTTTTGAAGCACTTTGGAGAAGGAACTAAGCTCAACAATTAAGGAACAGTACCGGCTGCAAACATGACAGGCAAACTAAATGATGAGGATGATTAGGTCGTGAATTTTGGGGCTACCGAACACACGACTTATGGAGCTGACATCCTCACAAACGAAAGAAAAAATGCCTACGAGAGACCTGTTATGATTCCTAACAGCGATGCCATACCGGTTGAAGGGAGGGGCGACTACACCCTGCTGGGTGGTACCAAAATTGAAGGAATCCTACACGTCCCTTAATTTAACTGCAACCTTTTATCTGTGAGTCGTTTAACCAAAAACTTCCAATGTTCAGTGCCCTTCTTTCCGGATTTTTGTGTTATGCAGGGACTGCGATCGAGGAACTTGATTGGTGCGGGTGATTGCCGGAGGGGACTATACCGAATGAGGATTTTTGAAGATGGAAGAAAAGCTATGTCTATTACGTTGGAGAGATGGCACAAGAGATTGGGTCATGCCTCTCAAGGAAAGCTTACTAAAGTAGATTTTCTTAAAAATGTTTTGTTTAATCTCAAGGACAAAGTTTGTGATTCCTGTTCTAAGGTCAAACACACCAGGTCTCCCTTTTCTTTAAGTCAAATAAATACAAAAGAATGCTTTAAGTTAATACATTGTGACGTTTTGGGAAAATATCGTACACCTTCACTTTCGGAGGCAAATTATTTCTTGACCATTGTTGATGATTTTAGTAGATTTGTATGGATTTTCCTTTTAAAACATCAAAACGATGCTAGTAAGTGTTTGATTGATTTCCATAAGATGATAGAAAACCAATTTGGGAAACGTATTAAAAGGATAAGAAGTGATAATGCTGAAATGACTGATTTTTACAACCAAAATGGAACTTTATTCGAAACCACATGTGCTCACACACCATAAAATAATGGGATGGTTGAGCGCAAACACACACACTTGCTAGAAACAACTCAAGCCCTAAGGTTTGAAGCTAAATTGCCAAAGAGATTTTGAGGAGAATGCATCTTGACGGCCACTTACATCATAAATGGGTTACCATCCAAAACCCTTGCAAATAAAACTCCATCTGAAATGTCATTCGACCAAAAACTCGAGTATAATCACATGAGGGTCTTTGGTTGCCTAACGTACTAAATGAGCAACGGAACAAAGGATGATAAGTTTGAAGTTAGAGGGAGGCCCGAGGTCTTTCTAGGGTACCCACAAGGAACGAAAGGGTACAAAATATTTGACAAGGAAAAGAGAAAAATCATTGTGTCAAGAGATGCCAAATTTCATGGAGAGATCTTCCCTTTCTCCACTAATTCGATCCAAGGCAGCGAAGAGTTGGGTGATGTCTTTGATATGGGGACAACCCAACTCATTCAAGAGTAAGAAAATGAAAAGCAATCCGTTGAACCCAACTTGAACACAAGCCCACATCGTCGAAGCCCACATAATGAAGATGAGGTCACAAGCCGACAAAATGAAAACTAAGTCTGATGTGTATCTTCTAAGCTCTAAATTAATGTAACGACTCTATAAATGGTTATGGATTATTACACAAATAGATAAGTGTATCTAATTGTATAGTAATATGGCTAATGATAAAGTTGGGTGTCGAACACTTGGGAAACGATAGTGAATCCTAAATTATTAAACTAAACTAATAATTAACTTAAAACACATAAACATGTTTGTGTTTTGTTCCGTAGAACGTTGATTTAATAAAGTCTATATATATATTAAAGAACAATTTAAACTAAAAGTAATAACTATGGAATACGGATAACAACTAAAAGTATATTAAAGGATATCATAGAATTAAAGATGTATTTACTTAGCTTAACGTATCCCCTAGATTCTGATTCAATGAGTATTCGCGTTGATATAACTCTAAGTGAATGATCAATGTAAACTAGATTTCTCGTTAAAGTCCTCCAATCCTACAATTATTGGAAAATCCCTACGAAGTGATTCGTACGCAAGAAGTTATTCTTAACGTGACCACCGCAAATCGTGCATTAAGTTTCTCACAAATATTAATGATTTAATCTAACGACCTCGTGTTAACGAATTTTTGATAATCAAACCCAGAAGTTATTCTCAAGTCTAATTAGCATGTTCGTCCAAGTTTATTAAATGTGATAATCTTAACCTATCTCCGGCTACAGTTTCAAGCATAAACAATTAACAAGTCAATCAATTACAAATAACTACTAGATTCATACAAACACTAGTTATAGCATAAACTTAATAATAATGCTAAGATTAAATTCAAATAAATGCTTGGATAAACATGGATAAAAAATTAGACATTAATACGAAAAATAGAATTAATCATCAACACAAACTCATAAAATCATAATCTAGGTTCAATTACTAAGTAAATACAATAAAGAATTAGCTCATGGCTAAGTTTGCAAGATCTAAGCAAGTATTCAAAAGATAAAGCATGTTATGAATACAAAACGAATGAATGTTGCAAACCGAGGAACAAGTAATCTTCAAGCTTGAATGAATCTTTTCGTTCTTCACTCCTAAAACGCTCTAACTCTCCAGAAAATAAGCTCTCAAAGTTGCTTGGGTCGAATTCAAGGTTTATGGATTGATCCCCCCAAAAGTAGGACAAAATTCGGTTATATAACAACCTGGCCGACCTACCTAGCCGCCGTATAGCAGGAAGCTATACGCCGGATAGGCCTAATCTGGTGCCAATCCTGATCTACCTATCCGCCGTATAGCAGAGAGCTATACGCCGGATAGGCCTCCTCCGTTCAATTTTTCATTCTTTTATCCGTCGTATGGATGAACCCCATATGTCAGATAAGCCTCTTATGTCGATTTTGAAAAATTTTGTAGAGAGCTATATGCTGGATAGACATGCTTTGACATACTTTCTAGGATTATTCACTATTCTTTGTTTCCTCGTCGTTTTTACTTCTTTTCCGTTCCAGCTTCCACTTTTCTCCCTAAATGCAAATATTAACTAAATTAATATCTAATTCAATCGTTTTGCAAATAAAATGAATATAAATACGGGAATGTGGTCTATAAAATAGATACAATTAAGACCATATCAAAGTCACAAGCCAATTGAACACAAGTCACAATCCTCAAATCAGAAACCCGGAAATTGAAATTGTGACTGCTAGACCTCAAAGAAATTGAGCTCCACCAAGGCATTTGGATGATTACGTTGTGAGACTCCCCCTTTCGGTCGATCACACACAAACTACACCAAATCAAAGGTCCTTGACAGTACACCCAGTTGCTAATTATCTTTCTTATGAGAAGTTTTCTGACGTACACAAAACCTTTTTAGCAGCCATCATCTCAAACGATGAGCTGACATGCTTTAAACAAGCCATGAAGGATCCAAAGTGGGTTGAAGCTATGAAGAAAGAAATACAATGTAACACCCACTCTTGTGGCTTAGGGGTAATTAGGTAATTTCCTTCATCCTATATTTAATTACAAGTTTATGTTACTTAAATATGTTTATTAGATAGGAAAGTTAGATAAATGTCGAATAGTTAATTGTGTCAGGTAAATTAGTAATAGTTTTAAATTACATTAGTTGTTGGTAAAATAAAACATCTTGAATCGCAAAACGGTTTTCAGGTTCCAGACAATAAACCAATTAGTGATTAAATTTGGCAAGTTGGCGGTATTGGTAGGTGATATATAATCCCCTAACTCCTTCATTTCACCTCATTTGTTACCTTCACATTTCTTCAAATCTCCTTCAAGTTCTATGTTCAAAAATCACGAAATTAACATTCCTTGAATTGTGTTAATAACTTGCTGTGAATCCTGGTTTTATTTACTATCAGCATCATCATCTTCATCTCGTTCATATTTTGAAATTGTAAGCATTTTGCTATTTTTAAGTAATAAACTTGAAATTGAGTCAAACTTCGAAATGAGTGTGTAATTGAGCTTGAAATCTTGTTATTTGATGTCTAGATGACGTTAGAAAGCTTGTTTGATGGTTAGGAAACCGAAATTTTGAATTTGGATGAAAAATGATTCGTTTTTGGTGATTCTGCGGTTCGGTTCGCAGTTTGGTGTTCATCCTGCGAACCGAGTTCATCCTGCGAACTGAGTTTGGTCTGCGAACTGAGTTCTGGTCTGCCAACCGAACCCAGTTGCGAACTGAGTTTGGTCTGCGAACCGAACTCAGTTGCGAACCGACCAAAAATTGAAAGATTCCTTTTTAACTGCGGATCGGACTTTTATTATTCCTTGAATACAGGGTTCACCTGTTTGATTAAATATGTTATAATAATGATTCGAAATTTGGTTAATTGAGTAAATAATTAAATAAGCAAATTTTTATAACTTGATATAATTGATAGTTGTAGAGCGGTTATAACAGATAAATTGTAACTTGATAATTGTTTATTATCTGGATAATATGCATTGAGATATGTTATACGATTACAAGATGAGTTACTAACTCATTATCTGTTGTATTCTCAGATCAGTCAAAGACTCAGTAATATAAGAATTCTGAGAGGTGGACGGTAGCAGACAGGTGAATGGATCTGCAACTTATAATTTGAGTTAGTTGTAATGATGTGGTTACAACAAGTAACGTAGACTTGATAGACTGTTTAGTCTGATTTATGATTGTGAATATCTGCTTGCTATATTTGTGGCCTTCGGGCATCTGTGTTATTCAGAGGTCAATTGCGATTGGACTTGGTTACTACTGTGTTCAACACAGGTTCCAGATACATGTGTTGTCGCTGAAAATTGTGTTGTTGTGTTGTAGTGCCAAGTTATCGGTCTATTCTGTATGGGCCTATACAGATTGTGGTAAGTGTTACTGTGGGCCACCGCGGCTGTAGGGTTCCTCAGTAACCACCGATCCTCTTGAGTTTATGTTTTTACTGTGTTAAATGTAAACAGATCGTTATGCTAAATTGAATTATTGGTTGTACATTCATTCACTTAGCTTTGTGCTAATCCCACCATTTCCCTTCCTACAGGTTATGTTTGTCTTTTGTGGGTTGGGCAGGAAGATGGGCCGTGGAAGGAATGTTTGACATGCACTCATTCTCTGATAAATATGTTTACGTTTTGATAGTTAATATGTATGTAGATTTTGAAGAACAGCAGAATATGTTTTGTTTCAGAAATATTTTAAATATTGTAAACTCGCGAAAAATTTATAGTCATTTTTGTAATATAATATATAATATTATCTTTTATCCATCGCTTCCGAGTCAAGTGACTAATTTAACCCTGAGATAATTAAAAGGGTGTTATATACAAGCTCTCGAGCAAAAAGAAACGTAAACGCTAGAGACCCTCCCAAAGGAAAAGTGAGCCATTGATTTGAAATGGGTCTACAAAATAAAATACAAACCAAATGGGGAAATCGATAGATACAAAGTGAGGCTCGTCGCCAAAGGCTTCACACAAACTGTAGGAGTGGATTTTCATGACACATTTGCGCCCGTTGCAAAGTTAGTAATTATTAGAACTCTATTAGCCGTTGCCACTAAGAAAGATTGGGTGATCCACCAACTCAACGTCAATGATGTTTTATTGGATGGCAATTTGGATGAAGAAGTTTACATGAAGGGTCCTTAAGGTTTTTCTACAGAAAACGATACTAGAGTTTGTCGTATGAGAAAGTCCTTTTACGGTTTAAAACAAGCCTAATGTAACATGTATAAAAAATTCACTACACTCCTTCTTGGCCTCGGTTTTGATCAATCCAAGTCTGATCACTCCCTTTTCGTTTATAAAAGTGATGAAACCTTCATCGCCACCCTTATTTATGTTGATGATGTCATAGTTGTGGGAAAAAACTCCTGCAGAATCCAAGAAATAAAGAAGTGTCTGAATGAGAAATTTAGTCTCAAGGATCTTGGAGTCTTAAAATACTTCTTTGGTATTGAGGTGGCGAGAACTTTAGATGGGATGATTCTCATTCAAAGAAAATCCACACTAGATATTTTGGAAGATATTGGTATGCATGGATTGTTGGAAAAATTGGGAAAACAAAGTGCATTTTTCCCAAACTTTGGACTTAATTATCTACATGCATATGCAATATTTAATATGGTTGTGTAACTCTTGACAATAGCTTCGTAACAACATGTTATAAAAGTTGATGAGAGATGAATGAGATATCAAAGCTCAAAGTGAGGTATACGAAACAAGGGAATATTGGGTTTTGGGTTTATAAATATAAGGCTGGATGCTAGTTCAATAACCTTATCACCACTTTACACTCCAACTCCTACACGTGTGTGGGGGAGGGGGGGGGGCAAAATCTTGGGACAAAAACAGGTCGGGGTGACATGGAGGTCAGTCTTGCAGTCTTAGTTAGTCACCATAGTGAGTGGTCTTATCCTGACTTTCATTTTACTTTTCAACTTGAGCCCTCATACTTCCACAATGTAGAAAATATAACTCTTTACTTTCTTGTTTTGGTTCTTAAAACCTCTAACTAATAATCTCTCTCTCTCTATATATATATATATATATATTATACTATATATAAAGCATGTTCAATGTTGAGTCTTAATTCTTAAATGAAAATTGAAATTACTCATTTACTTTTTTACATTCATAAATATAAATCACTTTAAATAGGAAAGTTTTTATTTCAAAATTACTTATTTGCATATTTTTTAGAACAAGGTTAACAACATTACTTGTTTGACTTATATTATCTATTTACAAAGTTGTCAATAAAAGTCTATACCACATAAAAAGAAATAAGTAGATTATTTACTTAATTATAATCGGTGAGTATATATATATAGAGGAAAGATCCATAGAAAAGCTTCAAATTTTGGAGAATGAGAGAAGCAAATCTTAGCCCTTGATTTTTTCATACAAAAACGTTTTTAAAATTCTTTTGTAATGAAAGTTAAATTTTGAGTAACATTCATCACATATGAATGTTAACAACATTCATTTATGATGAAATCAAGGGTTGAGATTTGCTTTCCTCTTGATCCCCACCTTATATATATATATATATACTTATTTGTAAAATATTTGACTTGTTATTTAACCAACTGAATCATTATCTATTAAATAATGATTAAAAATGTCATATTACTATTAAAAGATGATATTATATTTAAGAATATATTATTGTACGTAACAAATACAAGTAAATTAGTTATTACCGTCACATTATGCGAGTAGCATGCTAGTTAACAATTAAACATAGTTAAAATATTACCGATATAAATCAAATCGTCATTTAATCGGACTTTTTTTGGACAAAATCATGACAAACACGTATCATTAAAAAAAGGAAATAAAATAAAATAAAACAAGATGCGTGTGATGCTGCGTGTAAGGTGTGTTATTTATTTCTATAATTATATTTGTATTTGCAACACAACAAACACTCACAAGAACAACAACAACAACAACATTAACAATAACAATGGCGACACTTAAAGTACCATCAACTATCCCTTCTCCTTCTGAAGACTGTGAGCAACTCCGAAAAGCTTTTGCAGGTACTTTTATATATTTTTTAATTATGTCGAATACCGGCATTTCGATCTTGATCACTTTAGATCTATCATTATTATTGATTTTCTGTTGTTTCCTTATGAGATACACATTTAACGATCATAGCGTTTGACGTGTTGTTTGTGATATTTAAGTGTATGTACGTGTATATGACTGTTTATATATTGCATAGAATTTGATCAAGAATTTGGTGGTAGAAATGAGTCATGAATTGGATAAGCCTTGTATGGCAGATGACGCGTTGGGAAAAAGTTTTTTGGGACGAAAATTTTGTTTCCATTGATTAGTGTTTAATATGAATTTAACAATTGAGTCATCTGTCCATTTTACAAACATGATTTATATGATCTTTGGTGATTTGGTTTTAAAGATATCGGTACTTATTGATGCATATCGGGTGATCGTGTCTTACATGTTAAAAATAAAGAGGGGCAGAGTTAGGATTTATTAATTGACGGGGCAAAAAAAGTTATTTTTCTTTTCTACTACTTTTGAAGGGGCAACTGCCCCCTTGTAGATCCGCCTTTGAAAATAAAGATACTAACTTTTGAAAAATTAAGACTATTACTTTTTAGTGACCTATGACGGTAATACTAAGAGGAAAATGGAGTTAAGTTTTATGTTCTCTATGTTATACTCAAATAATATATATCCACCAATGGAATTTTGTTCTTGTATCTTTGGTTAATACAGTGTATATAAAACAGAACGAAACTTTAAACAGACTATTTGACAAAGTTATAAAGCATCAGCTATATCCGAACTATAAAATAATGTATGGACCAATATTAAAATTAAAGCTTTTTCTGTAACAGAATATCTGTTAAAAAGACATTTAGTTATAAAGCCAAAAAGAACAAATTATATTCTGCAGTATATCCATCCCAAATCAGCTTTTAACCTTTAAGTAACTGGAAAGTTATTTTTAATAATATTAATTTGTTTTTTGAGTAGAAGTAAGGATAAATTACAACATCTTATTCATGATCTACTAATATTTATGTAGCACATTCATAATAAAACCATAATTACCAAATCATTAGAGCAAAGGATGACACATAACCAGCCATTCTCATTTTGTGTTAGTCTTGAAATTTGGTGATGAATTATGTATATAGGAACTTTAAATCCATGCTGATCTTGCTTCTGAAAAAGTTCTCCCTTTTTAGACAAAATGACTAAATCAGCTACGACATGTTGGTTATTTTACCTTTGATGTCAAAGAATCTGAAACATTATCTATTAGCTACATGTTTTACAAATATTATGATTTCGAGTCTATCTTAGTCATCACTTATTAGTATAGCTCAAAATACACCTTTGAAGTGATAGTTCACCAACAGTCAAGTCGGCCTTATTAGGATATTTGATGAGCTTTGGTTACATTTAAATAACTATGAGTTGTCATGATTGAATAATTTGTAGGTTGGGGAACAAATGAGGCATTGATCATTCAGATTCTGGCCCATAGAGATGGATCTCAGCGCAAAAAGATCCAAGAAACATATTCTGCAACATATGGTGAAGATTTACTCAAAGATTTGGACTCTGAGCTTTCAAGCGATTTTCAGGTTAGTTTGAAATCTATAATATCTTTGCCTCTTTTTTTACTAGTGTCTGTTTTGGCCCACATACAAAAACATGGGTTCATTTTGGAAGCGTTTCTAAAACTATGCTACATAAAATGGAACACTTGTAGATGCACAAAAAAGTACATTTCATAAAACGAAAATCTTATGAAAGTACTACATAGTGTTATACACCATTCATTAAATATGTGTTTTAACTCTTTAAACAGCGGGTGGTGTTGCTGTGGACAATGGAGTCAGCTGAGCGTGATGCATATTTGGTTAATGAAGCAACAAAGAAACTGACTGCAAGCAATTGGGTTCTCATGGAAATTGCATGCACAAGGTCTTCACATCAACTACATGCTGCAAGGAAGGCATATCATGATAAATACAAGAAATCCATCGAGGAAGATGTTGCACATCACACATCTGGTGATTTTCGAAAGGTATATTCAAAAACAACTTGTTCTAACCCGAACCAGTTTTGGCCCGTTACCCTCCTCTCATTTTTCCACCTTTTTTTTGTTCAATAGAGGTTTTAGAAAGATAGATTATAATCACAAATCTTGAAATTTTTAGTCCCCGTTTAAGAAAACTTTAGTTCAACAATTGTGTTGTCTCCTCAACTATGGGGGTCTGTGTGCTGTATGCTTTCCGGCCATTTATACTTCTTCTTTGCCTTCTCTCCACAGCTTTTAGTTTCTCTTTTGAGTGCTTTTCGTTATGAGGGAGAGGAGGTGAACATGACTTTAGCAAAATCAGAGGCTAAAACCGTCCATCAGAAGATCTGTGACAAAGCTTACAACGACGATGAGTTCATCAGGATTCTTACAACAAGGAGCAAAGCTCAGCTCAATGCAACATTGAATCAGTACAACAATCAATTTGGAAATGCCATCAACAAGGTATTTTGTCTATCTCTTTGACTTGGTATTACTGAGACCTAACAATCCCAACCCAATACACATTAAAGGTAACCCAAAATAGCCCCTTTTTTTTAAAGGGAAATGCTACATTTACAAAAGGATTTATCGTTTCATCTCTATAATATCTTAAATATATTTTTCACTTAGAATCATATGATAAACTTCTTTCACAGATACTAATTTGCCCATAAATCTTATATTAATTAATTGTAATATACTGGTTACTTATGAACTTGTAAAGATAGAAAAAAGAGCCAACTGAACTGACCTCAACCCGACCCGTGACCTATTTGAACCGTTTTCAGAATTGTCCCTTTTGGCCACCCCCATTTTGCCACATGTAAGTTATATCTCGTTAAGACTCTTTCTAAGTAGTTTAAACCGAATATATTCATCTATTTTGCAGGACCTGAAAGCAGATCCAGAAAGCGAATATCTCAAACTTATAAGGTCAGCAATCAAATGCTTGACTGTTCCAGAGAAATACTATGAGAAGCTTCTTCGGTTGGCCATCAACAAACTAGGAACAGACGAGTGGGCTCTGGCCCGTGTTATCACCACTCGTGCAGAGGTTGATTTGCAGCGTATCGCTGAAGAATACCAAAGAAGGAACAGTGTGCCTTTGGACAAAGCAATTGCTGGAGACACATCTGGAGACTATGAGAAAATGCTTCTTGCATTGATGGGCCATGGTGATTATTGAGGAAAACATAGCCCCTGTCATCTTACTTTTTACAATTTTCATGAATGTGGTGCTGTATCTTATTGGGTCTTGTCGTCTCTACTCAGCATTGAGTTTAATATTTCCGTGCTATTATGTATGTGAGTTTGTGCTATAACAATATGGGGTTGCTTTGAACAAAATCTGCAAGTAGACTTTGTGGACGTATGTTTTTACTTTCTGGAGAGTTATCAGTTTTAGTTCCATATGGTATTTTGAGTCCCAACCTAAGCTAATCATACAAAGCCCCATGCTTGATCGGTGCATATATTGGCGCATCACATGAATCTTATCTACCAGGAAGACCCACTAAGGAAAGAACACTGAGAGTGCCGTAGAAAAAAGCAACACTCACACTCACTGCTAACACAAGAGAGTGCCGTAGATTAAAGACTCCCACAAGTTAAGTCCGTGATGGATTTGTTCAACTTCATAAAAGGTGCAAAATCAAATAAAGAATAGGGAAAAGGCACGTAGGAGAATCAATAAACTATATTTTAACTTATGGACCTTATGGTCTAAGTGTGTAGTCATTTTTCTAGTTTGATTTGAGTAAGAAAAAATTAATTTGCACAAAAAAGAAAAAGAAGATTCTTGTTGTAAGGGTCATGGGTCAAGGTACAAGGGACAAGGGTCGCTGATGGTTATGGTGGCTGGAATGCTCGGGTCGATCGTGAGTGTTTTCTCTATTAACCGTCTCCCTATCTTGCAATGCCATCACTTGATTTAATTGTGTGTCCGTGAGTGTTCTCTCTATTAACCGTCTCCGTATCTCACAATGCCATCACTTGATTTAATTGTGCGTCCGGGACTGTTTGGGGTGGATGTTCCGATGAGTTTCTCAGTTGTTAAGGCGGTCATGGACGATGTTTCGCCTGCTTCCATGTGTTTCTACCGGTGATGCCCTTTAAGTGGTTGCATGTTTTGCTGAATATGGTTGGGTGGGATTCTGCTCTAGATTCGTTGTGTTTTAGGATCATTTTAATTTGGAACAAAGTTTAGGGTCGATGTTTTAGGGTTGTTTTGTGGTAATGTCTATTTAGGGTCACTTTGTGATAGCATTTATTTAGGAACGTGATAAATTCTGTCATCTTGTGAGTTTTATTTCAATATATGATTGTCTTTAAAAAAATTATCATATTATTCGTATAATACAACAGTGATAAAAACTTTACTTGCGACATTTCGTCATTTGGTAAATTTTTAGAAAATAGTAATATACCATTTCTTATTTTATCTTATACATTATATTTCAAATGATTCTAATTATTGGTGACAAATATCAACACAACTTGAAATCCAACACAAACCGACACTAAATAACAACTTTTCAATTTATCTTTCACTGGGCAGCATACCTACTCAGTTGGGTATCTATTTCAACTTCGAATTCTTGAAAATAATTTTTTTTTTTTTTAACAACCAAAATACTCAAAATATTTATATAATAGTAACATGTGAACTTTTATCCATATTTTTTAAAAGTAAATATCTCAAAAACAGCTAGTCAATAAATTATAAAATTGAACCATAAAAATCAACGATTTTCCTTTTCGATTAGACATCTTACATTGTATATTTTCGATGAACTTGTTTTTTCTTTGTGGGTTTTAAAAATTGCACATTGTAATATCATATGTGATAATGTGTAATATTATAACTGATATTTTTTTATTGTTAAATAAAACTATACAAATGTGATAATTACTTATGATATAATGTTTACATATGATAAAAGCTACAATCACAGATAATTACATACGTGAATAATAATATCTATCATCACATTTGATTATAGTTGTAATCGCATGTGACATTAGTTGTAATCACATGTAATAAATATTTTCAGTTTGAAATTCACATCTGATTACAAATACAATTACGTGTGAATTAAAACACTAAAGATTAAATGCATGTAATTACGCATAAATCAATAAAATCTATTATCACATGTGATATTTTTAGTTGTTATCACATGAAATACTAATTATTATCGCATTTGGTATTAGTGATTATCACATGTGATAAATAACTTGTAAGTTAGAAATTTACATATGATTAAAGAATAGAACACAAAAAATTAATTACTTGTAATTAGACATTAATCAATATTATTTTTTATCAATGTGATTATATTTGTTATTACCAAATATTACAGTTGTTACCACGTGTGGTAAAGTTGTAATCACATCTGATAAAGTTGTATTAATATTTATATGTTTAAAATTTACATCATTAATTTTAAATTTCTTTTTTTTTCAAACATCAAAATAATACTTTATTACAAAGGAAAAGTTCTATGTACTAGAATCCAGACAAACCAAAGCCAACTACCAAACTGCAACTATTTAGAAAACATGACTAAAAAACTAATAATATATATGATTATATGTGACTACAACTGTTATCACATGTGATATTTAACTATTATCAAATGTGATATTAGTTATTATCATATACAATTTTAGATATCACATGTGATATTAATTGTAATCACATGTGATTAAAATTATCACACATGATAAATACTTATACTTTTGGAATTTATATCTGATTACAGATACAAAACATGTGAATAAGACACAAAAAGTAAATATATGTGATTACACACAATGTAATGATATTGATGATATTAGTTGTAATCACATGTGATAAATAATTATAATTTTAAAATTTACGTTTGATTACAGATACAAATCACATGTAGTTAGAACACCAAAAAGTATATGTGATTACACACAAATCAATAATATCTATTACCACATGTAATATTAGATGCAATCTAACACAACATGACTTAACTTATTAGAAGACTCCCTATGGAGTCTTCGTCTTTCATCTTTGGTCCTCCGTGGCACCGTCCTACCCGTCCTCCCATAGGCACGACACCCTCTTGAGGTGCCATCTTTGTGGCATTGTGCTGATTGGTACGGATTGAGAAGGGAAGGTTGTATGCCTAAATTGAAGCAACGATCAATAATTTGTTTTCAAACAGTTAATATATATATATATATATTAACTTTTTAACACAATCTTCCAATTCCAAACACCCTATAAATACATACAATTACCACTTTTTTCACACACAATGTCAAAGTATAACCTCCATATTAATGTAACGTTTTTTTTTTTAATTAATTCAAAGAAAATAATAATCTAACCTATTAGGTACAAGTCACTGAATGTTGGTTTATTATAGGGGAAGATTCAAATAGAATTAGTTATTATGATAGTAATGGTATGATTGAACTTTTTATTTTTTATTTTAACATGAACTAATCATTTATGATAAAAGATATTATATTAAAATTACTAGTCCTATGTTCTTTCATATGAAATAAAAAGTTTTCAAAAAAATATATATATGATATACAAATTAAATTTGTATATCACAACTTTTATAATTTTTTGTGTATCCACTAAAAATTTAATAGCGTATATCACACATAAAATTATAAAAGTTGTGTACACAAATTTATATTTTATATCATATATATATATATATATATATTTAAAAAACTTATTTCATATTAAATAGCATAGAATTCTAATAATTTTGATATAATTTCTAATCAAAAAGATTAGTTAGTGTTAATATAAAAAAAATAAAAAGTTTACTTTTACTATTACTATCTTAACAAATAAAACTACAATAATTCTTCCCAATATTTTATGGTTATGGTACTCTTTAAACCAATACAACAGGTGAAGGTGTTGAATTTCAATAATTATGTGTCCCAAATCTACGAACGAGGATTTTAAAAAAGTGATCAAGTACAACTAACTAAAGCATGTTGATTGGAACTATAATTTAACTAGGTATAACTCATAACAACATTGTGAAAAATAACATTAAATAAAGGGATTATATATTTGGAGGTCATTTAAATATATCATTTTGTTTTTGTAGGTCATCCATATTTGAAATAATTTTGTAGGCCACCCAAATTTGTATATTGTTCTATATATATCAAATCCGGCTAAAAACTCATTGGACAAATGTAAAAGGACATAAATATCCATGTATTTGAATAAAACTAAAATAATATAAATAATTTTAATTAACAAATATAGGGGTATTTGTGTCCCTTTACATTTTTTTGATGATTTTTTAGTCGAATTTGATATACATGAAACAATATACAAATTTGGGTGCCTACAAAATCGTTTTCAAATATGGGTGACCTACAGAAACAAAATTATATATTTGGGTGACCTACAAAATCATTTTCAAATATGAGTGACTTACAAAAATAAAAGACATATTAAGGTGGCCTCAAAATATATAATTCTTTGAAAAAGATATGGTCGATGAGTAACTATTACAGTCATAAGAGCCTAACTTTCAAGGTTTACTATATTCGTTAGAAAGTGAGAACTATTACCTGACGACAGATGATGTTTAGAGGTAAAAAACGTAACAAGAAATGGTAAATATTAGGGCAGTCCCAACGCCAACGTCGGTTGGCCCGTCGGTTTGGCCGATGAAACCAACGCCGTTGGCACGGGGTCGTCGGTTGAGCCGTCAGTTGGGTTTGGTCGGATATCCGACGGGGTTCGGTGTGTAATTCGGTTTTGATTTCAATGTTTTACTTTTTTTTTTTTCCTTTTTTTTCAAGTAACCGTTACATATAATAAAAAAAAAAATTTTTTTGAAAAAAGTGCCAAACGGCTAGTTTCATTTTTAATATATATATATATTTATTATATTCCACTAAATCAATACACACAATTAGTCCTATATATATACCCACTCCAAACAACTATAATTCATACAAAAAACAACCAATTCTCTCTATAAACTTATACAATTATACACCCATTTTACACACAAAATACATATTATATCTAATTCCAATTTCGATTCCGATATTGAAGAAATTCAAACGCTTACGAGTGTTTTCGATGCGACCGCCGCAATCGACATGATTAATTCGATAGACTCCGATTCCGACCAAGATGTAGAAAGCTCATTCCGTCTGCCAAGAAGACCTAGACAATTTTTACGGAGAAATCACGACGAGGCGGGCCAACGTTTATTTTTAGACTACTTTGCCGAGCACCTAACATTCCCTGCGGATTACTTTCGACGACGTTACCGAATGAGTCGGCCTTTATTTATCCATATGTCAATGTATATTATCGTACTCCCAACTTCCGCTACCTCCATATTTTGAATATTTTCACCAAAGTCGAGACGTTGTCGGTGCACTTGGTTTTAACGTTTTTCAAAAGTGCACTTTCGCCGTACGCCAATTGGCATACGGTTGTGCCGCCGATGCGTTTGATGAATACTTACACATGGGTCAACAAACGTCATACGATTTTTTAGACAATTTTAAAAAATGTGTATTTCATCTATTTTCGACCAAGTACTTAACAAAACCTACACTCCAAGATGTACAACGTTTACAACAACGTCATGCCGAGTTGCATGGTTTTCCGGGTATGTTTGGGAGCATCGATTGTATGCACTGGCCTTGGATAAATTTTCCAGCGGCATGGCAAGGTCAATATACCCGAGGTGATCAGGGATGTCCAACGATCACGCTTGAAGCGGTAGCCTCTTACAATATGTGGATTTGGCACGCCTTCTTTGGTCCTGCAGGTTCGAGTAATGACATCAACGTTCTGAATGAATCAGATTTATTCAACGATTTACTACAAGATAAAGGTCCTCAAGTAGAATTCACCATTGTCGGACAACAATTCACCAAAGGCTATCATCTTGCCTACGGGATTTATCCAGAATGGGCTACTCTTGTAAAGACGTTTAAGTTTCCACTAACGCAACAAGAAATACGTTTCAAGAGATATCAAGAATCCGCAAGAAAAGATGTGAAACGAACATTCGGTGTGCTTCAAGGCCGTTGGCAAATCAACAAAATAAAAAGAATCATGTATTGTTGTGTGATTTTACACAACATGATAATCGAGGACAACGGTCGAAATATGTGTCAACTTGAAGAAGATTATTTGGCAAACTCGACAAATTTACCTCGACGTTTATGGGAAGAAAGGGTTACAACTCAATTACGTATGGACAACGAATTATGCGATCGAACCGTACATCATCAACTTCGCAATGCTCTAATCAAACACGTTGCGCAATTCCCACCAAATTTCCGTCAACGTTAATCGTATCTTTTTTCAATAAATGTAATGTTTTTAATTATTGTATTTTATTTTTAGAAAATGTAATGTTTGTTTTTAATTATTGTATTTTTTTTTAGGAAATGTAATGTTTATTTTTAATTATTATAATGTTTTTATTTTAATGAAATGTGTTTTATTTTAAGTATTGTGTTTTAAATATATAAATTAAAAACTGACCGAAAAACTGACCGTGACCATTGGCACGAGTCAGTTAGTTGTTAGTCAGTTTCAGTCAGTTTTGAGAAAAGCTGACGTGACGCTGATTTGCCAGAAAGTGACCAGTCGGTTTTCAGTTACCATTGGGGATGCGCTTAGTTTATACTTTGGATTCTCTTTTGTCTTCCCAACGTAAATCGGGTTTACATGTTTAGCCTCTGTAAGCGCTCATTATTCATCATCATTCTTTCAACCATAAATCTCAAAGAAATGAGGTATGAAGATTTGGATTTATATGATGGCAACTAATTATTAGTTTTTTTTTTTTCCTTTTTCGTAGAACACCATATACAACCAAGCTCTAGCGACGACTCTGCTAGATTCATATGATATGCGTTGCGATTTCGAGTGGAGATCTTTTGAATGAAGGTCTAGGTTTGGTATTCGATTTAGATTCCACACGTTTTTTAAAATCTCGATTTTCGTCGAAATGTTCTTATGGATTCCGGCGACCAAATACTTCGAATGCAACACACAATATTTTTATTCGACAATTTGTTGAATTATACATAATTTAAGTTTGTTTGATGTACACAAAAAATTGATTATATAGTATTGAAAATTTATAACAAGAAGATGAAGAATGGTAAGATCAATAATGTGGTTTTATGTCAAACGGTTAGTATTTCACAACTTTGAGTTTCACATCCATATTTTCAATTTGTTAGTCAAATTTGTTAGTCTTGTTTATATTAGATGTAATAAGTTATAAAATTCAAGTGTAATCGGTTATACATCTTGTGTCATCTAATTCGTGCCGGTTATAAAATTAAATATATACTTTAGTCAGTTAAAATTTGGATGGTAAGGTTTTATTTTGGTTCATGATTTGAAAGATCGTGATTTAGTTTTGTTTTAACTTAAACATTATAAGATACTTAACATGTTAACATTATATTATAATATAGATAATATAAATAATATATAGATTATATGTAAGTATAGATGAATATTTTATAACATTATAAATATCTAATCAAGCTATTAAGTGAGACAATTAAATAAATACTGTTTGCAAAGTTTATTAAATCGTTACTTTAAATAGTTATATTATTTGCATTAGATGTTCTTTTAACTAATATAAAACTTTCCATGTCCCATTTTTATTGTTTACTTTACAGTTTTATCTGTTATAGCATAATTTTTTTAACAAAAAATAACTATTAAAAATTATTGAACTCTCAGTTATATTTTCATCTATTACTTTCAATCCTATGAATATTAGAGACTTCTAGTCAAATTTGCTTTTGATATAAGGGTAAAGCTGACACTTGTTTAACGTATCTTGAATTTAAAAAAATGTTGAGGGAAAATAATATTGAAATGTATGAGTAGTGATTTCTATATTTTTAACACTATCAAATGGCCAAACTCTTGAAATTGTATCCATATATTAACTTAATGACTAATTATTTGAATTGATTTAAGTGTTCACATGTTAATTAATATACTTAAAAGCGTAATACAAGATTTTCAGTATCTCTTTTGTAAGTTTTTTTTTTATGAATATATCAAACTCTTTATATATGAATATAGAAGATGGTTACAATTTGTATATAGTACCAATTTTTCATCGATAATTATATTAAAACAACCATGACTGACATTTTAATATCCATTAATACGTTATGTCAGTTATATCAGTCATAAAAATCCAAATAAGTATGGGGCTAAATGTTCTATAACATAAATTTGTTATGTTAAATTAATTTTAATAATTTATTTAGCAACATTGACTTTAAATGATTAATAATTATTTAAAATATTTAAAAGGGTAAATTTGTCATTTGCATTTTTTTAAGAGATTTAAATTAGTAGTGGAAATACTTTATTAAGTAATAATTAAGTAATATATATATAATTTTACACTGATATATATACTAAAACATAGTTGATAATTCAAAGTTAAATGTTACATCAGTTACATATGATATAAAAAACCAAATACTTATGGGATTACAACTTATGTATTTTTCTTTTTCTTTTTTGAAGAATAAGTGGAAAAAACAAAGCTCTTATAACTTTACAAAAAGTTGCAACGCGTACCCTAAATGAAACTTCGGTTAACGGACCAGTGTACTTGATCAAAAGCTCCAACACTTTTACACGTCTATCCCGCCGTTCTCTTTTCTTCAGTCACCATTTTTTTCAATTCTGTATTATCACTGTTCACAACTACAACAATGGCATACTGCTTAAAACCCTGCGACAATTTCTTCATTTCATCACCTACCACACTCAGTTCCTCCAAACCCAAACACAAATCTACACCTTTCTCATTATTCTCATTCAAACCATCCAAGATCACCCAACAATTGTCTTCATTTTCAACACGCACACCAACTGTTTGTTTAAATGTCAGCTCTTCTACACCACCATCCACCGATGTATCTCAAGTACAGAATGTGGGTAAACGTACTGACATAAAAAAGATTATGATTCTTGGTGCTGGGCCCATTGTTATTGGGCAAGCTTGCGAATTCGATTACTCGGGTACGCAAGCTTGTAAAGCGTTGAAAGAAGAAGGATATGAAGTTGTTCTTATTAATTCTAATCCTGCTACTATCATGACTGACCCTGATTTGGCTCATAGGACTTATATTGAACCAATGACACCTGAGTTAGTTGAACAAGTTATCGAAAAAGAGAGGCCCGATGCGATCCTACCTACGATGGGCGGACAAACTGCGCTTAATCTTGCGGTGGCGTTGGCTGAAAGTGGTGTTCTTGATAAGTATAATGTCGAGTTAATTGGGGCGAAACTTGATGCTATTAAGAAGGCAGAAGATAGGGAGTTGTTTAAGGATGCTATGAAGAATATTGGGCTTAAAACTCCACCGTCAGGGACTGGTACCACCCTTGATGAATGTATGGAAATTGCTAAATACATTGATGAGTTTCCTTTGATTATTAGACCTGCTTTTACATTAGGGGGTTCTGGAGGTGGGATTGCTTATAATAAAGATGAGTTTGAGGCGATTTGTAAGTCGGGACTTGCAGCTAGTGCTACATCACAGGTTTTGGTGGAGAAATCTTTGTTAGGATGGAAAGAATATGAGCTTGAGGTTATGAGGGATTTGGCTGATAATGTGGTTATCATATGTTCTATTGAGAATATTGATCCAATGGGTGTGCATACTGGTGATTCGATCACGGTTGCACCTGCTCAGACTTTGACTGATAAAGAGTACCAACGGTTACGGGATTATTCTATTGCTATTATAAGGGAAATTGGAGTTGAATGTGGTGGTTCGAATGTACAGTTTGCTGTTAATCCTGAGAATGGTGAGGTTATGGTGATTGAAATGAATCCTAGGGTTTCAAGATCATCAGCTCTTGCATCTAAAGCTACTGGTTTCCCAATTGCAAAGATGGCTGCAAAGTTATCTGTTGGGTATTCTTTAGATCAGATTCCTAATGATATCACCAAAAAGACACCTGCGAGTTTTGAACCATCTATAGATTATGTTGTCACAAAGGCAAGAATCGTTTTCCTTTTCTTCTAAAGATAAATTATCTTACTTGGTATCTTCGTTATAATATGCATTTTTGAACAATCTATACATTGTGTGGTTATAATCAGAATAAGATAATTAACTGTAGTAAAATGGGTTGTAGGAGATAGTGTTTGCTGTTTGAAGTTGTAATAATCAAATAATCAGTTGTTTGTTGTTTGATGAATTGCATTTTTTTAAAGGTAATCGCATAACATAATCAAAAAGGACAATCTCATGAAAATAATGAAAGTCACTTGTGAGATGGGATGAAATATCCATCTAGAATGATTAGTAAATATTTAGTTTTTCTTTTACCCTTTGATTTTCAGTTTTGTTGTAATTGGTATCAAACTGATTAGCTTCTTGTTGCAGCTGGTATGATACTCATGTATCCAAAACAAACTATTTGACCCATAAATAATTTTATAATCAGAAACAGTACGTGTGTTCCCGAACATCTAAATCTGGCTGTTTATCTTATTTCAATTGGTGCAGATACCAAGGTTTGCCTTTGAGAAGTTCCCTGGATCCCAACCAGTGCTAACAACCCAGATGAAATCTGTTGGAGAATCCATGGCTGTAGGTCGAACATTTCAAGAATCTTTCCAAAAAGCAGTGAGATCCCTTGAATGTGGCTACTCAGGATGGGGTTGTGCACCAATCAAAGAGTTGGACTGGGAGTGGAACCAGTTAAAATACAGTCTTCGGGTCCCTAATCCTGACCGCATACATGCCATATATGCTTCAATGAGAAAAGGCATGACGGTGGATGACATTCATCAGTTGAGTTTAATAGACAAATGGTTTCTTACTCAACTTAAGGAATTGCTAGATGTAGAACAATATATTTCAACCAAAAACTTATCTGATCTTACTAAAAATGAGTTTTATGAAGTTAAGAAGAGAGGATTCAGTGATATACAAATAGCGTATGCTACAAATTCAAAAGAAAAAGAAGTTCGGTTAGCTCGATTGGCTTTAGGAGTTACTCCTACTTACAAACGTGTTGACACATGTGCTGCAGAGTTTGAGGCTGACACTCCTTACATGTATTCGTCTTACGATTTTGAGTGTGAATCAGCCCCCACTAAAAGGAAAAAGGTTTTGATTTTGGGTGGTGGACCGAATCGCATTGGTCAAGGGATTGAATTTGATTATTGTTGCTGCCATGCTTCATTTGCCCTTCAGGTTTGTTCATTGCTTCAATTGATTACTATATTTAGATTGCAGTTGAGGTGGCAAGATGGTTAAAATGGGTTCGGATTGAAAAAAGGGGTCATTTATAGCAAGGGTTGACTTTGGTTGATCCACAAACTTGTTTTGTCAAGTTTTAGATTATGCATTAATTATGATTACAAAATAATATTATTATAACAATAAGGTAAATCCTTGAATAGAACAATTTAGGAGGTTGGATGCACTAAAAATAGAGTTTTTGTAACTTTTTAACTCATTTGACCAATTTTGGATAAATGTTTCTGGCTTGATCCATTTGGACATTTGACCCGTTTGCGATAAAATACAACCCAAATTGACCCATTAATAAGTATATGGGGCGAAATTTCCGCCTCTAATTTGAACAATCTTGACTAACATATTCCATTTTTGAATGTATGTTCAATGTAATTCGACTTTCTCTACGTATCTAGTTAAGCTAATTTACATTTTCCATTTATATAGGAGGCAGGGTATGAAACAATCATGATGAACTCAAATCCCGAGACAGTATCCACTGATTACGATACAAGTGATCGTCTCTACTTTGAACCCCTCACAGTTGAAGATGTACTCAACATTATCGACCTTGAACAGCCTGATGGCATTATCGTGCAGTTTGGAGGCCAAACTCCCTTAAAACTAGCTCTTCCTATCCAACAGTATCTTGATGAACACAAAACCTCATCCGCTAGTGCAGGACGGGTTCGTATTTGGGGTACATCACCTGATTCTATCGATGCTGCTGAAGACAGAGAGCGATTCAATGCAATTCTGAAAGAACTTCAAATTGAACAACCGAAAGGAGGAATTGCCAAAAGTGAAGCAGATGCTCTTGCAATAGCATCAGAAATTGGATATCCAGTTGTTGTAAGACCTTCGTATGTATTAGGTGGCCGAGCTATGGAAATTGTTTACAGTGATGAAAAGCTTGTAACATATCTCGAAACCGCTGTTAAAGTGGATCCTGACCGTCCAGTTTTGGTTGACCGATACTTATCTGATGCTATAGAGATTGATATCGATTCACTAGCAGATTCACATGGTAATGTTGTCATTGGAGGTATCATGGAGCATATAGAACAAGCAGGGGTTCATTCGGGTGATTCCGCTTGCATGATTCCTACAAAAACCGTTTCACCTTCAAGTTTGGGCATGATTAGATCATGGACAACCAAATTGGCAAAAAGGCTAAATGTAATTGGTTTAATGAACTGTCAATATGCGATCACAGCATCCGGTGATGTCTTTCTTCTAGAAGCTAATCCCCGTGCATCTCGTACTGTCCCTTTCGTTTCCAAAGCAATTGGACGGCCGTTAGCCAAATACGCTTCACTTGTCATGTCGGGAATGTCTCTTCATGAATTAGGGTTCACAAAAGAAATTATCCCAAACCATGTTGCGGTCAAAGAAGCCGTTCTCCCGTTTGAGAAATTTCAGGGATGTGATGTGTTTTTAGGACCGGAGATGCGTAGCACTGGTGAGGTTATGGGGATTCATACCAACTTTTCTATTGCATTTGCAAAAGCACAGATAGCTGCCGGCCAGAAACTGCCTCTCTCCGGCACCGTTTTTTTGAGTTTGAATGATTTGACGAAACCACTGCTTGGAAAGATTGCTAGGATATACTTAGGGTTAGGGTTTACTATCGCTTCAACTTCGGGGACTGCTCGGATTCTGGAACTTGATGGTATTCCGGTGGAGCGGGTGTTGAAGATGCATGAAGGGCGTCCACATGCAGGTGATATGATCGCAAATGGACAGATTCATTTGATGGTGATCACAAATACAAGTGATGATGTTGACCAGATTGACGGTCAACAATTGCGGAGGATGGCTCTTTCTTACAAGATTCCTATAATAACAACAGTTGCGGGAGCACTGGCTGCTGCTGAGGCTATCAGAAGTTTGAAATCCAGCAAGATTGAGATGGTTGCTCTTCAGGATTACTTTTTGGAATATGGAACACGAATTGGTAAAGTTCCTTTTTTACATCTTAACTGGAGGTGCCAACTTTCATTCGTCTACTTATGAATAAGTGGTTTTACTTTTTTTTTAAAAAATAAAAATTCTCAAATAGCATTTTAACCCGTGTTATTCAAATAATTGGATTATTACTGCAATAAGTTTGTTCGCAATCATGTTTAATGCATACATTATTTAGTATATTGGACAATGTCGTTTTTGGGTCAAACACCCCTGTACTAAAAGTGACCAATCACCCTATACTCCCATTGTGCCACCTCTAATCTTAATCATGGCTTTAAATGTATTTCAAAATGAAAAAAACCTGTTCTTTCTAAACTAAAATCAGGAGGGTATCCTATATGCTTCGGTATCTGTTAGTAGCTTTAGATGATCATCTATGTACCTTTTATTCTTCACCATCGGGTTGCATGCATGTTAATACCTCCAACGTTTGGATATGTTTCATTTCCCGTTTCTTCTTATATATGGTTTTGTATATACGTTAGGTGATAGCAAGGATTCAGATGCCGAGGGTACTTCAGGAAGGTCCAAAAGCTACAGGTTCGTATTTCAGTAATTATTATGAAAAATGATATTCATAAGCTTTTTATCGAAAGTTTCAAGTTAAGGTTACCTATTTGCTTATCCTTATCATTACAAAAATGTTGACACTGTTGATTTAAGTTCACACATTTTCATTTGTTTTTATATTTTACACAAGTGTATATTAGTTAGATAATTTAACAAGTATATATTCGTAGATTAATGTATATATTCGTGGTAGTAGGGTGTGTGTGTACTTACCTTTCTAAAAAAAAGATAATTTAACAAGTGGTCAAACACTTCCATTAACTCATGTACCAAGTCAAAGCATTGTATCTTTCATGAGACGGAAAACAGTATATAATTTTCACTGAACACGCTCAATGTTTTGAAATCTTTTCAGAGTTGCTCATTGATGAAAGACGGCATGGTGGATTCATGGGATCTGAGTTAGCAGGGTAAGCATCACCTCACAGTTATCTATATGTTTCTCACTTACACAAAGCATCACATTGCAAACACTCAGCCCCTTAAACAAGATACCAAACCCAGTCAAATATTTAAACATTCGATGAAGAAATATAAACTTAAACATATGATAGTGGTATCAGGGCCGGTCCATTGATTTTGAAGGCCCCGTGCGAAAAATAAAATTAGGCTCCTAAATTTTTTTTCTATATAAACAAAATCCATTAAAACTACAATAAGTCGATAATTGTTATAAAAATAATCAAAACAGATGAACGATGGTACAATAGATCTGCTCAAAGTGTATGTTCCATTTTACATTAAGTGATATATCTTAACATTTATTAACATATACTATATATAGTGGCTAAATTTCGGGCCCTATCTTTTTCGAGGCCCTGTGCGGTCGCACACTCTGCACACCCTCAGGACCGGCCCTGAGTGGTATACACATATGGTAGTTTCATATGCAACTTCTCTTCACTTGATCACCTCAACTAATAGTATTTGGGGTCATAGTTTATGTTAAATTTATTTTACAATTATTGTTTTGCAGTTGAATTCAATCACATACACTTGCCAGAAGCTGCGTCTATCTTGACCTTTCTCTGTATTCGATGTCTGAAGAATAAACTTCATGTATATTAGGTTTGTGTTGGTTGTCCTTTTCGTGCCGAAGCAGTTGAACAATATTAAGATTTAAGGCAATTGTTTTTTCTGAAAGTTATACAACTAACCACTTGGTCACCTTTAGTTGTTAGGCGAGTCTCTACTGGGCATCAATTAAAATATGATTAAAATGATTGATTCTGATAAACCTAAATCTCTGCGAATCCAAAGATATAAGGCATGCTCATCTCACTGACTTAAATAGTGGTTAGGAGTTAGCTCAAGTTAAATTTAAACATATTTATGGATTTTCCTATCAAACAAGCATATTACTTTGCAATGACTTTATGATGCACACCCATCAACCTTACGAGAGTCTTTTTAGACTAAAATAAACTTTAAATGGCATACTAAACTCCAAGCTACAAAGGAAGCAGGTTGATCAGTTCAAACAGGTTGAAAGTTATCAGAAGTGTATTTTTTATGAGTACAACATCTTTTTTTAACGGCAAAGCTTGGATTAAAAAGAAACCTCTTGATATAAAAAAATATGTGGGCAAAGAACAAAACAATACACCAGGCAACATGAAGGAGCCTGAGAAAAACGAAAAAAACAAAAACAAGACTATAAAAGGAACCAGCAACAAGAAAAAAGAACCACAACAAAAAAACCCGAAATGAAACTAGCCACCTAAACTTCCTAAACTGAAAAGGACTCAAGTCTCAAGACGTAACACATTCGGCACACCCATAGGATCAATGACCCATCTGCTCCAATCCAGACCCACTCTCGATGAGTACCACCTATGTGGTTATATTCAAATGTTGTGATTATTGCTGTAAATGAGGAATGAGGATTTGATACATACATTTTAGGTGGAGTCTCATTTGTGTTATTTGTTATCCCGGAGAAATTTTACGGCTAGACTAGAAGATACTATTTCAGTGACGCTAATTATAGACCATTAAGGATTTAGGAATTAGGAAGCCTAGAAATCTTTTTACTTTCGTTATATTTCAGATGAAACTTGAATGTACATGAAGTCATGAGATGTATTCAAGCTTACATCTTTAAGTTACATTGATGACGACATGTGTGTGAAGAATGGGCTTAAAATGTTAAATTTTAGCTATATTTTGGTGGGATATGTGATTAACTCAACAGGAACTTAATTACTTGCATATACTTTACAATTTTTTAATTTAGTCATGTTTACATATTAATAACCTTATTTAATAGGATGTAGGTTACATTAACTTTAGTTATAAAACTGTATCACTAGTACTAAACAAACAAATTTCTCAAGCACCAACGTCAATTTCATTGGCTCTTGCAAAAGGAAAAGTGACAATTCCACTAAATAGGCGAACTCAACAGGTGTCTGTTTCAATCAATTATAATTCTATCGATTCTAGTATTATTAAAAGCATCAACTGAATGTTTAACACATATAAAAAGTTAGACGTTTGAGTTTTATAATGAGTTTGAAGTATATCAATGCCCTTATTAATCACACCAAAGGTTACTTATTGTCATTTGATACGATAAGATTTTGATGTATCAATTGAAACTTAATTCGCTTAAAAGTAAACATATTGATTGAGTGCTCTTTTTCAATTTTCTTCTTTGAATCGTTCCAATCTCACAGCCATAATCTAAATTATTGTACATGTCTTGTTTAAACGTTCATGGTACACTAAGAATGTTACCTTTCGCAATTGAAGGATTGACAGGAGAATACAAAATCAAATTGACTTCAATTGTCTTATTAATATACATAAGAAATATACCTCTTTTTGTAAAGACTTAATTGACATACAACTTGATATAAGACATGAATACAAGATCTCTTTGTGATCTTACCTTTATCTTTTTAAAAACCTTGTATTATTATAGTTCCAAAGATTGATTTATTAACAAAAAGAAAAGGATCTCAAAATCCTTCACAAGTGTATCAACTATTATTAAGTGTGAGGTAGACAATCAATCACAAATGCTCTTGTTGGGGTCGGTTGATTTTATGGACTTTTATATTAGATTCCGGGTTAATTACCCCATCTATAAATACCACACTGATCTACTTAGACACCAAATTACTCAAAACAACATCCTTCTCTTTTGACAACTCAAACATAAACACATTCTAAACATACACAAATGGATGCTCTAAAAGATCTATTGTCACTTCATTGTGAATTGAAGATTATGAGTGCTAAAAACATACAAGTTAACAACTCCAGTGGATACTTGTTTGTTAGATGCTATCTTTATGCTGGAAAGAACAAAAGGGTACGTTTAGACAGTCGAGAAATTACTACAAATGGAAACTTTTCTTGGAATGAAGCGTTTTCTTTGGATTGCGTAGGGAATAACAAATCCATAGATATGATCAGTAACAGAAAGATTGCTTTGGAGATTCGTTCGAGGAGCAATACAGTCACTTTGTTGGGAGGGTCACGACTTCTTGGAAGAGCCGAGGTTTCTTGGAGTGATGTTTTTGAGTCGCAAAACATGGAAATTGAGAAATGGGTGATGATGAAATCGAAGAAAAAAGATGTGAAAGCACCTTTCGTTTGTATAGCTATGAAGACTGAAGTCCCTCATAGTGTAGGTTCAGTTGAAAGGAAGAAGACAAGTAAATTGCAAGAAAGTAGTGGTTGCTGCCATGGTGATTGTTGTAATAGTACATGTGTAGATAGTGAGCTTTTTGTCCTAGGAGCTGCATTAGATGCTTTCTAGAGAGTATAAGCATATACGTTCGACAATATATAGGAACTAGATGAAGGGTAGTGTTTAGTTTGATTCATGTGTTTTTTTTCTTTCTTTTGTTTCCTCATTTCTGACATGAATTGATTTGATATGGTCGTAAAGATCACACAAGAATTTATGTAGCCAAGTTCCTGCTTTCAAAATCTTGAATTTTTTGAGAAATGAATTTTTCTTCTGCATTTTGTATAATAATAATCCTTCTGATACCAAAAGGTTATTATGACATGTGTTACCTACTATTTCCGTCTCCTTATCTTGTCTCTCGATCTTTTAAAAATTAAGGTATATAAGAATTAATCCTTCTGATACCAAAAATTAAGGTATAAAAGAATTAATAAAATTACTCTATTTCATTTAAAAAAAACATTTTAACTTGAACTTTTATAATTAAATTTCTCATGTCTATAAATAATAAAATCTAAATATTTAGAAATGACATCTTTCTATCTTTAATTAGAGATCACAAACTTATACTTTCGATAAAAAAAAAAAATCATGTCTTAAATAATATGTTGCATATATTTGCATTTGATTTTGTATATAATCACATTTGATTTATGATAAAAATATAAATTGGTAGATGTTTATTTGTTGGTGTTATGTATTAATTCACACATGATTATAACTTAATTTAACATATATTCAAATGAATAACTATAAATAATTTTTTAGAAAATTGTATTTATTTTCATTCATAATTACATATGATCATGGAGTGATGTTTTATCACATTTGATTTAGTATATGATCACACGTGATTTATAGTTGAATTTAAAATTTATATATGATGAGTAATTACCGGTAGATTATAATTCACATGTGATTCAACTTGATATTTATTTTACATACATAATTACTCTTTAATCACACATGATTACTACTTTTATATTTAATCATATGTGAATACAATTGTAATCTTGTGTGATTGTAATTTTAATTTGTCAAATAAAATTATTTGTATGTAATTTTTAAAGTTATAATTTGTCAAATAAAATTATTTGTATGTAATTTTTAAAGTTATAATTTGTAAATGTGAGTTATCATGTGATTATAGCTCGTTATATGAATTTAAAATTTGTTTAGTAGTCAATTGTAAATCACATGTAATTTAACATTTGAATTTCAAACACCCATTACACAATGAGAAAAAGGACGAAAGTATACAATTTGAGATTTTTAATTAAAGAGAGATTACATTGATTTCCTATTTGCAATTTTTATAATTGATGAGCATACCATTTGGAGATATTTAATTGTGAAAAAGTTAAAATTGAGTTTTTGAAATGGATCAATTTCTTCATTCTTTATATTTTATCATCCTTATTTGAATTTTTCTAAACGGCAAATTCAAACATTCAAAGATGCATAGTATTATGGTTAACATCAAGTTCAAACGTTTACATATAAAGATCCTAATACTTTTAAACTAAAGTATAAAAAGCTTTTTATATTTCATAATAATTTAACCGTTTTATTAAAATACTAGATAGTTTCTTGCTGTGTATATGCACAACCTATGAAAATTGATGAAATTGATGTCGATCTCAAAAGGTCTTTATCTATGGTTTTTAAGAGAGGACGTGTTCTTCATAATAATCTGAGAATATATCGTCTTTATCTTATAATTTACAGTTGATTGAATAAAACATTGTTTTTACAAGGAAAGAATGAAAAGTCATAAATCATACTTAGAAAGTTGAAAAATAAAAACTTGCCAAACAGAAACAAATGTGTCTCGATAGAAAAAAAAAATACTTCTAGATTTTGGTACACACAAAATTGATTTTTTTGAATAAATATTAATGGAAGCGATAAAACATTGTTGAGGACCTGAGGTATATGTCATTTGATTCTTTCAATGGTTGTAAAAATTGCAACTTCATCGTGTTTGTTTTTTAGAATGGTATGTGTTTGTTTTTTAGAATGGTATGTGTAAGAGTACAAGGAGTTGTGACCTTTATATTACATTGTTCAGCAACAGTGTTCCTCGGAAAAGGAACATTGTTGCTGAAAAAGGTGAGAGTGAGAACAGTGTTCAGAAATTTATTTTTAAATTTTTTATTTGTAATAAAATTCAAATAATAGAAATAAGTAACGAAATAAATAAAATAAATTAAAAAAATAAATTTAATATAATCAATTTTAACATAAATGGGTTTAACCCAATTATAATAATTTTAAAAAATGATAAAAATATAATAAAATGAGCCAACATAACAAATGAACCAATTTTAAAAAATGAGTCCAAGCCTCAAGTCCATTTAAAAACTAAGTTACATAAAATGTAAGCCCATATAAACAAAATTAAGCCTAAAATGTTAAAACCTAATTCATTAGATAAAAAATAAAACAAGAAAAAAAAATAAGAAGAAAAAGGAGAAATAAAAAAAAAAAAAAAAAAAAAAAAAAAGGGAACACAACATCCCCCAACGAACGCTGACTCGGGAACACTGTTGGGAACTTTGTCGGGAACACTATTGGGGAGTGGGGGAACGGCATTTCCGTGGGAGAACGCGCACGTTTCTACCCACTTCGTGTGCTCTAATAGTCAAAATAGGTGACTGGGTCTCAAGAGGTGATTTTTCTTTTTTCTTAGATTAGTAAATAAAAAAGAAAAGTAAAGAGTTTTTGGATGGGATTAACCAATCACTCTCATTTACATGTTGATTTCTAATTTCAACTACATTAAGAAGTATCCTTTATTTATACTTATAATGTATATGTAAGTCATCTTTGGCTGTACAAATGTATAGTCGATTCCGTTATTTATTTTATAAAGTTGATATGAATTTTAACAAGGGTGCATGTTCGATTATAAAATTTAAAAAGTTATTTATATGATTATCTTCTTCGCATGATGTTTTTAATTAAACAACTCCTATCTTTTGCATATTATATGTTATGATTTACAAACTATTTGATTGAAATATTGTCTTCATGAATAGAGTATTAAATTTCATATATCATGAAATTCCAAGAATAAATATTGCATAACAAATCAAATGTGTTTTGATGGAAAAAAAATCAATTTTCATAATCGATGAATATACACAAACTTGATCTTTTTTAACTATCAATATTACTATGCTTGTGTGTATATATTATATATATATAGTTCTTCAAAAGCATCAAATATTATTGAAATCATACGATTTCTTTGAACACCACATCAATAATGAGCACCAACCTCAAATGGTTGAAAAAAAAAACATGAAGGTTTCAATTAGGGGAACATGTAGGTGTATCATGGTAAAGAATTAGTAACGTGAATCGTTAATTCCATGTCAATCCACCGAGTATTAGAAAGTACACTAATTGAAAATGATTTATAAATCATATGATTAAAAAGTGTACATTCTCTTTGCTAATCACTCCTTGAATTTTGGGCAGTTATGTTTCGTGTGACCATTCTTCTTGCAAAATTTGCATTTAGTCACATTCTTGGATCCACTTGTACTTGGACCGGCTTTTTGAGATTTGTTGGGACCGTAATTGGATTGATTCCCCTTGCTCTTGTCGCCATTATTGAACTTCCTCTTGTTGGAATCAATGGCACTAAGGTGAGAAACGTCCAACTTTTCTATTTGTAGACGTTCCTCTCTTTGAACACACATGGCTATTAGTTCACTTATCTTCCACTTCTCATGTGAGTATTGTAATTATTTTTAAATGGCCCAAATTGAGCAGTAAGGAAAGTCATAATAAAGTGAACTAAAAAACCTTTAAAAATTTGCATGTCCATACTTTTAAGTTTATTGGCCATGCCTTCATTATCATTATGTGTTCACAAACACCACTTATTCCGTCATATTTGGTGGTGAGCATTTTGAGGATAAGGGTACTAGCATGAGCTTTAAAAGTACACTTGAATTGCTCCTCAATCGAATGAAGATATTCCGTCGTAGTATCTGACTTAGGGATTGCACCAGGTATAGCAGCTGATATGGAGTTCTTAATGATCATTAAAGACATGCGGTTTGAACGTTCCCGTTGATCAAAAGTATGATTATCCTCAACCAAACATTTATCGGTTAAGGGAGGGGGACGTTCAACTCTTAATGCAAAGTCTAATTCCATCACTCCATGTGCTATTATAATTTGCTTAATCGATGAAGAAAAGTTCATACCATTAAGGGGGTCAATATCGAAAAGTAATCCAGTGTAACCAACCAGAGGGGCTGTAATTTTAATATCATTATAATTAGGCTCTTTAAAAAGTAAAGTAGATAAGAAAAAAGAACATATTTGAGGGTACATAAAATAAAACAATTAAACGTATTAATAATAAACACAAAATAAAGTATCCTTAAATAAATAATTTAATTGCTAACTTGACGTTGGTCAAAGTAAACAATTAAATTATTAGATACTATTACTTAGGCTACGCATGTATATAAATCACAAATCACCATTAGATAGAAAAGTTTTAAATATGCTAGTTATGCTAACATTATACCGTCTAAATCGTCATGTAATTCACCGTTGGGTTCATTAAGCAATAACTTAACAAATTACTTATTTTGGCATGCTAAACTTATACGTAAATTTACAATAACCATTAGTTGGGCCGGTTATCAAAATTAATTCAAAAATTACCATTTGAAAGTCTTAGTAAATTCTTAAGTTTCTAAACGTTATATGATTTAATACGTAATCATGTGAATAACCATAAATCAGAATTGTTCATGATAAGCACGTCTACCCGTTACAACATGATTCTTATATTTCATCTTTATCTTTATTACCATATAACGTAAATAGAAAAATATTAACTATATTATATGGCAAATTAGATAGAGCATGTTTCTGCCTTTGCAGAACGTTCATGGAATCTGTGCAACATGAACATATGATTTAATACATAAAAAACTCAGTTTCATAACTGTCACAGTTTTTATCATGGCAATTAACATATTTTAAAAGACGAAACAAACTAGTCACAGTTTTGATAATAATAACAAATAAATGCACATGAATTAAAAAAAAATCATATAATAATCATTCGATTTCATGGTTTAAATGGATTATGAAAACAATTAATTATCTTGATCGTTTAATAATCAGTCGACAATATGATTGGAACAAATTTAGTGATCATGCGTCCAGAGTTTGTGTATAGCAATAAATAATAAGTTTGAATATTATGTCCATGAGATATTTAATTGCCATATACATTCGAACAGTCACTCCAGCCCATTTTAATCAAGAGTCACATGAATATGAATTAAGCGGCAGTGTGATAAATATCATGTATTCCAATTTGCAGATTGTAACATGCGATCGTTAACATAAACAAAATCATGGCATAACACATGTTGATTATTCGACATCAATTTCATCAACAAGGATCGATTTATTCAATTAAGTGGAGAAGAGAATACATACTTGAAGGAAAACTTGTAGGATGTGAAGATGATGAAGACATAACGATTATCTTTATTGTTATGCAACTAGTGAAATAAAAGAATGATAACTCTAATATAACTTTAACTGCAAATACCAATACTAACCATCACAATAATTGATGAACCTGCATATAAATGTGAGATTTAATTAAATAATAATTATAATTTAAGCCATATTTAATAAATGATTCTAACAGGTGGTTCTAGTAAAAATAATTGTGATAATATGATATAGAAACTTAGGTAACTAGATCCACTTACTTTTTATTGATTTGCATCTCTTAGCCATGTTATAATGAATTCTTGGATGCAGTAACGTCAAGTTAATAATGGCAAACAAAATGTTGATGTAATTAACAAAATGGATAAAGCTTTATTAACTAGCTTGATCGTTTTCCTTTGGTATGGTGAGATGTTTGTACAACAAAAATAAATTAAATAAATAAATAAATAAAATTACGTGTTAATATGATGTCTTAGTGGTCAATCATGATTGTTCATAAATAAATAAATAAATAAAACTTTATTTGAATGTATGTTAAAGCAACGTGACTTCCTCTCAACTACACAAAGGCTTATTGAATGGTCATGGGTTTATAATTGAATAAAAGAATAGTAATAGTATATTATACTTGCAAATTCTTGAAAGCTCTTATAATATTAATATTGATTGATTGATAATTATTAAATAACTAATCACATACTTGCAAATTCTTGAAAGCTCTTATAATTCTTGAACCTAGGAGTCGATACTGTTAAGTCCATCAGGCCCTTTATTTGAACTAGACCAACCACATGTAAGCCCATTAAGGTGCTTCCCATCCGTGGTTTGGTTATTCAATAATAATCAAATAGTAACATTTTAGTAACTTTTTATCCCCACAAACGGATAAAAAAACAGAAGTAAAAATATTTCGCCCCCTCAAATAAAACATTCTAACTCCCTTCTAACACGTTGATTTCCTTTCGGAATTCCATCAAACTCTTTAGACCGCCCATAGCTTTCAGCTTCAGTTTGCTTATACGTACTTACCGCTTTACAGATCGTATGGAACTTATATGTCAAGTCATTGTCAACAACCCAAACTCGAGCTGATATTAAAAGAACATATAAAATGTTTTAATCACGTGGCTATTCAAATTAGAAAGAAGATCTATAGTTGAGAATCAACTAACTTGACTAGAATATCCAATTTCACTTCTTTAGTTTTATTATGATTATGATTGTGCATGTGGGAATTGCCCATTGTTTTCTTATTAATTCCTCTTTTGGTAGTAGTAGTCATCCATAGCAACTAAGTCAATCAATATATATCCAATCTAGAGATAAACCCTAGAAATATCTTAAATACTTAAATATACAAGAGAATGTGGATGATGACACATGAAGCAATGCAAGTAGTGGCTGGGAGATACATCTTGATCTCAAGTTCTCATAATACCATATTATTGTAAAATGATGCGATCCAATAACAATCTTAGGTTAATTTTTATGTCTATTGATGAACGTAAGAGCTTACTGAAAAAAGAATACCATATATAGTTTATTACATATAAAAATAGTTAGAACGTTTAAATCTGTATATTAAACACATTTAGCATTACTTTATTTGACATCATGTATAGCACTCATACTAACACGTACAGATTAACATACATTATCTGATTCTGTTTATAAGAGAGATCGATACCTATGAATTTAGCTGGGTATAGTAATTTGGTTTGATCATCATATTTATCCACTAAAGGAGTTTAAACAGTGATATTGTTTATCTTCAAGTAAACACATGAAGTGTTAATTTCACAGATGTATCCAAACATAATAATATTTCCTGGATGAAATAATGGCAAATTATTAAGGCTGAGAAAACTTTGCCATTTTAACACAAAAAGGTTAACCAGGCTCAACTTGAGGCTTTTACATGGTGAGATGTTTGTGCGCCATAAAAATTGAATGGTGTAAATTCAATAACCTTTCTTTAACATGTTAATTAATTAAAGCCACTAGCCAATCTAATTTGTCCTTTCAACTTCACAAAGGCTACAATTCTCCAAGTCTGTAATATCAATCCCTTGTTGTTTTATTGAATAGTATTATTCAACTCAAGTAAACTGAACTCATGTAGAAAGGAAATCCAACCTTTTGAAGTTGACAAAATCTATTGTGATTTTATTTTCTTGTCTAGTGAAGACTTTTTCATCAAAAGCAAAGACTGATGGGGATACTAATTAAATTAGTGTCAACATTCCCAACTCAAATCATATGTAATTTATCCACTAATGTCCAATAAAAACATGTTGTGGTTGGAATCACTCCATGATTCTTGCTTTATATAATAGATTTTGGACCACTCTCCACTAGTCCACATCTTTATATAAGACCCCCATATTCTTAGCCTCATATACAAGTTTCTTGTAAAACATCAAAACATAGACAATGGAGGCAATGAATGCTCTATCATCTTTTCGCTTCGAATTGAAGGTCATGAGTGCTAAAGACATCCAAGTTACTGATGCGAAAGGCTACTTGTTTGTTAGATGCTATCTTCCGGCTGGAGATAACAAAAGGGTGCGTTTGGAGAGCAAAGAAATCTCTCCAAACGCAAACGTCTCTTGGAATGAGTCATTCTCCTTTGATTGTTTAGGAACGAAACAATCGATGGACATGATCATTGATGAAACGGTTGTTTTTGAACTTAGATGGAAGACTTGTACAACTATTACAATTCCATTGTTTACCAAGATTGTTGGTGGCAATAGAAATGATGGTGGTTCGAAGGTCTTGGGAAGAGCTGAGGTGGCATGGAGAAGTATTTTTGAGTCACGAAACATGGGATCTGAGAGATGGGTTGTGATGAGATCAAAAAAAGGTGCCATTAAACCGCCTTCTATCCATCTAGGCATGAAGATTCAAGTGATCCCTCCAGTGGTATTAATGAAAGATGTTCGCAAGTTGAAGAATAAGTGGGATGAAAGGTGTGGGTGCTCCCATGGTCACTGTTGTGAATCTTCATGCATAGATAGTGAAATTGTAGCCATAGGGTTCGCCATAGATGGTTTTTAGGTGAGCTTAATTCAGTAATGAAAATACTTGCATTAATTAGGAAGTAGAGAACGAGAAAAAAAAAACACTTAATTGTGAAAAAGACCATTACTACTAAATGATTCATGTATGGCTTCTTAAGTCTTAGTACTAGTGGAGTTAGCCCGTGAAATACACATAAATTGTTATTTTTATATTTAGATTTCATATATTTACATGATTTATACATTATCAACTCATGACATGAAAACATATGCAATGTATTGATAAGGGTAAAATGATCAAAAATATTGGTTCGTGGGCAGATAGACAAAAATCAGTAGTGTACACGTTTTAGTCGTTAGATAAAACAAATAAAGAGTGAAAAGCTACAACACTAATCTGATGCAAAACACACTTCAAAATCAATCACTTATATAATAATCTATAATAAAATTATTACACTTATTGTTGTAAAATTTTGAAGTTGTTGATTATATCAACGTAAATTTGGTTATTAGTATAGTTATTGTAGTTAAATCAATATATAATAGTAGCAAGTAAAATAACATTCATCATGTACGTTTTTGGTCACTATTGTAACCCACCAGAAAGATAATAATATATTGCAAAACAACATCCACCATATGATTGTTATTGAGGTGTTGGTGAATTTTAAAAATATGAAATCTTTAATTAATTATTCAAATGGTATACATAACTTTCATAAAACTATGATTATGCAAAAGAAAAGAAACCTCGTGCACTCAATAATGTAAGTTGAATTAACACAGTAAGGAAATCAAGTAATTATTCAAATTTCAATCGAAGTCTGATACTTTGTACATGACTCCAAAGACTTGCATATTGGTCTTGTATTGATAGTCTCAATCTTCTTATATCTTGGTCTACTCTTGTCTTGGATAAAAGATTGATAGATTATAACAAAAGCTGACAAAATTAAGCATTATTAAAAAAATGAATACATTATTCATCATCATAGCTAGTTTTCCTTGATGTATATTTTATTTTCTTAATATTCATTTTTTAGAAAAAGCAAATTCTATTGTTAATGGTCACTATAAATACGTAGTGTTACATATGATTTCTTGATATTCTTATATAATAAAAATGATATTATCAATCAATAACAATAATAATACAAAACCTAATATATTATTATATATACATATATGTACACATTGTTGTTAAATAAATACAAAAGTAGGAGTGTTTTACTACGGATAATTATTTGAATTCTTAAAGTCCAAATAATACTCATCTTCTTGTGTCTATTTTGGTCATGCAACTTTAATTCCTATGTTCATCGTCATCCCCAAGTTCCAACCAATCAAATCTTCACGTTCTTCCATTTTCATCATCTAAGATAGTAAACAACACCTCATGTAATAATTTTCATCTTCAAACCGCTTGCATTCTTTAATGTTCATGTGCGTGTTTTGATATGTTGCAATTTTTGTTTCGACAGGTTGGATGCATGCCTTTAATTCTTCTAGTTGCCCATAAAAACTACAATTTATGATCAAATTCAAAAGAATCTTGAGCTTACGTTCCATTCAATATACAAGTTAAGGTTTTAGCAATTGAATTGATTTGTTGTTTGGGTCATTGTAATAAAATCAAAGATTCTTTGTGACTTTGTGTGGGAGGTTTCAATGGTTAGGGGCTTGTTAGAACTCATTTATATGCACAACGAAGACTCTTCATATAAATTAATTTATTGTTACTTAAAGTAAATATGCATTTAGTTTAAGACCTTGAAGTTTATATTTTCATTTGCTAACAATGCATGAGTTGATTTTAACTTAATTTTAACTGATTTATTCTACGTAAGACTTGATTTATTCTACGTAAGACTTGATCAGACGGCCGAGTAGAGACAACATGAATCAAAATAGTGTACTTTACGTTTCTCGTACAATATAAAAATCGTTGTACATCAAATATCATAGCGAAATCATATACAATTTATTCATGACTCACACTTTATTATTGCTAGCTATGCATTCTGGTAAACCATCATATATGATCATGGCTCTAAGATCAAATATCATAGCGAAATCATATACAATTTATTCATGACTCACTCTTTATTATTGCTAGCTATGCATTATGGTAAACCATCATATAAATCCTTTTCGAGAATCCACCTTGAAATTCAGAGTTTTTGTTTTCAATTCATTTTAGTTGTGAATAGCCATTTAATCATATCGTCTGTCATCAAATGACTTGATGCTCATTACTCTGTAATAAACCAAAGTGCCAACTAAATAGATTGAAGCGTAACAGAGTATGATAAAAGAATGAATCGTAGGATATGAAGTGATGCCCTTTCAAGTATGGCAGACAACATTCCCCTGTGACCTGTTGATACAACTTGGTATTGCTCCTTGAGGTTATAAAGTTGCTTATACAAGTTGTTTAATTGTGTGATTATAAACTTCCTAAATGTTCATATATTAATAAATATTTTGCTTCCATTCAAAAGTAAAAGTCATCACTTAAGACTCCTCGTGACACTACTGGTTTTTAGAAAGTTATTATTCCGTATTATTTACAAATTATGTTTTGATGGTTAACAAAAGTGTGATAATTTGTACATGGCTAATTTTTGGCTATACATCGATAAATATTATTTTTTTTCAAAATAAATGTTCATTTGTAAAAATGATATATTAACTTTACTATTTTACCGTCAATATACTTTTTCTTCAAAACTGATATATAGAAGTCTGTACAAAAAGTAGAGGTAAAAATATCATATTTCTCTCTTCTTATGTTCTTGACTCATATCTGAAACTAAGCTGGACTCAAGTAGGCTTCACAAAATAATTTCTTAAATTTTGTGAAACTAATTTTGGACACTTATTATTAGACGGACAAAGTATACTTTAAAGTGTTATAATATACTCTTAAAGTATGTTTAGTGGTGAATGACTAAAAATTGATGGTATATAAATCACATTTATTAACAAAAGTTAAAGTACAAAAATCCTCCTTCCATTGTAGGTTTTTAGCCGAGGTCGTTGTTGTTTAAAGGTCGTGTTAGTTTCAAAGAAAGTTTAAGGGTCGCAATAATTCGGTGTAAGTTTTACGGTCGCGTTGGTTCGTTGCAAGTGTTAGGATCATCGTGATTGGAATTAAAGATTTTAGAGTTGTGCCGTTTTGGTCGCGTTGGTACGTTGTAAGTGTTAGGATCATCTTGTAAGTTTTTATTTATATATATCATTGTCTTTCAAAAATTATATGCAACTAAAGTAAATGATTTAGTTGGACCTTTAATATTAGTTGGATTGTAGTAGATACAAAACAAATGAATGGCCCAAACTCAAAACTCTTCGAAAGGTAAAAGCAACCCTCCTTTTAAATCCCAGATCCCAATTCAATAGTGTTGTAAAATCTACTTTATATAAAACATCAATTAGAACCACTAGCTCCACTTATATATTTATTGCGAATTGTTCTCTTTTGTATCATCCTTATAAAGAATCACACTAATTTCTTCATCTTCAAACCCTCCAACCAAACGTCCACTTTAAATTACTAAGAAAGGGTGTTTAAGATTTCATATATGAAATGTTTAGATCTTACTGTGTTTTCTAAGAAATAGAAAAACACTTAGAACTATTTGAATGCGACTAAGCTTTATCCCATTTTAAAGGAAAAAAGGTACGAATATTTCATTTAATTCTTCAAGTTAGTACTTAGTTTTTAGGGATATATTTTGGACAGGGAATGGAGTTCTTTCAAGTAACATGATGGATGATGTTATTTGAATTTGAGAGATGAAACTAATAAATAAAATAAATAAAAGTTACAATAATGGGTCCTTTAAACTTCTTTCACAAAATACATAACTTGACATGTCATATAATAAAATTATTTGAAAGGATCCAAATCCTTTTAACGGTGCCTAAATTAGGTGTTAAGTTTAAAAGGAAGAATGTCTATTTATTATAAAGTTAGAAAATGGAATATGTAAAATATTATGTTTATGATTTATTAACGGCACCTAATATATGTTTTGTGATTTCCCCTATTTTTTAAGCTATAAGTGCTATTCTAAAAAGCAACTCGGCCTCGAACTCCGTTTCATATTAGTGATTGTTTTATGAAAAATCAAAATAGAACGAAGAGAAAATTATACCGATCAGATTTTAAATTTATCTAAAATTTTATTAATAGTTTTTTATGAATTTTAATTATATTAGTCATTTTTTTATTTTGAAACTTGTTAAGTCCAATAGTCATTCAGATTAACTACTGTTAACTACTTCGTTAAAAAGGATCGTCTTTGATAGTTTTTATTCTTTTAATTTATTTTCTTTTGAATAAAATATAAATTGTATAATCTAAAGTATATATATATATATACATTATGAGGTGTATAACATCATTTTCATCTTCCCTATTTCGCTTATGAAATTCATCACCAAATCTGGTCCCCTTCTCCACTAAAACATCAAAGCTTATAGTTCACCGCCCAAATCTACTTATAAATGCATTTATGACTTAAAGATTAAGAGTCACGTATTTGGTTCACAGTCTTTCAACGTCGTTTTACTTTGAAGCTAGGTTTTCGTTTGAGATGTTTTTCGAGTAAGGAACATATGCAAAACAAGAAGAGGCGGTGGCTACCAAAGTCATGATATAAGATGACAGGTTGATGAAGGGTTGTCAGGTGGTGAAAGATGGTGGTGGGCTACAATGTTAGATATTTCAGTGGAGAAATGGACCGAATTTGGTGATGAATTTGCTAATTAAAATGGGAAAGATGAAGATGATTTGCTAAGTATGTATCTATACATTATTAGGTGCACAAATCATCTTCAGTCACAAATGTATGTTTAAGTGGATTTGGGTGGTGGACTATAAAATTTGATGTTTTAGTATAGAAGAAGACCAGATTTGGTGATGAATTTCATAAGTGAAATGAGAAAGATGAAAATGGTGTTCTACACCTTATAATGTGTATATATATATATATATTAGATTGTATAATTTATATTTTATTGAAAGGAAATAAATTAAAAGTATAAAAAATATCTGCATGGTCTTTTTAACAGAGTAGTTAACAGTCGTTAGTGTAAAAGACTATTGGCGTAACAAGTTTCAAAATAAGGATGATTGTTGTAATTAAAGTTTGTAAATAACTCCCAATGAAATTTGAGGTAAACTTAAAGAACCGCCAGTATAATTTTCTCTATAACAAAAAGAGTGTACAGAATAACGACACTAATATATCAACATTTATTGTAGAAAACTATTATTTTCAAATATTAAGTGTTCTCTTAATAAAGAAACATAAGAATACACAGATTGGGCGAGTTTTTGTTGCCGTTTTTCATTGAGAATCCCATCGAGCACCGTCGTCTCACTCTCTGGTAGCGTTTCAATAGTCGTTCCCAAACAACGTCCGACACACGACGCTGTTTCTTGCCCTTCTTTTTGCATGTTTTGATCTTGTGTGCAGTATATTATTTGAAGAAGAAGAAAATGATGATGATAATGATGATTTTTTCTTTTTGTGTGTGTATTTTTTGTTTTTGAAGAAGTAGATGAACAAATTGCTATATTGAAAATGGGTTATTATGTTTTTTAAGTGAGCTAATATTTTAAATTACTTTAATTGATTCAAACCTACTAAAATTAAAGTGGACTAAATTAAAATGGGTTATGTACTTTTTTATAATTGTAATATGTAACTTTCTTTAATAAATGTATTTTTTTTATTTGTTTCAAGTTATTAAATTATATGAATCCTTATTAAAAAAAAAAAAGAAAACTTAAAGGTCCATAACACTAAAAACCAATTTCATCTATTCATTTACTTTTTTAGCAACAGTTTCCTCTTAAAATACTATTCAAAATATTAAAAATCAGTTTCACTACTCCTCGTACTCTAACAATCGTCTAAGACTTTAGTCACTTCCATATTCTTTCACAAGTGCAATTTTTTGTTGGAACTCTTTAAAGAATCCAAAATCGTTGTACAGTACATACTTTTATATTGTAGTTTTTGTATTGCATTTGAAAATATCACTAAGTAGTATCACACTTAAATAAATTATTTGAATATGAGTACAATGATAAATTTATAAATAAATGGTTTTAACTTTCTAATAAAAAATACAATAATAGATACATTTTGCACACACAAAAAACTAAGTCTAGCATTTCTTCTAGCATATATTTGCCATTTAAAAAGGACCCCACAATCCAGAAGTTATCATAACTGCCTCCCATCATCAAAAGTTTCAACTTCAATAAAAAGTAAGTTTGCTTTTCAGATAAATTTGCAAGCGTGGAAATCTATAACGCATAATTGAAATAAAAAAGGTTAACTCATTTGTCAATCAAATAATTTAAAGTAAATAACGAACTTCATTTACTTAAGTTGGAGCTTGTAATTTTATCAATAAGTTTTGAGAAACAGTTGTTTGTGGAGCTAAAAATTATAAATTGACAAAACACTAACGTACAAACTTAATATATGATAAAGAATAAAATAAAACATATTTAAATCATTTGTATTTTCATTGACTCTATAATTTTTCAAAAGCTTTTTCAAATTACTTTTATTACATAATTTATTTTTCAAATAAGTTCTTGAAACACCCAAATAATGATTTCAATTTGAGCTTTTAAGAAAAGTTGATAGACATTTTGTTGCAGATTCAATTAGTGTTGAACATAAAGTTAATGATTTGGCACTATAAAGGGTACATGGCTTATTTTGTAGTCCAAAAATGTTGGTGTCTAACTCCCTTTTGATTGACTCGTCTTCAATGCTGGCTAATTAAGTTCGAGTTAATTGGAAGAGTCAAATGGCATGCGAAGGTTTATGGAGTTTTTAGTTTTAATCTTCTAATTAAATAGTGTCTTAAGGCTTGTTAAAAGCTGAGATTATTAGCTTTAAGTTTTAGAATAAATGAGTCTTTTAACATATAAATAATTAGCAAGAATGTTTTTGACAATTTTTCATTTTTAGGACTTTTCATTTGCTTGATATTATGTTTATATAAACAGAGAACAAGTTGGATGTAAGGGACCAACTTTCGATTAATGATATTTGAGTATTTTCTCATACTTTTATCTTTCTTTTATCTCTTTGGTGGATTCATTAGAGTGGCGAGACTATCTTGACTTATCTAGCGATTGGGAAGTCGTTAGTGACGTCATAGACTGATTCGGTAGGATTCCTGGATTAGTCTATTCATTCCCTTCATATAATACTTTACCCGACACCATTCGGTATCACATTTATTTTATATTTGTATATTATTTTAAATGTTGTAATTCATTCTTTAGTTTACATAAGGTAGGTGCATAATAGATATGGAAAGTCCACAATTCTAGGATGGTAGGTTTTTACTGTATCATTATACTTTTATACTGAATATCAATGAAAGGCACGATTTGACCTTCCTTCATGGTATTGGACAAAATCATCATTGTCTAATCCTAATACTGCCTACATTCTCTTAATCGTTTTTTTTTTCTTTTCTACAACATGGCAGATGCAAACCTTCATCTAGCTCTCACCGTCAATGATATCGACAACTTTATCTCCAACTTGTCACAGGTCTTAATGAGAACTATGACTGGGTTGCCATGTTGATTCAACAAAGAGATCCTTTAACAGACTTCTATGAGTCTCAATCAAAGCTTGTGTTAAGCATATTCAAGCAAGATTATGATGAATGTTGAGAGAGAATTTGGTTGAATGATTTTTCTATTAAGAGCACAAAATGATTTTACAAGGTTAAGTATTCCATAAATGAGAGCTTAGCACCCTATTTATACTAAATGTGCTAAACATATGATTAAGCACTAAAACAAGGTTTACAATCTTATTTTAATATATAACAATCTCCCCCTGATTGTAAACTTTGCTTGGATAGTCTTCAATTCAAATATGTATCTTTTAATCTTGAACTTCGAGAATCTTTTGAAAGCTGAAAACCATGTTGAAGCGCATTTGTGATTATTTCGTCTCAGCTTTTATCTTTGAAGTTAACTCTCGAAGATAAACTTGAAGACAAATCCTTTTCTTGATCTTCAAAGGCAACTTCTAATCTTGAATTTGTTGTTGGAATATTTCTCTTGAAAGCTCATTCTTTGAACTATTTGATTCCAATGTATGAAAGATTTATGGTTTTGTCTTTGCAATCTTGATCTTTCATTAATACTTTTGAAGCTTCTCTTCTATTGCTCCCCCTCAATTGAATATTGATCTTCTGCAGCTATCAACTTCTAATTGAACCATTTTCGAATCCTATGTTTTCTCCCCCTCAAATCAATAATCTAGTTGCTCCCCCTCAAATCAATAATCTTTTCATCTTCTGAAGCCTTTTCAACATCTAATTCAAACTTTTTCAAATTCTGACTTGCTCCCCCCTCAAACAAATTATCTTTTCCTAAACTTGTAGAAAGATAATATTTTCTTCATTGAAGCTTTATCTTTCCTTAAACTTGTTATCTTCAACATATAAACTCTTTTCTTCACTTATCTTCAAACACCAACTCTTTTCTTTACTATCTTCAAACACTGATCTATTTTCTCCCCCTTCATGATGATTATGATACATCGTGAACATCATGAATATGGTGTAGCACAACGTGTTTGAAGAATAGTAGTATGCACAAACTCTTACGAACATCTCATTGAATGTTGAATACTCAATAAGCACCATTTTGTAACGTTAGGGTAATACAACAATTCACTTGATTAAATCAAAGAAAAGTTGTTTGTATTTTCAGAAAACACATTTATGAAAATACTATAACTCCTGGATCACATAGATTACCAGTTAACACAACAATTGAATCAATTAAATGTTTCAATTGAGTGACCTACGTTCAATGTTGGTATTGATGTTAGCATTGGTAGGATTTCCATTCAATCATTGTGGAATACCATTTTAGGTATCACTATGAATGTTCCGGCAATATCACATAGATATGCATAATGTCACTTAGACATAGAGTGTAATAATACACATGTGTCCTAAAATTATTTTCTTTTTAGGCTCTAGACTCAATAAGTGCATGACATGATGGCAGGGACTGGAGCAGACTGTCCTCTTGTTTCAATATTAACAATCTCCAAATGAGATGTCAATAGATTATGTGCTAAATCTCCGTGAGAAATTGAAACAAGGACTTTTTAAGAAGTACTTGAGTGGCTAGGAGGGTAATGTGCATTGCATCACTGGGTCCATGATGTCTTCTTCAATACCAGAAATCAACGAATGAAATCCGATAGTAGATGTGGCTACCCGGCAATTTCTTGTTTAGTGAAGGTTTCCTTTTTCTTTTAACCCCCTCACACACTCCTCACTCAACCTCTCACATTTTTCAACTCCCTCTTTTGCATTTGGCATTATTGAATGTATGCTAATTTGCAAATTTAATCTCCACCAACCCTCTCACTTAGACCTAATATACCCTCGCATCCTAAAATTTTAGAAGGTGGCTCATGTGGTAGATCCAACCGGTTCTGGTAGATCATAGGAGATATTTGAAATCTATAACACTCAGTGCAGATTGCAGCATTAGCCAACAATTGATCATGTATTGATCATTGTATCACAATGTTGTGATATGTGAACTTCGTCGGTTTGATGTTTCAAGAAAATTTCCTCAAGGTGAGAAACACCGAAAAACTTTGAAAATCTTCCAAAGTATTTGATAAAGACAAGTAGTTTTAACACTTGGAAGTTTTGATTTTGTACAAGCTCCCCCTCATACATAACATACATTTCTCAAAAGAAAGTATAACGGGAGCTTGATCTTTTTCAATAAAAACGGGTTTGAACTGAAATGTTCAGAAACCATTTTCATTTGAAGAACGAGTTATGAACTGAGTTGTTCATAAGTCACTGAGAAACTAGACAACAACTTTAGGAACCCATTTAAGAACAGTACCAATGGGTTTTGAGTATTTAGAAAACCATTTGTAAGTTGTGTCTATTTGGTTTAACGACATTGAATTCCATTTAGAATTGAAACTCGCTGTTTCATTTCGAAATAGGTTTCGTGGAATCAATGATGAGTGAAATCTTTTGGGAATGGGGGTTACAAAATCATTCATTCTTTGCACCGTATAAGAAATGTTTTGTGGTACAAGTGCAAACATTTTCGATCTTGAATAGTTGAATGATTTTGTTTGGGAAGTTTTGTTAGAATCACTTTGTTTCGGTTTCCAAACTTTGGTTTTCGTTGAAAATTGAGAAACCGATTTACGTGAAATGTTGAAAGCATAAGAATCTGAATGATGAAAATTTGTTTGAGTAAATGTTCCAGGTGAGTGTGATTTCTTAGAATATCTCTTATTCTTTTGCAAAGAATAATTGGTAAACTGAGAAATCCTTTTTGAAAGTGGTTTGGAAGACTTATACGTGTAAGTCTTCACTGGAACATTCACTTGAGATTTCAAACTATGCTTGATATTCAAAGCTTTCTTTTTGTCAAACTCTTTTCCTAAGTTCTTCTCAAATTCAAGTTCATGGGTAGATTTTGATAATGATGCTGAACTAGATGAAGATGAAGTACTTTGGAGATGTTCAATAGTTTAAAAGAGAGTTGTTCGTTCTTGATCAAAATTTAGTTGTAGAATGGTTATTTGTTTTTCAAGATCAAAAATTTTATTTTCCAAAATTAAATTTGGAATATAAAGTTTTGTTTTAACCACTTGTTCCATAACCTCATCTTGATCAATAACAGGTGCTGAACAACTTGGGAAATAATCCTCAGAAAGAGGAATGTTCCTTGTGCCATAACTCACATTTAACTCTCTATAATTGAACGAAAATTGTGCATTTTCAGCTTTAGCTCTATTAAAATTCTCAATGACTTCTTTTTCATTAGTTGTTTTTACAAAAGACATTTTTAAAATACTTCCCATGTCACTGTAGTTATACAAGGTAGGTACTTCAGAAATAGCCTTTTGTAAATAGCAGGGATTTTCAAAACCTAATCCTTCTCTTGGATAATAAAATTTGATATCCTTAGGTTTGTTCAGAAAGATTGTTTGATCAGTTTGACCACGTTTTAACAAAGTATCTTCAAGTTCTTTCAACTTGCTAAAAACTCTCTTATTCTCTGCGATTGCATGAGCATGTTGTTGACTAGCAAGTTTTTCAACTCGTTCGGAATCCTCAAGTTTAGAAGATATCTGAAAGAATTCTTTGTGAAAAGATTTCTATTCAATTTCAAGTTTTTCATACATATCTTTGTAATCTTCCATGTGAGTTCTCAAAATTAATTTTTCACGAGTCACAGTTTGTATGACATCAAGTTTATTTGCCAGTTTCTTTGCAAGTTCCTTAACCTTTTCTTTTTCTGAGTTTAATTAGTTTTGACACTCAGTTAGAACTTTAGAATGTACCTCAGATTGTGTCTCAATTTGAGTTTCAAGAAGCTTGACTTGATGCAAAGCATTTGACTTTTCAGCTGACAGCTTTATGACTTGAGCATGTTCTTCCCAATATTTCTCTTCCCAATTTTCCATAACCGCTTTCTCGGCTTCCTTTTTCTGTTCAATGAGCATTTTTTTCTCATAATATTCAGAAGTTTTCTGAACACTTGTAGTTGCACTCTCTTTCTTTAGCAAAGATGATCTTGATTTAGATTGCTGCTTATCTTTTTGAATCTATCTTGAAATACGTTCCATCTCTTTCTCAATTGCTTTCAATTCCTCATCCGATTCGCTCTCAATCACGTCTCTCGACATCATAAAAAAAATAGTTGCTTGAATGGATCTTTTGAAGATTAAAGATTTTGAAGTGTTTGAACTATTGATAAGTTCGCAAAAGTATATGAATGCGACACTACTGATAAAATCGCAGAGATAAAGTCTCAAGATAAAGTCTCAGCTAAAGTCTCATGAATAAAGTCTCGGCTAAAGTCTCATGAATAAAGTCTCAGCTAAAGTCTCAGAATTAAAGTCTCGGGATAAAGTCGCGTGATAAAGTCTCGGGTTAAAGTCTCAGAGATAAAGTCGCGGGATAAAGTCTCAGAAGCTGAAGAACATACCTGAAGAACAGAAATTTGATCTCGGATCAAAACTTGAAATTAAAACCTGTAGTTGATTCCTTTATGTTCCTGAGTACTAGAAGAACATTTTGATCGGTTGAAATTCTCTAATTCGAACTCAAACACCTTGAATCAAAACTTAACCACCATTTTTGAACTTTTTGAACTACGAATCAAATTTGAATTTCTGAAACATTTGATCGTGAATTCTTGTTCCTCTTTGTTGTATATCACTATTAGAAGCTTCGTTGATGCTTTAATTGTACAGAAACATACAATTTTGATGACTTTGATCACAAAATCCGAATGTTCTTCTTCAAATACCCATTTTGCAATTTTCTTCAAATTGATGAATTATGGATTGAATCTTATGAAATTGATGCTTGATTCTTGTTCCTTGATCAATAGTCTTCAACTCTAACGGATTACTTTCACCAAAACACAATCAAATCTCCGAATTTGATCTTGAACTCACGGATTTGACTTTTTGTTGACTTTTCTGTTGACTTTTTCTTGATGAATTCTTGATTAAAATCTTCAAATATTCAATCACTCTAGCTCTGATACCAATTGTTAAACATATTCAAGCAAGATTATGATGAATGTTGAGAGAGAATTTGGTTGAATGATTTTTCTATTAAGAGCACAAAATGATTTTACAAGGTTAAGCATTCTATAAATGAGAGCTTAGCACCCTATTTATACTAAATGTGCTAAACATATGATTAAGCACTAAAACAAGGTTTACAATCTTATTTTAATATCTAACAGCTTGTTTTTGGAAGAAAACGAGAAGCAAAGCAGTCCACCATTGCTGGTAGTGCACTTCATACCTCTGTCTCCACATCCGATAACAACAAACGAAACAACCCGAACCCTTCACCTAATAACCAAGCTATCGGAACACCAACACAAAACTGTGGAAGAGGTCGTGGTCGTGGCAGAGGGTCATATCGCGAGCGTGGCAGGAACCTCCAAACCAGCACCAATATGGGAACAATTCAAGATACCAGAACCCTCCACATGGGCTCCAATTCCATTTTGGGCTCGGGCTTACTCTCCCTACCCATATCCAACTTCTAAATGGACCAAGCCTAACAACACACCATCGTAGTCCCCAGGCAGTCTTGGAGCACGACCCCAACAAGCTTACGCAACATCACTACTTGAATATGTTCCCACTGATATCGAACAGGCAATGCATACTATGAGTCTCAATCCTCCTGAAAAAAATTAGTATATTGACATAGGAGCAACCTGTCATATGACTACCTCTTCATGTAACTTCACATCTTATTCTAGTATGAGCATTCCAAAAACCAGTATTGTCGGTAATGGACATGAAGTTCCAATTCGTGGTTCGAGGAATCAAAAATTATCTTTTCCCTACCCTCCACATCATTTCAAAAATGATTTTCAAGTTCCTCACCTAATAAAAACCTATTGTCCGCCGTCTTACTACTGACAATAATATTTCTATCAAATTTGATCTGTTTAGTTTTGATGTGAAGGATACCCATTATGAGATGTAATAGTGCCGATGATTTATATTCCATTAGTTAATCATCTCGTCATGATGTCATATCTCCATCTACTTTTACCGCCATCTCTCAAGATCTATGGCATCATTGCTAAGGACACGCTGGAGCATCTGTTTTAAGCTCTCTCAAGATCAAATAAGTTCTTTATTAATTGTCAAGACTCTAAAAGTTCTACTGTTTGATAATCTTGTGTGATTAGTAACCAAGTTAGATTACTATTTATTAATTCTTCTACTTCCACTATCATGCCATTTGATATTATTCATAATGATCGTTTGACATCTCTTATTGTTAGTTCGGCAGGTCACCGATATTATTTAAGTTTTTGGATGATAAAACAAACTTTCTTTTGACGTATCCCATTGGTAAAAATTCTCAAGTCTATTCCATATTCTTAAACTTGAGCACTTCTATTAAAAATTAATTTGAAATAACCATTACATGTTTTCAATGTGACAATGAAAAGGAATACACAAATGATTCTTTTACTCAATTTTGCAAGACGAATGGAATGGTTTTTTGCCTATCTTGTCCACACACATCCTCTCAAAATGGAAAAGCCGAACGTAAAATACGCACAATAAATAACATCATCCATACTCTTCTCACTCATTCCATGGTGCCAAACATGTTTTGGCATCATGCCTTACAAATGGCAACATACCTCTTAAACATTCTTCCTAGCAAAATCCTTTCTAACACCTCACCAACGCAATTAATATATCACCGAGACCCCTCGTATAAGCATCTTCGTGTTTTTGGTTGTTTGTGTTACCCATTATTTCCATCTACCAAAATTAACAAACTTGCTGCTCTACACCATGTGTCTTCTTAGGGTATCCTTCTAATCATCGCCATAAATGATTTGACATGTCCACCCATAAAATAATTATTTCCATTTTCCACAATTAAAACACCCTCCACCAATTCCAATGATTTTATTAACACATGCCTACGTACATTTTTCTTGCACCATTATTCAAGGCTAGGAAACAAGACACATACGTCCCCACCTAATGCTACATCCTAAAATTCACACTCTCAAACTCAATCAATAACTCAGCCCAATTCAACTTCCAGTCCATCACAAACTCCAATATCTTCCGAGCCCTTAACAACCTCACCCAATCTTCGGCCCAAGTACACAGTCCACATCCAGAGCCCAACCACTTAGTCCAACCTATTGTTTCTTCACATCCTCGTTCACAAGCTACTACTCAAAATTCTGCCCAACCAAATACCTATTGTCACCAATCTGCACCCCCCACACCTAATCAGTCTATAAGCGAACGTAATATAGCTGGTGTTACTAAACCTAAACGGACATTTAATCTTCATGTTTCTTCCTCCATTTCACCTATTCCACGCAATCCGAAAGAAGCTTGCTCCGACCCGAATTGGAAACATGCTATGACCGGTGAATTTAATGCTCTTATTGCTAATAACACTTGGGAATTAGTACCACGTCAACCTCATATGCATATAATTAGATCCATGTGGATTTTTCGCCACAAAAAGAATTCTAACGAATCTTTTGAGTGATACAAAGCTCGTCTTGTTGGTGATGGCAGGGCACAACAGGTTGGCATTGACCGTGGTGAAACTTTTAGCCCTATGGTTAAACCCGCTACGATTCGAACTATTTTGACCATTTCATTAAGTAACTCATGACCAATCCATCAACTGGACGTAAAAAATGCCTTCTTGCATGATAATCTTTATGAAACAGTCTTTATGCATCAACCTATGGGTTTTCAAGACTCCGGGTTTCTGGATCATGTTTATCTACTCAAAAAATCTCTATATGGACTTAAACAGGCACTTCAAGCATGCTACCAACAGGTTGCGGATTTTGTTCTTACTTTGGGTTTCATACATAGCAAATGTAACCATTCTTTGTTTATTTCTAAAAAGCGGCACGACATGGCATATATAATTTTATATGTGCATGACATAATTACATCATCCGATAGTCTTCGTCAACATTTTATGTCTTTTCTTGCCAAGGAATTTTCCATGAAAGACCTTGGTCTAAGTTACTTCTTGGGAGTGGCAGTTAATAGAAATCATGATGGACTTTTTTGTCTCAACAAAAGTATGATGAAGACCTCCTTCAACGAGCATGTATGTCAACTTAAAAACCCGCCAAAACTCCGATCGATACAAATGCTAAGTTAAGTGTTGAATCTGGTAGTCAATTTTCCAATCCCACTTACTATTACAACCTCGTCGGCGCTATATAATATCTCACGTTCACTCGACCCGACATCACCTATGTTGTATAACAAGTTTGTCTTCAAATGCATGATCCCAATTACGATCATATAACAAGTTCAACATCAACGTACCAAACACGTTGAAATGGATATTCACTTTGTGCGTGAAAAAGTTGCAGGTGGTCAAGTTCGCATTCTACATGTACCATCCTGTAATCAAATCGCTGACATCTTTATAGAGGGACTTCTAAGTGTGTTATTCGATGACTTTCGGGACAGTCTCAGCAAACGTCCTCTTCCCGCTTTGACTGTGGGGGTATGATATACATGTATTGTATATATCAATATATGTATATTATTTTGAATGTTGTAATCCCTTCTTTAGTTTACATAAGGTAGGTGCATGATAGATATGGAAAGTCCACAATTCTAGGATGGTAGGTATTATTATATCATTATATATATCATATTGAATATCAATGAAAAGCACGATTTTAGTTTTCTTCAAAATCGTCAATAGAGTATCACTATGAAGCTTCTTTCAATTAAAATCAACTCGATTATGATATCCCCACAACATCGATCTATAAGTTAGTATGTGTATAGCATATGGATATTTTTGAGATGTTGAAGAGAATTCATAAATACTTGAACGGCATGATAGTCACCAAGCAGAGTCAACTTATGTTGTCAGGTTGAAATCCTCCAGTTGCCTTCCAAACTTTCGTTGCCTTAGAACCAATGTTCTCAAACCCGGGTCGACCCGGCCGGTCGAACCGGGCGAACCGGGACCCAGGCCCTATACCGGGCGAAAACTAGACAGGTTAACCCAGAAGTCAAACTCGGTCAAACACGGTCGGGTTTCCGGTCGGACCGGGTTGACCCGGTGACCTAGACCGGGGTTGACCCGGTTTAATAATATATATATATATATTTTAAGTTGGTCAAATATTCGGTCAAACACTCACTCGTTGAGGTTTATACAGGCAGGATGATAACACCCCAAATTCTAAATGTTACAAACTTACAACCTTAAATCTTACAAGTTACAACCACCATCATCCATCAATACCCTTTGATCTTTAATCAAGAAACCGGTAGCCATCACCACCGCAGCACCGTCGCGCCGGCAGCCACCACCACCGCAGCTCTCTCTCTCTCTCAGTCTCTGGTCCACCGTAACCTCTCTCAGTCTCTTCTCCACCACCGGCAACCGCAACCTCTCTCAGTTGAAATTGTAAGCTTCTTAATTGCTAATTGAACTTGTAATGTTACATTCTAAAGTACTAATTTAATTATTATGAATTTGTGAGTTAACTATTATGAAATTGTGAATTGTATTGTTTGAAATTGCTAATTGAATTGTATCTGACACGCCGTACTAAAAAATCCTCAATTTGATTATTATGAACTTGAAATGTTACTTCTTAATTGCTAATTGAATTGTATCAATTTGACACGAATTTTTATCAGATGGTTTGGAATTGAACTTGAAACTGTGGGTTACTAATTTTGATTGAACTTTTAATGATGATGATGATGATAAACTGTGGGTTACTGATTTGAGCAGAGGACAATACATAGCTCATGAAATTAAATATATAATGATAGTTCATCTAAAATATATTTGAATTGTAACAAAAAGGAGGCTGTTAGTATTTGGAAGGAAAGAACACAGGTTGTATCAATGTTGGATATGAATGATTGTAACCCACAGTTTATATGTAACCCACAGTTTATAACTTTATATTGTCTATTAGCAACAAAAGTTTATCACCTTATTTGAGCTTGAAAATCGAATTGTATCAATGTTGTTTCTTTTTTATAGAATATGAATTCTAGAGATAAAGACCCGTAGAGTCTCAATCTTCGGTTCAATCGAATGTAAGAGGGAAATCGGATAAAGGTTGGGATTATGCGACGTTAGTTATGGAAGGAAATGGCAAAAATGCCATTTTATGCAATTTTTGTCAAAAGATTTTTCGTGGTGGTGGTATAAATAGAGTCAAGTACCATCTTGCGGGTGTTTCCGGTCAAGTAGCATCGTGTAAGATAGTTACTCCAGAAGTTCGGTTTTTAATGCAAGGTCTTATTAAGGAAATTTCTCAAAAGACAAAAGGTAAGGGAAAAGATTGTGGGAGTTTTGATATAGTGGATGATGATGACGAAGAAGAGGAAATCCAAATTCAATCCCTTAAACTACGATCTAATAAAAGAAAAACTACATCAAACGTGCATCCTTTTTTTAGTAAAGGTATAAATGATCATTCTCAACCGACTATTAGATCCGCTATGCAAACTAAAGAAAGGTAACATGATGTTGATTTGAGTATTGTTATGTGGTTTTATGATGCATGTATACCTATGAATGCTTGTAATTCACCTTACTTTCAAGTTGCGGTAGATAAGATAGCTAGTATCGGTTATGGTTATAAAGCACCTTCGTATCATTCTTTGTGGTTTAAATTGTTGAAAGATGCTAAAAAGTCAGTATCATTATTGATTGATTCATATAGAAAGCAATGGGTTGAAAAAGGTTGCACGATAATGAGTGATGGTTGGAGGGATATTAGGCAACGCCATTTGATTAACTTTTTGATCTATTGTCCTAAAGGTATATCATTTATTAATTCTGTTGATGCATCAGATATACAAAGTAATGCGGATAATTTGTGTAATTTGTTTGCTGAGATAGCTGAGATGGTAGGTGTGAGAAATGTAGTTCAACTTGTCACAGATAATGCTGCTAATTACAAACTTGCTGGTAGATTGTTATGTGAAAGATATTGTTCTATTACTTGGTCTCCATGTGCAGCTCATTGTGTTAATCTCATATTAAAGGATGTTTCAGATTTGGAAAATGTGAACAAATTGGTAACAATTGCATCTAGAATTATTGTTTTTATATACAATCATAAATGACCTTTGAATTGGTTGAGGAAAAGACCCGGTTGGACAGAGTTAATTCGTCCAGGAGCTACTCGTTTTGGTACTGCATTCATTGCTTTGAAAAGTTTGCATGATCATAAAAATGATTTGCAAGCTATGGTTATCTCGAGTGACTTTAAAAAGATGTTGAAAGTTCGTCATGCGGTTGAATGTAAAGAGGTTGTCAAGTGTGAACTATTTTGGAAGAATTGTTTGATTATAGTGAGAGTGATGACTCTTTTGTTAAGGCTTTTGTGAATGTGTGATGCGGATGAGAAACCCGTTTTGGGTTATGTTTATGAGGGGATGTATCGGGCAAGAAAAGGGATCGAGGATTTATTTAATGGGAGGAAGGAGAACTATAAGCCTTATACGGATATAATTGATCGACGTTGGGATAAGATGTTGCGTACGAGTATACATTGTGCAGCTTATTGGTTAAATCCTGCATTTCAGTTTGATTCCGAGTCATTTTGCAATAAACCTAAGGTGTTTAGAGGAGTGCTTGATATGGTTGAGAAGAATTATCACGGAAATGAGGTTTTAAATGTTACTACGGCTTTATGCAAGTTTCGTGATTCTGTTGGTGATTTTGGTAGAATCAGTGCTATTGCTTCTCGTAAAGTTACTCGTCCCGGTAAGTTAATTATTAATTGTTATTATTTAATATACTATTTGTGATTGTGATTATGAATTTATATATTTACAATAATATTTCTTTTGTAAATGAATGGTGGAAGTTGTTTGGTGAGGACTACCCAGAAATGCAAAAGTTTGCTATCCGAACACTAAGTCAAACCGCATCTTCTTCTAGTTGTGAATGTAATTGGAGTGTATTTGAAAAGATACACACGAAAAGGAGGAATAGGTTGGAGCACCAAAGGTTAAATGATCTTGTTTTTGTTAATTACAACTTGCGTTTGGAAAATAGGTACAAGGACCTCGTATTTGATTAAACTTTTATTTTGAACAATGATTTTTTTACGTCTTACTTCTCTTTGGTGAATGTTTTATAGGCTCAAGATTGATAAGAGGTCTTACGACCCAATTGATTACGAATGTATTGATAATACGGACTTTTGGGTTGTTGAAGAAGAGCCGGAAAGAGAGCTTAATCATGAGGATATACAAAATATGCTTAATGAGCAAGAGCAAGAGCCGGCTACTCAAGGTTATACGTATTACATATATTATTTGCGATTGAGATTCATTTTAGTGTATTATTTATCTAGTACATTTTGTTAAAATTTCTTATATTTGATTAAAGCAAATGAAGATGTGTATGGTCTTGTTGATGAGGATGGAAATGAAGATGATAGTGAATTCCGTTTATTAAGTGATCGTGAACTTGATGCCTTTAACACGCCAATGACTCCATAGCGAGGTATGGAATATTGGTTTGAACTTGAAGTCTTTAACACGCCAAGTGATTCCTTTAACTTTTGGTGACTTTAAGTTGTATGTGTTTGATGACCCAATTTGAACATTGAATTTTATGGCTTTGTATGTGTTTGATGACTTTAAGTTGTAGTTTGAATGGAATGTAAGTTGTTATATTTGTAATTGTTTGAATGGAATGTAAGTTGTTAGATTTGTACTAGTTTGAATGAAATGTAATGTCAAATGAATGGATTGTAATGTCAAAATGGAATGGAATGAATGGAAGATGATCAACAGCAGGTTATTGTTTGGAAAATCTGGAAAAAAACAGCAAGAAACAGGAAACAGCAGCAGCATTGCAGCAAAACAACAGCAGAAAATCAACCATGGTCAACCGGTCCAACCGGACCTGGTGGGCCGGCTGGGTCACCCAAAAAAATCGGGTTTGAGAACATTGCTTAGAACTTAGAAGTGTCAGATTTTACAACCTATTTTCACAAGTTGAGCAAGTAGACCTCAACTGCACATAGCCTTTTTTCGTTGTTATCTTTGGGTGTTATCGGCTAGTCCCATATCTCACAAAGGCTTTGTCCTTGATCTCACTTCATGAATGGCTAGTGGGGCCGCAACTAGTGGCTAGCCGCTAGAAGCACGTAATTATCCGGTTTCTTGAATATAATAACTTAGCGAAATGTGCACCTCCCACCATTCAAGTTGTGTTTACTAAATTAAATCAAAATCAGACTAAATGAATTTGCTGTTATTCAAGAGAACTATTTAAGAAGATAAATGTCAACAAAACATCAATTACAGTTTTAAACACATATCTTGTGAACATGTGGACCAAAATTTAAGTGCAAGCCTTACATGAAATTCAACGTGTAACATTGCATTAAAAATAAAATGGGTTATCTTACAATTTCATTATCATATGTATTGAGATTAATTCCGACTAAAATAAAATAAGAAATCACACATTTATCTATAAGTCAATAAAATAGTATGCACAAAACTTAAATGCACGACACAAAATAATTTCAAGTGAAAGACCTCTCGATAAATAGTAAAAATTATGAACCCGTGAAGTCACTTAAATTCTATTATATGAAAGTTATTACATGTAAGAGACTCTTTAACTCTCGACACATTTGAATATTATCACACAATTCTCGATGATAGATTACAAAAATGGAGTCATCATTGACATTATTAAATAACCAGAGATTCACCATGCTAGACGAAGAGAGACTCACAATGCGACTCTTATATGCTCTTCTTTCAACCTCCTCACAAAATCTCTAACACTCTACTACCATGTATATAGGTGAACTCAACTTGTTAATCAAGTTAGCTTATCCTAAGTTCTAACTTAATCTTCAAGAATCTTCATGGTTTGGAAGCTACCAAATTAATCCAACACCATTCAAAAAATATTAATCGATTCCAACAATATGAAGGTTAATATCATTCATATAGCTGACTTGTGCACTAAATCCGTGGCTAATGTTTTAGTCAAGTGATCCACCAAATTCTTGTGAGATCGAAAATAGCCTGCGAAGATTACTTAATTCATAATTAACTCACAAATCATGTTTTGTCTAACACTAAATATTTGTAATTGACGTTACATATTAAGTGTATAAAATTTATGATTGTACCGGATACATTAATTGTTTCAGTAAGAAAATTAATGCTTTGAATAGCTTTAAGTTTCAACTGATCAATTATTATGTGTTCATATGATATGGATCGAGAGAGAAACCAAACGGTATGACGTACAAGATACCGATTTATATATTAAAATTGTTAGCCTTGTTCAAATTTTTTCACTTCCAATGTAATTAAAATTTTATGAAATGAAATTACAACTACTCATTTTGATTTACAATTTTGTATGTATACATTATACTTTATAAGGGACTCATCTACAGGGAAGAAGTACGAGTGAAGTTAATTTGGACCGTCCGTTAACATTCGTCACGGTAAATGTTAGTTATCATTCATCACGAACAATATTAAAAATAGTAGGCAGGGGTTATGATTTAACATTATTCGTGATGAATGATAACAAACATTTATCGTGATGAATATTAACGGACGACTTAGATTAACTTCCCCCTTTTTCAAGATTACCCATTCTTTCTGAATCATTCCTTGTACTTTATATATATATATATATATATAAGATATAATAAAATAAAATTGATTTTTTGAAAAAAAAAATTCTTTCAATGGACAAAATAAAATTGTTTTTTTGGAAGCTACTTTTAAGTTGAGATATTGTTGTAGTTGTTTGATGGTAGCTGTAATATTCCATTGTCGTTGGTGATGAGTGTTTCACCTACAAATCTAAATGGACGAATCTACAAGCTAAATCCAATGCAACACGCTACCTTTCTCCACTTTACTTAAAATAATTATACATCCATTGCAATATTATAATTTCAAAATAATCAAACAGAAAATGTTGATCCGAACACCCTCCTGAGTCTTGATACCACATTTATTTATTTACGGGTGACATCAGGCGGCAACTATAAATAAATAATATGTAATGATTAATAATGATAATAGTTTTGATAACAATGATTGAAAATTTTAATTCAATTTTATTTATATATATATATATTTATCATAATAATTATATTTTAATTATTATTTATTTTATATTTTAAATAAAAACAATTATAAAATTTATAAACTATAAAAAATAATTAAATCTCTATTGATTTGATTTTTAATTTCTATATTTATGTATTATTAAAACGGACATAAATATAATTTTCAATATTTCAAATTTTAAATATTAAAAGTTATAACTAAATGTTTTATAGGATAACAAATTACCCGCGCAATGCAACAGTATGAGAAAGTTATAGTGGTAGTTAAAGGTGATAGTCAATTGTATGTGGAGTAGTTTAAGATGTAGTGATATTTGTTGATGATTATTAGAATTGTTGATCATATTGGTGGCTAGTAGTTTTGATGTTTTACCTTGAGTAATTAATTTTAGTTTGACATACTTTTTGAACTTCATGTTATATGCTATTTTTTTAGATTGGCAAAATAGTTAATGAAATGTAGGAATTGTTGTTAATTCTTTAATGAAAGTGATTATAATAGTTTAAATTAAATTGTAAATTCAAAAATGTGATATAAAAAAATAAATAAGATATTTATAGGTATTATGTAAGATATAGTATTAATTGAATGTTCTAAACGAACTCGGAACATGCCGTTGGAAAGCGATTTAGTAATTAAACCTTCATGAATCCATTTTTGTTCGTTCATTCCATGTAAAACCCCCTTGAAATATCAACTAGTGGAGGAACCCTATTAGACAACCCACCTCTTCTCTTTTCTTTTTCACAAAAAAGAAGTTTTATATTCAATTTGGATTTTAGAAAGATTACCATATATAACACAAAATTTCTCCGCTTATTCTTTGTAGTCAAGTCTCTTGGTCTGTTATACCCCAAGAGGTAGAAAGAATTACAATAGTTTATATATTTAATAAGTTGAGAGATAAAATGATAACTTTTATCTTCATATTTAATAATTAAAGAAAAGAGTTAAAAACTACTTATAAGGGTATTATGTTTGAAGTTTATTTATTAAGAATATAGAGGGAGTTAATTAAAGTATGAGATTTTTTGAAAGAATGAGAATACTAATGAGAATATGTAATTTGGTAAAAACCTCACTTTCCCTCACGTTTTTTAAAATTAAATATTTCAAAAACGATAAGTCAAAAAATAATAAAAATTACACTATAAAAATTGACAATTTTTTTTCTCTTTAATTAGACATCTCACAAGCTATACTTTCAACGTTTTTTTTTCATTTTTTGTAGGTTGACACATGTGTTACGATTGACTAATAAATGTGTTACCCTCGGCTATCACATGCGTTTTCGATTACTATCACATGTGTTATAAGCGATAGTCGGTGGTAACACATGTGATAGTCTTCAGTAACACATGTGTTATTTGTTTATAACACATGTATTAACAATTTCAAAACCCACAAAAAAATGAAAACAAAAATGTCGAAAGTATGTAATGTGAGATCTTTAATCGAAGAGAAAAAAATGCTGATTTTTATGTTGCAATTTTTATAATATTTTGAATAACCATTTTTGAGATATTCAATTTTTAAGAATATAGAATTTTATTGTTTTGATTAAAATTGACGGTTCAAAATTTGTACTCTCATATTTTTGAAAAAATTTATACCTAAAAATATAATATAATAAATTACTATAAAAATCGTTAAAAAGTTTGGAGGAAACGAGGAGAGTTGGTAAAAACTTGCGGCTAGCTGCGTGAATCTTCACAAAATTTATGAAACCAATCACTCAAAATCTCTAAGTACACATTAATAACTTTAAAACTCTCATTAGTTATCGCTATGTAAACACCAGCTAAAATAATTATACCCTACATCTTCTCATTATAACAAGTGAAACTTGTGATTGTCAAAATGACAACATCGTAACTCTAATGGGTGGTGTAAAAATGGTATTGATGTTTTTAATTTTAAAATTCAACTTATAGTATCATGTTTTATTCTTATTTTGTATACTTTTTAAATTTCAAAAACTCATTTATTATCTACTTAGTTAATGGGAAATCAAAAATATAATAAAAATAAAAATAAAAATAAAAAAATGTACATGGTTTATAAAATTGTGTAAAATACATTAATATGATTAGTTGATAGTTGGTTTGATTAATAAAAAACGAATATGATTGGTTATAAGTAGATTTCTTATACAATTATTCGTTTTAGTAGTAATGTATACTATTACTTAAATCATATAGAGTACAAAAATATATAATTTTATATTTTGATACTTAACGAATAGAATAAATAAATCATATAGTGGTAATGAATAACGACTGAATTTGTAATTTAAGTATAATGATTTTATATGTTTAACATAATTATTAAAATAAAAGTAAAAATGAAAATCTCAATGTGCATTGACATAGATTTAAAAAGAATGTAATAAGTATATTAGTTTAATAGTCTATTATGAAGAATAAGTATGAAATAAAGTATTATAGAAACCATTAATTGTTTATTAAATGTTGTATACGAAAAGAGAGAGAAAAAGAAACAAAAAAAAAACAATAAACTGGTCTTATTAATTGACTACCAAAAACTCATTTAGAAAATATAGCTATAATATTAATAAAAAGAATTAATATGAATGAGAGTCGATCTACATTGATGGTCAAGTACGAATAAATATAAATAAATAAAATAAATGTAAGAATATAATTATAATAAAACTAATTATGAGTTATCTTTTATTAATTAAGATTGATTGATAGTTTTAATTAGTTTAAACTAAAAGGATGATGCCATATTATTATATTTAATATAGATAAAAGAATATTAAAGATAATGTGTAATTAATTTTTTTTATAAATTGGACGAAACATGCATATGCATGTAATGGGGTATTATTAAATTTAATATTGATAAAAAGATAAAATTGATATATATAAGAAATTATGTAATTGAAATTGACTCATTAAAATTTGAAAATAAAAAGATTAGATAAAATTAATTAAACTTAATAAAAATATATTTTAATTAAATTATGACTTCTGATTGATTAATTAGATTTCAAATTAAAATGATAATGTCACAAGTATTATTCTTATATATTATTTAAGATTAAGATATCGTATATAAAGTATTCAGGCCATATTACATAATCTTAATCATGATAAATGAGTATTAATAATATATTTAGATTTGGGTATATGAATAATTAATATTACTATTCAATCTAGTCTGAGTTCTTATGCAAATAAAATTATTAAATTGAAAAACTCAATTATGATATTTTATAAAATCTAAACTAAACTGGAAGTCAAAAGTCTTAAATACTTGATTCTATTTATTGATGATAGTTAAGTTATTTCTGTATTTGAATATTGTAGTTTAGTTAAATTGATACAACATTTAAATGATAAAAAACTAAAAGCTTATATTAAACCATATTCAAATTTATATTGACGTCATTAAAATATCTAGAGCACGTCTATAATGATGAACTCATAGTTATGAAATATATTTTCAAGAAGGTATAGAAAGGACTTAAATTATTTATCCAATATTTATTCACATCGACTCACTTCGTTTATCACAAGAGTAATTTAGATGGACGATAGAGATGCATATGCTCTTATAAAAGTCTTCCAATATACGTACAGAGTATTACCTTTCTTCGGAGGTAATTTAATTTGATTTAGCTAGCTAATTATACCAACAACCTTACTTTTATAAGATTAACAATCATATTTCAATATTTACTTTAGTTTACACTAGCAATATATCCGAAATATATCCGAACTATGCAGTGAAAATCGAAAATGAAACTAATGCAATTTCTAACTCAAATGCGGACCATGCCGTGGACCATGCCGTGTTTCGACGAACATGGTGAAATTGTTTCAAATACATGTTATTTATTAGCATCCTAACTATTTCTATGTCAATGTTTAGAAAGTCATGCATATTTATATATTTGGTACAATTACATCATTTCTATTCAAATATTTAATTGGCAGATTAATTGACAGGTAATATTAATCGGAAGGTAAATTGAGATGTGTCATTGGTATGTATTGATGTGTTACATGTGTTATTATATCGGACGAAGTCAAAAAATTTAGATGTGTATCATAACTATAACTATTAGAGGTTAATTTAGTCTTTAAATAATATTGAATTTAATTTTAAAATAAATAAAGATACGCATTATATGTAGTAGGGATTGAGGACCGGGATGAATAATTTCCCCTTCTAATTCTAGATCCGAGTTACTAGCTTTCTAAAGCGACGCTGTGGTTTCACACCTTCATTTCATTTTAGAACCAAATCCTTCTTAATTTCAATTCTCTCTCTAGCTAAAAATATTACACCATACCATATATGCTTTGTACTATGCTATCCTCTTTACCCATATATCTTATGTCCCCACTCTCTTTCTTTCTTTCTTTCTTTCTTTCTAGTGGAAACGTGACCTAAACTGAGCAGCCTTAGATTTTTGATATATACCTTTTGTTTGATCTTAATTTTCTCTTAATTCTAAAATGAAATCAAACCCTATCTATCTTTAGTTCCCTTCTTCTTGTTACTTAGTCTTCTGCTACTATATCCCAAACCACCTCTAAATTAATCAAGATCCCACCTTTTTTTTATCTTTTTGAAAAACAACTTTGTCCAAAGATTTGAGTTCTTGTGTTTGGACCTTAAAGTCAAGAAATTAATGGATTCAGGTGGACACAGTGGGAGCTTACAATCATCAAGTGGTGCTGAAGAAGAGTGTGACTCATCACGCGCAGACGCCGTTCATGATTCCACTTACACCACCACTACCACCACCCATGACTATCAACTTCACCAACCACCACCATCACCACTACCTGCTTTCAACAACCACCATATCATCTACCATCAAAATCAGATCAACAACTTCTGTACACCAACCCCACAACAACAATTTGTTAACAATCTTGACTCAGTCCACTGGTCAAAAACCCTACCTTCTTTCTCTCCGGTTGAACATACCGTCACAACGACAAACCCTCCGCCGCCACAGCCGCCGCCTCCACGAAACCCTAAAAAAAGAACAAGAGCATCAAGAAGAGCACCAACAACTGTGTTAACAACAGATACTAACAACTTTAGAGCCATGGTTCAAGAATTCACAGGCATCCCTGCACCACCCTTCACTTCATCTTCACTTTTTCCTACAAGATTAACTCCAAGTTTTGATCTTTTTGCTGGTAGACCATCTTCATCTACAGCTGCTGCTATCATGATGAGATCTACCAACTTTGATAACAACTTACCTCAACAACTACTTCCACCACCACCTTATAATAATATTAATACTAATATTCTTCTTCGCCCATTTCCACAAATGCTTCAAACCACACCATCATCTTCTTCATTGTTGGATTCAAGTAATCTTTTCAACACCATGCAACAAAATACATCAGCAACCATGTTCTCTTCTAGTAATCACTCATCTTCACTGCTGTTTATGGGTAACCCTAAAACCACACAAAATAATGTTCTTTCTTCAAATGGGTTTATTGGAAATGAAACCACAATAAATGAGGATCTTTCAGGAAACTGGGTAGAAGATGGTAAGGAAGCATCTGGTGTAAAAGGTGATCAAGGGTTTGTTGAACCATGGATTGGTTCGTTAGATTGATTAATTAGTTGTTAAGATGTTATGAGTTTGAAAACTAAATGATAACTTCTCTTTAATAGTAATAGTAGTGATGTTTTTTCTAACAATGATTATAGTTAAAGATTTGTGTGTAAATATATAGATATATATGATCATTATTAGGTTGAAGAAAACGATGATGAATTTGAAAGGAAATGATGGTGGAGTTGGAATTCAGTGGAGTGTCACATGGGTTTTGACTTTTGATACTGTTTAGGAACATGGAGGTATATTTATGATTTATGAACAACAGCTACAAGCTAGAGAGATCTGACGCGAGTATTGTGTTGTTGTGTTCATATTCTAAGTACGTTGTACTGTCTTTATGTGCATTAGAAGATCTATTTAGAAGGTAACATATCTATGCATTTCTAGCCTTTTATATCTTTTTCCTATACTCTATTTAAATCACCATTTTTATATGTCATCTTTTTTAAGTTGTACTTATGTTAGTTTGTTAATAATTAGTTAATTACTTGGTAAACCTGTTTAAAAGTTTAAATCAAAATACACCATCGATCAATGACATATACATATTAGTATTAACGCTTATAGCCTGCTGTTCATTTACGATTGAAGGTTACTTATATCAAAGTATATATATATCGATAGGGATGATCCAGAGCTAACGGGTAATTTTGGGGGAAGTAAATATGCGTTGTCCGTTAACATTCATTACGGTAAATGTCAATTAACATTGTGATAAATGTTAATTTTGGTCACGATGAATGTTAATTTGGTCATGATGAGTGATGAGTGTTAACGGACGGTCTAAATTTGTTTTCCCCTTCCCTCAAGATTACCTTTCTCTGTAGATCAGCCTCCAATATATATATATATATATATATATAGTACCTGAATTTAAAAAGTTTTTTTTTTTTTTAAGAAGATGGAGAAATACATATTCAAAACAAAAAGCAAGAGTGATTCAATAAAAATAAATATAATTTCAAAAAATGTATTATCTGATTTTATAAACACTCATCTATAATTCATAAAACACAATTATTATTAATAAACATTTTTTCTGAATAAAAATAATTAATTTTTTTAATTAAAGGGTTAAAAAAATTCTTCTCTTCTTCTCCTATTAATTTTTATTTCACCTTTCAACCTACCTATATATATATAATGACTATTTTGTGACTTTTACTTTTTAGTTATGACTAGATGAATACATATTTTAACTATGTTCGCTTTTTATAGTTTTGTGAAGTTTGCAGTGAAACCAGTTCATTCGCAATTTTGTATCATTCAGTTGGTTAACGCATATGTTCTCACAATATGTTTAGTGTCAGACATATTTTCTAGCCTAGACGGTGATCTTGTTAGAATTCGGATTGCGGGCCAAGCAACATTCCGAGAGCAGGATCAATGGAATTCATTTGGACCATTTAACGAATGAAGTGTGACCCTCGGTCAAATAATGCATTTAATCATCCAGGGATTTGTGTCACCTGAGTAATCTTTTATTTTTTTTCGAACGACCAACTAAATCAATTCCATTAAAACGGTGTATGACAACGAAACGTTGAAAAAATACACCCAAGTCATTACAAGCACCAAAATAAAAACCAACAATACACCAATTTTACATCAAAATTACATCAATAATCTATCGGAGATTGAAATCATACCACTTCTCTATAGTCATCGATTTATGTCTTGAACGGTTCTTGATCCAAGAGAAGGATAATGAACGTATTTCTTCTATAATTGAGTTCGCGGAACGGTGCTCCAATTTAAAAACGACATTGTTTCTATTCTTCCAAATACACCAAACAGATGTAGCAATGATCAAGTGTACGTCAAGTTTCCAATGCGCATCCCCGTTTAGTTGTGAAGCTAATATTGGAAGATCTCTTGCCGATAAGAAATAGAAGTTTGAGATCCTACACCAATGTGAAACAAAATCCCATACGCGTATTGCTAACCCGCAAGTGCTTAGGATATGTTCCAAAGATTCGTCTTCCAATCCACAAACATCACATGCCATAGAATTAATACTAACTTGCCTTCGAATCAGATTATCCTTCGTTGGAAGTCTATCTAGCCAAACTCGCCATAAAAGAAAATTGACTTTGAGAGGAATCGACTTGAACCAATTAACTTATTCCCCGACGAATCTTCTTGGACTTCTCGGATCTTTGCTTTGATCGCCTTGATTTCATATTTGCCCAGTACGCATGCATCATTTTTCCAAACATCATAATCCTCATCCCATAGAATATGATGAATCAGTTCAAGCAATAAGTTTACCTCATAATGTTCCAGCTGAGATAATTCTCTAACCCAATGAAAATGAATTGATTGTCTTCCATTAGCTATACAAATCCTATCTTTTAAAAGGCATAACTTTTTTGCCTATAATTGGAACAAATTAGGAAATTGCAATCTCAATGGAGTATCCGAAACCCACGTATCATACCAAAAAAGCAGCTCGGAATTCATACCTGGAATTACGTGATAGGATGCTTGGATGTCAAAACCAATGTTCTTCAAATGATCTGAGGAATCTTTTATCACACATCATTTAAAAAAAAGGTAAAAATTTGTACACTATTTGAAATTAATTATACACAATTAAGCATACAATATTACTGCGACTAATGATATCTAATAAGTTTTGATACCCATTTGATTTTAGTTATATTTATTTTGTATCTTTTCTATTTTTATTTTTTTTGTTGTATCAAATCTGATTGCGTTTGATTACTTTTCTATAGAACCTCTCAAATAGAAATAGAGAACGAAGTAACTAGAAAGATTGTTTGAATTGTCTTCTTCTAGATGATCATTTAGAAAGCGATACACTATTGTAATGCGTAACACGTTTGAAATATACTAGCGTCAGACCCCGTCCACAGCAGCGGATTAAGATTTCGCATGTTGATGTTGACAGACGTATGTTTAATGGTACATTATGCAAGAATAATTGCTATTTTTTAAATAAAAATAATTTTTATAATAGTTTAAATTATTGTAAATTAAAAAATGTGATATAAAGAAAGAAAAAAGATATTTAAATGTATTATGTGAAATATAGTATTAATTAAATTATTTATATATTAAATAAATGAAAAAATAAAATAGTAATTTTTTATATCTCTTTTTAATAATTAAGAAAGAGAGTATAAAATATTTTTAACGGTTATTGATCGACGATATATAACCAATTTTTTTTAGTAGACAAATCTAACATGCTATTAAATAGTCAAATTGGCCTGGGAGGCTTTGTGTTGACCAGAGAGAGATCATATTGCCACATGTTCTTCGTTAAATGGTTTGTATGAATTACTTTGGTCTCTTTTTTCGAATTTCAGAGGGATAACCGTCTATACTTGAAAAAATGTACTGTATGATATAACCATAGGGTAAAATCGGTATGTTAACCGATCAAATGGATAATTTTCTCATTTGAATTTGTACATCATCTACGAGCCAATATATAGTTTTCTATATTTTTCGAGTACGTAGCCTGAAAAACAAAAAGGAAACCGAATAACAACATGAATTACGTATATTTTTATTTACTATAAAATAATCTTATGATCAGTTGCGTCATTTTCGTCACTTTATATATATATATAAATATATCTATATATAGGGGAAGGATTCATAGGGAAGTTTCAAAATTTGGGGAATGAGGGAAGCAAATCTTAGCCTTTGATTTGTTTATTAAAAAATATTTTTAACATTCGTTGGTGATGAATGTTAAATTTTAAAATTTTTGTAATTTTTAAAATTCATTTATGATGAAATCAATGGTTAAAATTTGCTTCCTTCATTTCCTAATTTTTTTTCTTCCCTCTTGATCTCCAAATTATATATATATATATATCCCTATATATATCATCGTTGGAATCTGTAAGCTTATCGTTGGAATCTGTAAGCTTAACAAGTTAACGTTCCCTACATAAGAGTATTTAATTACATTCCTTGGTTATAAAATGATAAATACTTTTACTTGACGGATTGATAATTCATTTAGATGGTTAGATTAAAACCCAATTAAATATTAAGTTAATATATATGTTATATTATGATTAAAATTTAAAAGCGATATCAGTCGAAAGTACCCATGTTTTAATTTGTATAATATAAAATAGTAATCAAAGTACTTATGAAGACTCAACTCTTTAAAGGGGTGGTGCACACCTCTCTTTGTTTCATTTGGAAATTGGAGTATAGGAAATTAGGAAAGATTTAAAAGCGATGACATATGTGACGACGTAATATTATACTCATTTTTTTGACTTTTATAGCTAGCTATACTCCATGTAAGAACTTGTTTCATAAACTACAGTTAATTTTATCAAAACTAGTTACGTTTAAGGTTACGTTGTTCACATTTATCCACTCTATAAAGTTGTATTTATTAAGCTCATAAAGTAATAGCTCCCTTTTCTTTCATTTTCATTTTAATGTACATATTACTATGGATGCCTTTTTCTATTATATATATATATGGGTTAATTTAAATGGAAATGGTAATTATGAAGTAAGCTAATCTGGACCGTCTATTTTCATCACGAATAATGTTAAAATAGTAAGTAAGAGTTATGATTTAACATTTTTCGTGATGAAAGCGGTAATTTTGGAGGAACGGGGAAGTTAATCTAGGTTGTCTGTTAACATTTATCACGATAAATGTTAGTTATCATTCATCACGAAAAATGTTAAATCATAACCCTGACCCGCTATTTTTAACATTCTTCGTGATAAATGATAACTAACATTTATCGTGATAAATGTTAACAGACGACCTAGATTAACTTTCCACTTCCCCTAAAATTAACCCTTCCCTCTGGATCATCCATACATATATATATATATATATATATAGTGGGGATCAAGAGGGAGGCAAAAAAAATTAGGGAAGGATGGAAGCAAATCTCAACCCTTGATTTCATCATAAATGAATGTTGTTAACATTCATGTGTGATTAATGCTACTCAAAATTTCACATTCATCACAAATGAGTTTTAAAAATGTTTTTTATGAAAAAATCAAAGTCTAAGATTTGTTTTCCTTCTTCTCCAAAATTTGAAGCTTCCCTATAGATCTTTCCCCTATATGTATATATATATATGTATGTGTATGTGTGTGGTATCAGGATCTAAAAAGAAGGAAATTTTGGGGGAGAATGTGGAGAACTATATATTTAAAACTATGATTCAATAAAAAACAAGTATGATTCAATAAAATATAAATATGACCTCAAACTGAATTAAATGGTTATTTACTAAATCAAATGGTTAAAGAACTAATTTCCCCCTTCTCCACCAATTTTTCTTTCTCCCTTGAACCCACTACTATATATATAAAAATATATAGGGTTGATCCAGAGGAAAAAGGGTAATCTTGGAGGAAAGGGGGAAGCAAATATAGGTCGTCCGTTAACATTCATCACGGTGAATGTTAATTAGCATTCATCACGATGAATATTAATTTCACCGTAATGAATGTTAATTAATATTCATCGTGATGAATGTTAACGGACGGTCCAGATTTGATTCCCCCTTCCCTGTAGATCAGCCTTCTATATATATATACATATATATTACGTATTTAAAGTATAATATAATATATATATATATATATAGAGTTCACTATTACAAACAGTCATGTATCCTAATACGTACGTATGACAATTGTCTCTTCTTTAAATCTTTATATACTGACTCATTTTTTTCGAAGCGGAATATATTAAAAAGCTCTAAACCCCAAAATAAGGGCGAGCAGCAACCAGAATACAAGTCTTATAGAAAGACACAAAAACAAACACCACCACAAAGACATACATAATACCTGCTAAAACTCCTAGGATCAATATTCCAACTTGACCATGAGACTAAAACAAACCGACATCGATTGCTAATCCATAGATACGAAAGTATAGAATTGAACCACGATTCGTTTAGGGAAGTAAAGGTTGTAAATATATTACAATTATTATATTAATTAATAATATGTAACTACTAAAAAAAAATTAATAATGAGACAATTTTAGCTTTACCTTAATTTTCACCAAGAAAATAACTAAAGAGTGCAATGGTTATATCGCAAGCATTTCTTAAACGTAATTTAGAGTTTTTAATTCTTTTTTTCCAATAATATTTAATTATAATTATATAATATTATTAGTTAATATGTCTTTAAAGCTTAGAATAATATACATGTTCTATAAATAGCGTTGAACATTGATATTGATTATTTAAATATTACAATATATAATATTTATAATTAAATATTGGTATATCTAAACTAGAAAAAAAAAATGTACTAAAAAAAAAAAGTTGACGAAATTGCTAAATTGACACGAAACTAAACAAGTTATGGTTGAATAAGTCAAGTCGTTAACTCGAAACTTTTAACCAGTTTAATTTTCAGAACGTATTTAAATTGATATAGGTAATTAAACATGTTGATCCACCAATATCAAAACATGTATATCTGAACATTATATCATATATATACAATAAGTAAATTTTTTTTGACAATTAACAAAATTTGTATATCTCACTGGCCTACGCAACTAGTGATAAATAAGCTTTAGTGCTACTCAATCAAACCATATAACGTTTAATTGTCGAGGTTTATATTAAAAGGGAAAATAATGATGTGTCAATTTATTAAATTCTAAATGAGTCAATGCATTATGGAGGTCTTACTTCAAAACATTACTATTCTTATTTTTTATTTATCATTATTATTTTTAAGCATAAATTTCTGTTAAACACCCAAGATTCCTAAATATTAAGAACGAAGCTAAAGGTAAAAACAAAGCCCACAAAACATAAACACGTATATCACATATTCCAGTCTAACGTGACCTTGTTGCATCGATTTGAAATTAAATTACAACAAAGGAATATCTTTGGAATATATTTCTAAAGTTCCGGTCCATATTAGGCTCCTTAGTTAAAATCTATTTCAGTGAGCATTTCATACGACAAATACAACTGCGATGTAGTTTCTTTTTTATACATCCTTAGATTTCTAAGAAAGTTCACGTATGAAGTAAGAATGAAATAAACCTCACCAGACGAATACCTTACCTTGTATCAAGTTGATCTAATTACAAGAGACCAGTATGTGGTATATAATTGCAATACTTCAAACTTTGAAAATAGCTATTACTTAAATTATTTTTTAGACATGTTTGATGGTAGATGCATAAGGTGGATTGCCAGATTCTTAAAAGTTGAAGGATTAATTTAATCAATTTGACAAACAATTATTTGATAAATTGATACAATATTATATAAAACATTAATATACTCAATTTAAAAATAATGTCATGTTTAGAAATTTTAAGAACTAACTAATTATGTTTATGTAAAAATTTAAAATTATATATTTTATAACTAAATTAGAATTCAAATATTATAAGAAAATACATGTAACATTTTAAATGTGACTAATATATTCAGAAGATAAGTAATATCCTTATTAGCTAAGAATATGAATTACAATACCAGATATCTTAATAACAATCATCAACTAGTATAGACTTGTGACAAGCATTTTAAACCCTTACTATAAATAGAAATTGTAGTTAAACCAAAACTACACCTACACATGTTTACAACCACACCCATACGTTCATATACATCTTGGGGTGCATACTAGACTAAAACAATCTAAACTTGAGATTACAATTAAAACTAATAAGGTGAGTTTCTTGTTATTTTCAAAACTGAGATATATGTGATATACCGCGTAATTACCTGATTATTTGATTATCTATTTAATTGCATTTAATAGCATGCATATTAATTTTTAGATATATAATGTCATGTTAGTCGTCGGATAACGAGGAGCTAAAACTTAATGGTCGCTGCCTCATATATATATATTGCTAAAACGTAATTGTCGTTTGCTCGCATATATATTGGTATGATTAGTACATAAGCAGTCACTTGTTTCTACTAAGTCAATACTAGCATATACATATCACTTTCTGTATTGCTGGTATAGAAAGTTGTGACACATATAGTTGTTATGCTAAATCAATGTCGTAGAAGACTTGATATCTGGTTAACCCTTACAAACATAAAGATCTCATCATCACTGCATATTGTGTGTGATATTTTGTACAAAAACACATAAAATCATTAAGCCTTTAGGCTTACACATGTACGTGTATGTCTTAAGAAACGTCAAGTAGACTCGTCAAGATGCAATGAGACCAGATGATACCCGAAGATGTTGCTACTTCTATATAATCATATTTTAGAATATCTTGTAAACTATTTTCCGCTTCCGCTTGTAATGTAAAACTTTGATATATGAATAAAATTGTTGTTTTGTTACAATAAATCACTAGGTGTCATATGACATTACATCGTTGATCATAAATAAATAAAGTGATAGTAAGACCACTCCCTATCTTAGTTTTTGTTCTTCGTCCTTGGTGCCACCTCAGCTCCGTCCTTCGTCCTCCCTCTTCCCATAAGCACGGTCCCGTCTTAGGGACCACCCTGGGGTGCTACTTCATGACTAGAACGGAACGAGAACGAAGCTTGCTGGGGTATGTGGTGTCCAACGACTAGTTAGCAACGACCGAAAAAAATTATTTTTTTTTAAAACAATCTCAAACATCTTATGTATAATACATACAATTACCATTCTTTTTCACATACAATTTTCACCATCTCTACCTATTTTACACACAAGTTATATAAAACAATTACTACTCTTTTTCACACACAATTCTCACCAACTCTACTTACATTTTACTCACAAATTATATCAAACACATTCACTTAAAAATGCCTAAACAACACCACAAAAATTCCCAATCACAATCAAATGATTTTTTTCAATAACTTACTTAAAAATCCAATTACGAGTACGAATTCACCCACGGGCTCGTCTTCCGCACCTCAGTCGAGCTCATGTCAAATGGGTTTTTCTCCATACATACATCTCGATTAATCCGTTTTCAATACCAACCCACGACCCACGATCCCAATTTTATTTAAATATGTATCATCAATCACAACAACAACAATACTCATCATTCTATCAATACCCACAAACACAACTATCCCAAAATCAATTTGAAAACGTCCACACGCCACTTGAAGACGAAGCCGAATTTGTACCCGAAGTCGAAGCCGTATCTGCCAAAAGGAAAAAGAAAGGAAAAGGTAAAAAAAAATGGCAAAACCAAGCGAACGACGAAAAGGCCAAAAAGTGTCGTGGACCACCGAAAAAACAAGATTTTGACGAAACGGTGAGTCAATGCTTCTCAAAATCGAGCGATCGTGAATTCACAAACAAGTGACTCTTTTTGGAGAGTTATACAAGAAAATTACAACCGCTGCGTTGATACGAAACGTAATATTGACCAAATAACCGGAAAATGGTCAAAACTTCAATGAGAAGTCAAGATTTTTCAAAGCGTCTACCAAAGATATAAAGTTAAGTGGCAAAGTAGTATGACCGACATAGACATTATGTTGGCGGCTCATGAAGGATTCAAAGATCGAACAAAAAGGAACTTCCTTTACGAGTCGGCATGACGTGTTTTAAAAGATATCCCAAAGTTCTTTTTTCCGAAAGTTGTTATGAACAACAAACAACCCATGCAAGACGAAGACAACCACTCGATCAATATTGACAACGAAGATAACGATCCAATCCAAGCGAACACGCCTAGCCCGAACTTTGACCATTTATTCTCCCACCACCCGATTCGTCGTCCACCCGGTCGAGCACAAAGTCGAAAAGGCCAAAAAAGTCCAGATTTGTCGAATGTTACTTCTATAGCATATACATATCCCTATCTTTATTATTAATGTAACGTATTTTTTTTAATTATCGTAATTTTATTATCAAAGTAAAGTATTATTTTAGTTATTGTAATTTCTTTTTAAAGATATAAATGTATATGTATTCATATTTGAAAAATGACATGACACTGAGAAGTTCAGTTCTAGCGTTATAATAGGCATAGTTTAATTTTCGGTCAGTTTTTCAGTTAGCATGTTAATATGTCACTGATATGACATCTAATTCTCAATTTTAAAATGTCTGATAAAAAGTGATCCAGATATTCAGGATATTTTGTCTGTCCTCGTATAGAAGTCAAAATGTAGGCCAAACGTCAAGGGACGGGCTTTAGTCAATGGGCACAGAGCCAAGAAGTAAACTGGCACATTTACATGAGTGATTATATAGAATAGACAATTCACCTAAAACCTAGAATATAGTGCCTCCTTTAATCCAAACCAAGGGTGAGTGTTTGTGTCATTGTGTGTGTAAACTATTTAGAAAAGAAAAAAGACATTGAACTTAAGGAATGTATTCGTGTTTGTGTAGATTAATTTAAGGAGAAAAGCAAGGTATATATGTTCGATGTTCAATTTCTACAGGGTAGAACGGAGCGGTCAAGCTGCTAATTTAATTTTCTTTTCCATAGAAGCTGAAAAATGTATTAATGCACGATTTCAAACATCTAGTTACCATGGGTAATAAAGAAAAAGGAGAAATAACAATATCAAAAGCATACTGTGAAAAATTGAAGGAGTATTATTAATCGATTACAATACACTATTTTGTAAATAAAATAAATCTACTAATCTAGACAATCTAGATAATCTAGATAATCTAGATAAATATTACATAAAAATAATTATTAGTGAATCCTAACAAATCTGAATAAATAATACACACTTGGGTCTATTTTGGCAACACTTAGCTAGACGAAGCTCGACATGGTAACTCTATTTTTCTTTCAGCAAAGTAGAATTTATTCGCTTATAAAAGTTATAAATTATTAAACCCTTAAAAGTTATCGGTAAACACCGTTTTTATATAAAGAAAGAAAAAATATATAATTAAAATGACCTTTTGATTATATTATGGGGTATGTTGACAATATTTATCAAAGTTAGTATCTAACTCCCTATTCTTTTAAAAATACATTTAGTTTTAAAATGTACAATAATTAAAAAAAATTCAATAAAATGTCACTAATCTTTTTTATTAATACAAAATGAACACTTAATCTGGTACATTACTGTTAGAATAATTATTGAGGATTTATCATGTATTTTATATTAGTTTTGTATTTTTTGTAAAGGGTATATAAACCCTTTAGTATGTTTTGTTAATTAAATTTTCACGTATCAATTTGTTTGTGTGTGTTTTATGTCAGTTACTTATTCATAACTCTCTCAAACACGCATCAACTGTTCAATCACAAATTCATCAATTAATACAAGAAAATATCACTAACTCAGATTTAGTTGAAATTCGCATGGTCTATCGGAAACGACCTAGTAATCGAGGCTATATTCTAATAGCCTAGGCAGTTTTTGGCCATCCGGGGTCATCTAGGACCCGAAAATGGCATTTTTCAGTTTTAAGCGGCATTGCGGACTTTTTCTGAGTTTATTTCTGAGTGAACTTTTGTTTGCCTAAACTTCAGGGATTACCTGATTGGATAATTAGACTATAATGATATTTATGGAATGAACTTCTGACTTGTGTATGATTTTATGTTTCAGATCAACGTAAGACTCAGTGATATAAGAATACTGAGTGTGGAGACGTCAGAGGTATCGGTGAGTGGATTCAGAACTCATCATTTGATTTAGTTGTAACTATTTGGTTACAACAAGTAAACGTAGATGTGTATTAGACTGTTTAGTCTTGATTCTTGATTATTGATCTACGTGATATGTGAACAATGTGTACTATGTTATTGAGGTCAACGTGTAGTTGGACTTCTGGTTATTATGTGTTTTACACAGGTTTTGATTCATTTGTTGTGTTTGAGACCTGTGTATGTGTTTAATAACCAGTAGTTATCGGTCTATTCTGTATTGGCCATACGGATTGACGGTAAGTGTTCTTGGGGGAATCCCCGGGTATTATGATATCCCCAGAGCCACCGATCCTCATTGAATTATGTGTGTTTACGATTAATTGGTGTAATTAGCTAGTTATGCTAAGTTGAATGGAGTGTGATGAATCTATTCACTTAGCTTCGTGCTAACCCCTCATTTTACTTCCTGCAGGATCTGTTTTGATTTATTGTGGGAACAGGAAGGGAATGGTTGATCAGGGAATGTTTGACTGCGCCTTAGTCTCTGATATGGTTTTTGTAATAAACCTTGTTTTTTGTAATTTTATAATACTCCGCCTTTTGTAGTTTAAAAAGTTTGAAACTGGTGTATTTTTGGGAATTGTAAACTGTTTAATGTATTTTAAATTCATGCTTCCGTGTTTATTAATATAATATTCTTATATAGAAAGAGGGGTGTTATACTAAGTTTTCAGATGGAACGCTCAAGATCATTGCTAAAGCACTTGCCGGCAAGAAAGAAAAGTTCTACATGGCCAAAGACTCAACATCAGAACCTGATTACAACCTGAAAGATGAGATAGAAAGACAGAAAATTATTAATGCACTGAGCATAATTGAAGAACGATTGACATTCCGAGAGACAGTTCGAAAGATAGAAAAATGGCTCGGGATTCACTATAAGCGCATCTTCTCATCAAATCCTACACGCTAAATCCTATGGGGAGATTGTTAGAATAATTATTGAGGATTTAGCATGTATTTTATATTACTTTTGTATTTTGTGTAAAGGGTATATAAACCCTTAATTATGTTTTGTTAATTAAGCTTTTCACGTATCAATTTGTTTGTGTGTGTTTTATGTCAATTACTTATTCATAACTCTCTGAAACACGCATCAACTCTTCAATCACAAATTCATCAATTAATACAAGAAACTCGATTTAGATCATTACAATTACAAAATAATACGTATTATGCACACTCAAAAATGTCACGATGTGAAAGGATAGATTTACACATAAAGACATCTAACGTAATTAATTTTCAATATTGATAAGGGTTCTCCCCAGTGTTTTAAAACCAGGTTTTTTAATCAACCTGAAGGATCACCGGTTCCGGTCAGACCGGTCAAACCGGATTTGTATTATACACTGACCTAGCACACGCCAAGCCAAACCCATCATATTGTTCAGTCCATTAATAGCTCAATCCATTTAAATTCAAAGTCAAAGCCCAAGTCAAAGCCCAAACCACACCAATATATAACCTATATGTGTGCAAGAACCCTAATCTCATTCTCAACCCACTCTTTCAATCCATCAACAACACACAACAACCATCAACCGCCGCCAGTGCCGGAAACATCACCTCTGCCCTTCATTACCTTAGAATCATGATTGACTTCGAAATCGTTTCGGGTTTTAGTGGAATATGGACCAAGGAGGTTGCGGTGCTGGTGGACAAAGTAGGCTGCATTGGTCTGGAAAGAGGGCTGTAGTGGTGGTGGCAGCTGCCGGCCGGATGTTGAAGGACCTTGGATGGTGATGGGTGATGGTGGGATTAGGATTTAGGGTTAGGAGGAACAAGCAAGCAAGTGCAAATGACCGTTTGACCAATTAAATATATATATATATATATATATAAACCGAGTCAACAACGATCCGGGTCACCGGATCAACCCGTTCCGACCAGAAATTTGGTCGGGTTTGACTGAGTTTGACTTCAGGTTAACCCGCCCCTAGTGTGCTTGGTACATCTTCCTGGTCGCGATCCGACCGGTTCGACCGGACGGCCTGACCCGGTTTCAAAACCTTGGTTCTCTCTAACATAAGATCCCAATGAACGTAAACCTTTTTCTTATATTATAATATAAAAAATACAACTAATATACTCATAAACTTTTTTAATATGTTAAATGCATCATCAATATGAAAAATAAAATTTCAATTTATAACAAAACCTTATGGACGACAAGTACAATTTTAAATATTATTTCTTGTTGCTCAATTAAATTCAAGAAAATGAAACCAAATAAGGAAGTTATGATTCTTGAGTAACAAGAAAATTAAATCAAATCACCCTTTTAAAACCGGCTGCTTAATTTACTAGTTACACCCTTCGCTTCAAGTCAAGAAACCAAATAAAACACACAAAAACTTCATTTTCTCCATCACTTTAATCTTTCCCCACTCCAATCTACGAGTTTTGTCGTCCCCTCTAACCTTTTCCAACATCGTTTCTTGCATGTTCTTCATATACTTCATTTTTTTTATTGTTATAATCTTCATATATTTCACTAACCAAACTAATGGTTTCTTCAATGGATTTTCCTTTTCCCGCTCCTTTTGCCTTTGATCTCTTTGTACCAACCAAACGAGGTATCTTGGAAATATTATCATCATTGTTGATGCTCATTTGCTCATTTTCATTAGAGATTATGAAAACGTTTTTTCTATTTGAGTTCATCTTTCACTAATTACCACACAGGTTCATATTTGAAAGACTTTTTATCATTTTTTTCGGCATGTACTATATGAGCGGAACCTCTAATTTGATCATTGAAACATCCGTTGCGCTTTTGGCTTTTCAGTTGAATGAATTGTTGGTTAAAATCATTCACAATGGGGGTTATGTGAGGCCAATGGGCCTTCATATTATCTAAAGTTAGATTCACACCCGAAGTATCTTTGCTTGTGAAATACTCACCAACTAGTCTCCAAAATTCACCACTTTGTTGTGAGTTTCCTATGATGCTATCTACTGAAGTAAACAGTCAAGCTTGCGCAAGTAATATCGTCCATGGGTTTTTTTTCTTTTCCGTATGATCTTTAACCACGCAGCTTTTACCTTTACTTGTATGACCTTTTGATTTGCTTGCAGAACCTTATGTCGTAGAAACTTCAGGTATAGGAACTTGGGTTTCAAGAACTTGAGTGTCAAAATTTTCGAAGTTGAGAATTTGAGATTCACCAATACTACCACTACCAGTAATTGGTGTTGATGGTAAACTACCCGATTGTGATTGAGAGTATTCAGGTTGTGCAAGCATCCCATAATGAAGCATGTTAACATATCCTGAAAATTGTGAATGTGACTGAAACATATGGATGCATTAAATTGAAAGATCATTGTGAGTTTGGTTGAGGTTGGAAATTTTGAGAAGGTTGAGGTGAAATTTGAGATGGGTGAACAAATACGTAATCAGAAGGATTGGAGTTATAGAAGATTTTCTAGATTCCATGATGATGGGAAAGTTAAATAGTTGGATGAAGTTTTAGATGCGTTATTATCAAGCTGGACGATTCTTATTTAAGAAATCAATAAAGTGTTAAGAATATATAAATGATTAAGTTGCTAAAAATTTTAATGCTAAAATAAATGTGTTGTATGTGTTATTAATTTTGAACAATAACCGTGAAACTTCAATGTATGACATATTATACTAAATTAAAATTTACCAATTTATATGTTCCTCTTTTTTTACTAGTGAAGATTAGTTTTTTGTTATAAAAAGAATTCAATTAATTTGTAATATATTAATGAGTGACTTTAAAGAACATGAATTAACAATTTACAATGAATGAATTGAATTTGAGTAATAAAAATGAATCTTAAATAGTGTTACAATATTTACCAATTATGTTTCTTTTACTAAAAATAAAATTTACTCCCTCCGTTCTAGTTAAAGTGTCTACTTTAATTATGCACACAGTTTTAGAAATCTCCACTAACGATATTTTTCACCAATCAAATAACATCTCAACCCACTAAAACCTATTTTGATTGGTTGAAATATGAAATTGGATACTTATTTGAGACAACTTAAAATAGTAATATGGATATTTGGAATAGGACGGAAGGAGTAATTAGTTAGCTGACAATTCACTTATTTTATTCTCTCACCAAAGTTCACTGAAGTCTATGGGGGCATCAACTTCTTATTCGTGGACTTGTTTATGCTTTACAAAAACAATGGAAATGTCCATAATTTCAATGGCACGTAATCATAGACTTGCTTAGCATAAGTTTCTTTCAAGAAAATTGAAATTCAGAACGTATTCAAGCTTTTGAATAAATCATCTTCATCTTTCACCCCCATTTCATGTTATCATTCATTTTGCGTTTCAATTCATATGTCTCTTCCAAATTTCTGTTGTTTTTAATCGTAAAGAAGTCCACAGCTACTCTATTATCCCCTAAAAGGTGCTCCGTATCATTCTTTTTTATTGTTATATATTGGGGAATGATAAAATGTGTAGCAGAATCCTTACTTAACTTTTCTTATATTTTATATTTTTTACAAAATTAATATTCTGTTATTTGATAGTAGAATTCAAATGGTGGTTTATAAGTTAATTTCTGCACTTTTAGGTCACTCTTAGGAAATAAGTGAAATTACTCCTTGGCAACTCGACCCGATAGTTCACATTGGAATAACAAATCGAGGAATTTTGTATCATGATATGGAACTTGACTCCTTAATCACGATTCGACATTAGCAACCAAGCATTGTCCTCTTTAGCTTGCAAGTGTATTGACTTGATGGTCATCCATATGAAAGCAATAGTAAAATATGGATTGATGTGATAACCTTGTTTGTATATGTAATGGATAGGGTATTCATTGTTTATGGACGATTAAAGCAACATAGATTATTAATATTTCATAACTTACACTATCATGAATAATTGCACATTTGTCAAATTTACTATCTTTCACACCTTATTGTATTGTTTAACATATATATTCCCTTTATTTATGATGATTATATCAGAACTTTTGTCGCACCACTCTGAGAGACTGAAGCTTGAATACATGGTTCGTGGAGAACAGAAACATCTTTTTGAACTTATTCAGTCAATTGCAGCCTCTCAAGGAATTAAAGGATTTTGGAAAGGAAATTTTGTGAATATTCTTAGAACGGCCCCATTTAAGGCCATCAACTTTTATGCTTACGATAAATACAGAAGTGAACTGCTCAAACTAACTGGAAATGAGGAAAGAACTCACTATGAAAGGTTTATTGCCGGTGCTGCTGCTGGAATTACAGCTACTATACTCTGCATACCCATGGACACTGTATGCTTCAATTTACTTTTTGTGTTTGTTGCATACTTTGTTGCTAGAGGTGGCATTTTCAATCCATTTAGTTGTGTATCTGTATGTTTGGCGGTGTGTTTTTATTAGCGGTTTAACGGGTAAAATTGACTATGTTAGTTAGAAGGGACATGGATCTAACGGGTGGAAAGTCAGTAAAATGTATTGTTAATGCATATAGCCTTCTACATCAGTTTACTAAAAAATGTAGGTTGTTATTGTAATGTTATGGTTTTTGTAATCATATAGTACACATTATCATCTGCCCTTTGGCTGCTTTTTTCTTATCAAAAGAGAGTGCTTTTAATAAGTATAAAGACAGTCTTGAGGTACATGTTCGGCCAAAACTAGTATTAGGCTTTCTAGGCTTAAGTTATTAGAGGGTAGTTTCCCTATTTTGAAAATAGAGAGTTATAGTGTGAGAGCCATGAGATAATTATGCTTATATGATTACAAAAAACGGCAACCATGGGGTAGGGACTGCAAAAAACGGTTTCGAGGGACCTGAAGGACCACAGGGCAGGGATTGTAATTTACCCTAAATATCATATACAAAGTGAATGTTGGTCAACCCAACCCCTCTTTCGATCCATATAAAGATGAAACGTTTTGAGTCGTTACTCAGCGCGCCCATTTTGTCAACCCTATAATTTAGTATTTACTGCTTATAGGAAGTTGACTATTCATGTGTTATTCTTCAATGATAGTTTTGAAAGTGAACATTCCAATAATCCATAAAAAGTATGACTGTAGCATGTTATACGATCTCACAGATTAGAACAAAAATGGTGGCACCCAGTGGAGAAGCCTTGGGAGGTGTGATTGGCGCTTTTCGCCACATGATCCAAACGGAAGGATTCTTTTCATTATACAAAGGCTTATTACCATCAATCATAAGCATGGCACCTTCAGGTGCGGTGTTTTGTGGAATTTACGATATATTAAAGTCAAATTATCTGTGTTCAGCAGGAGGAAGGAAAAGACTTCAACATATGAAGGACTCTGAGCAGGAATTAAATGCTTTTGAGCAAATGGAATTGGGTACAGTTAGAACATATACGGGGCGATTGCTGGATGTTGTGCTGAAGCTGCTACATATCCGTTTGAAGTTGTCCGAAGACAACTTCAAATGCAAGTTCGTGCCACAAAAATGAGTGCAGTGGCAACTTTTCTGAGATAGTTGAGCAAGGTGACGTTCCTGCTCTGTATGCGGGATTGACTCCAACTTTATTACAGGTATGCACTTTTGCATAACAATTGAATGTTTACGTTTTGGTGACACCAGGATTATTATTTTTATCTTATGATGTCTTTCGTGTTGTGCTTACTCAGGTGCTACCATAGCCTGCAATAAGTTACTTTATTTATGAACTTATGAAGATAGTTCTCAAAGTTGAATCAGAGTAGTGATCATCGCCTGTTTTTTCCTTCTTTTGAAAAGAGTCTTACACCTTGCAATGAACACTTTGATAGGAATACTAACATGTCGTTCAACAAAGGAACTTTGGTTTTAGAATTTTCCAAATTTGAGCATCGAAATGGAAATAGCTGGTTAAACATGTTTGTCGTATGTCATATATTGCTGCTTTATTATATTATGGCCGTGGGGAAGTCTTCAAATCTTGAATCTGTCATACTTTAAAGATAGTATTATTTGTTTCTTATTTGTTAAAGATGATGTCTTTCATCTTTAAGACTGATTTATAAAATTCTGTTGAGGAATACTAGATGGGATGATGCTCTACTAGTCTCATTTTCTATATTTTGAGTGAACTATTGAAATTCTATCATGGTATATGCTTATCAGTTTATGGGTATATTTTTCATAAAATGAAAAGAGCTGCAACACAAACGTTACTTTTACAAAATATGAAAATTGCAGGCACAAATTCAGGTTACTGTTTTAAATATAGAATCACAAACATGTGTACAGTGTCAAGAAAACATAACTGGTGTTTAATCTTGGTTGCTATCATGGATTAGTGGTGTTGCTTGTTCCATTATTCAACATTCCTGTCTTTGCCTGGAGTTAATCAAAATGAAATGAGTCACATGTACCTATGAGTGGCTCGCTCTGGGTTGTGTTAATGTCAAACGGGTCAAAAGAACCAAATCAAAAATTTTAGCTAAAGGGGGAATGAGTCACAACCGGGTTGAGTGTTGCTCAAAGTCTTCTTTCAATCCATACACTGTTAGTCGTTTTTATTAAAAGATTTAGACTATTGTTCGAGGAATCATGATCATATCGTTAATTATTTATAGACAATGGACAAAACAATATTTACAGGTCAACCCGAGAACCCAAGCCAGCCCGTTTTGACCTGCCACCTGACCCACCCATGTTGCCACCTCGTTCATCTTTTGAAGGAAAATAAATTTGGTATTCTTTAAAAAAACTATAAGAAGCAGCATTGTACCTTCTCAAGAGCATTTGATGCAACAGATGGATCTCGTAATTCCTTCTGTAAAAGTTCAAGACGAGTTCTGAAGACTTTGTTCTGTGTTTCTGACTACAAACAGGAAATTGCATTGATAAAACAGCTCACTGGTCACTCATCAAAAATCTTGTATAAAATAATATAATGTCCATATAATCTCAAGCAACTAATGTTCTTTAAGTTATTATTATGACATAATAGGGTCTGAAGCCTTCAACCTTCATAGTTCATACTTGACTCCTAAGCAGCATGGTTATGTTTGACTTTCTATGTCAGATTTGTTTTTCAACATTAAAATTGATTTAAATTTGCTACAAAGTTTAGACCAGCATTTTGTCAGAATTTAGAAGAATCATCAGTACTGATGCAATTAAAAGTACTGATGCAATTAAAACATTAGGGCTCGAAATAAACCAATCAAAATCAATTCCGAAACCTAATTAAGGACTAAATCATCGAGTGAAATGTAGTGTTTAAACGTATTGGATCATTATTGCTATTTTTTACTACTTAAATTAGTAACACTTCTTATTACTCATAACTTGGATTTTGTTATATACATAAGGGTAGATACTTGTGTGTATACATGTCAGTATGTATGTTGATATTTGTGAGTGTTTGAGTTTTAGTAAGAAGTGTCTCATTGTTTATAAGATATGCACCTTGCATAGTGCCTAGACCTGATGGAGATGCTTCACCCCTTCGGATGTGTGAGATCTCACCAAAGAATAAAATTTAGAGGAAAGCAATATCAAATGAAGTAAAGCCAATTCAGAAATAAAATCAACTAGAATCCACAGGTTAACAAGCACTGATGTTACATGTCTATCACAATTAAAAGGGTACAACACACCTTTTCCAGCATAATTGTAAGGTTTTGGATCTCATTCTTCTTTAATGTGGACAAAACTTGTTCAACATCTTTGAGGTTTGTCCTGAAAAAAAACATGTATCATCTCTGATAGATATTATGCCCTTATATGTATAGAACATGTACATGCATAAGTCAATACACAAAAAGAAAAGAATGATTATAATTTATCAACCCCTAATATAGTGTCACACTGTTCAAATTTCACTAAAAACAATTGTGGAACGTATGTGAACTGGATAAAGGAGATGTTAGATGCTATTGGATTTGACCCCATATGCATTCATATTTTGATAATAGAAAAAAGGAGGGCTAATATTTAAATATGTTTATCATTAATAAGAGATAGGGACATGGAAGATGCATACTTATCAGAATATAGAGGATCCATGGTTTGTTCTTCCACAAGTTCCTCTACAGTATCAAGAATGTTTCCCACCTGCAATCAAACAAAATTTAGAACAATGAAAAACTTAATAATCATATGTTGATCGTCCCATCTTCTCAGTAGAAAACAAGATTTCAAAATTTACAAAGAATAATCTTCTTATCCATATGTCTAGCGGTCTAGCCCTCTTTATATTAATCAGTGAGGCAAGGAAAAACCTAGCCTTTCTTCTTGAGATAATGACATATCTTTATATAACCATTCTCTTACATTTGAAATCATATAGATGAATGCATATGTTCTCATGCCCTTTTTCATAACCAGAAGTATCCATGCTTTACAAGTGAATTTGCATAAACTTTATATTCGTAAACATTTCAGCTTGACATGACAAAAAGCAATATGCTAGAAAGAATACCTTAGTCTCCTGGCACAAAACTTCAAATTCATCCTGTAAAATTGCAATACAAAGCATTAGGCTTTACCATGGTATTCGTAACCTTAAAGTCAATAGGCTATTAAGACAGACTGCCCACGACACACATTGCAATCAAAGCCCTCAGAAAGCCATGATAATGACTGTTTTATAATAAAAAGACTGATATATTTCTAGAACTATTGGTTGTAGCTACAGTACTTAGCTTCTACATGATTATTGTCCTTGTGCCCAAGGTCTTAGAAAGAGTTAATTCCTGTTAGCCCTGTAGTGTATATTGTGCATCTATTCATGTTCTCACCTCAGTAATAAAAACAACTATATCTACTATAATTATTTCCGTCCAACTTTTTTCAGATACGAGAATTGTATGACAGGTCACACATGAGACTCTTCGAGCAACAAGGTAGTTTAAAGATTCATGGGGGGTGAAAGACATCTTACGTTTCAAAAATAAGACTTCCAGTGTTATAAATTTATGACAACCGCATGATGCTTGTGACCATTTCTGAAGTATTAAGCACATTATTCCTCTATTGTCCCTTTAAACATCATTACTTCTTTATAGAATTCTAAGTCAATCTACCCACTAACATATACATGTACGATTACTATTACAAAACCGACCAAGAAGACAAGAATATGGTCAAGTATATAACCAAGGATAAAGGTAGCGCATAAGAAGTGTATACCTCAATATTCTGATGCAAAGCCACAATAACCTGCCAAATTAAAAAGAAAGAGTATTAGCAGTTAGCAGAAAATTGGAGAGAGTTGTAGAATATTATTGAAGCCCTTACTATATTTGTGTATCTTAAGCGTATATGATGTATATATAGAGTAAAATACAAGAAAAACATGTAGTTAAAATTACTTATGGGTTGTAAAGGGGGTGCAACATGAATAGCACCTGAATATATAGCCGATGGAGACTTTCTTGCTCTGCCTGAGTAAATCTTGGAAATGCTTTGCAGAAGTCCTTCAATTTTAAAAGCAAAAGTTGAATAAGTAAACCAACTTCAAATACACAAAAAGAAACCAACACAAACAACTCTTGCTCTTTGATAAAGTTCTTATACAGTATCCGATATAGATTCTTTGATTATTATATCAAAAATATGTTATATTACATGACGTGTTGACAATAAGAACTCAATATGTGCACCTATACATTCATAGGGTAAGACAAAGTGGGTCGATATAAACTTGGTCTTCACTCTTCATCAATGGTTTTGGAAGATGATGGTGATTGATAAGATCGGCCAATTTTGGTTGTCCAACTGTAATTTAGTTTCATCGTGAAAATATAAAATATATGTTGTGATCAAATTATCTAACTTCGTAATCTAGAAGATAAAAACAGTAAAATTTTATCATCATCAGATGATCCATACACATAACACTTGTTATTATTGTTATTCAACGCCTATTTCACATAAAAAAATCTAAAATCTCAAAAAGTAACCCAATTCAGATCCTTTCTGACTTTAATTTTCCATCCATCCAGCTTACACAAAAAATATATCTATTCACTAAAGTTATCAAAGTGTTTTACTCAAAACCCCCAATGTCAAAACCTTTTTAGCGGAAAAGCCAGCAAATCACTTGACTTGTACTACTGATACACACCATATTAAACGGAGATGAGTTATCTACATACACTACAAGAAAAATATTTAATATTCACAATGAAATTTAACTCTTATACTAACACATACTCAGTTATGTTAATAACATGGGGAAATTGATATCTTAAACTTGAGAACACCAAACAGTTGGTAAGATATTGAAATGTTAGGGTTTTGGTGATACAAAATATATAGATATAGATACAGATTACCTGTTTGGAGCAAGTGGTGAGAAGAGCATGTACACCTAGGTTAAACGATCGTTTCAAATCATTTTGTCGAGATCCCGTATAACCTTTCTCCATGTTTCAATGGTGATTTGATTTCTATGTTTCAGAAAGGAGGGATATGAATTGGGAAAGAGGCGGGAGATTCAAAACCCACCTGTGACCCACCGGACCATGTTCATACACATCGGCGGACCTTAGTTGGAATTTTAGGGGTTTTTTTACTCCTTCAAAATTTAGTATTCTTAATGTAAATTTATATTATAAGGAATAAAAAAAAAATTACTCTCTCTCCCAAATTAAATGTTATATATCAGATTTTACGGAGTTTAAGAAATTGCTTTGTCTGTTAGTGAAGATGACTATTTTACCCTTACTTTTTGTAGAGACTCCCATGTATCAGTTTTGAGAAAGAATAAAATGGTAAAGTTAATTTGCTATTTTTGGAAGTGGACATTTATTTTGAGACAAACAAAAAAAGAAAGCAAGACACTTAATTTGAGACGGAGGAAGTATCTTTTATGTTGGCTCATTTAAATATTGAAAAATATATATATTAAAATAATTTTAAGCCTCCAATAAAAGTGTTCAAGATCCGTCACTATCCAACCTAAATAAACTACTACTAAAATGTTATTTTGAAATTTTTTAATATTACTAAATTTAAAAACAAGAGATCCCAACCACATAATCATCAACAAACACACAGTAACAAATATTGAGTTTGACTTTGAAAAAATATGTTTTGAATTGATTTAAAACGGAGATATTCTCAAACATTTTTGGACAAACCATCCACGACTCAACCACGTCAGACCGTAGATCGACAATGGATGTAATAGATATTTTGTTGAACTTTGAAAAGTGTGACTATAAATATCTAGCTCATTTTCAACTTAAAGGTTATCCTCTTTATCTTGTAAAACACATATTTCTCTCAATTAAAAAGTGATAATTTCTTGTATTGTTTATCAATAAGAATGTGTTTGAGAGATTAAGCTTCTAAGAAAATAGTTGATTTATGTAGTGAGGTTATTGAGTTGTAATAATTTGTGCCACTACATCATTGTAGTAAGAGATCCTCAAGAGTGTGTGTGAGGAGGATCTCATATTCTTTCTCTTCCAATTGATTGTGGAAGAAAGTTTGAGTGATTAGTGTCTTCCATTTGTTAGGGGGAGACTCATTAAGTGAGTTATTGGTTATTGTGTTCTTCCAAGAGTGTAAAGAAAAAGAAAGGAGTGTTGTCTTCTATAGTGATAGAAGAAGAAGAGTTTGATGTAGTGACCTCCTTAAGTTGTGTAGGAGGATTACTTGTTGATTAGTTGTCTTCTATTTGTTAGAAGAATACATTGTTGGTATTTGTGTCTTCCTTACTGAAATAGGAAGAATTTGCAATTGGTGTCTAGACTTCTTATTGTATCAGTTAGAGAGTTTGGTTAGGTGATCTTCTTTTAGTTAAAGAAGATTAGTTATTGTGTTCTTCTTGAACAAGAAACAATATTTTTGATGGTTTTCAGTCTTACCGGTGAAAAGGATTGAATCATAGTGGAAATATTCTATCTAACTTCAATTATAACAAGATACTGATATTGTAAATCCAAACCGATCACATTTTGTCTCCACTCTCCACGTTTATATTGTAAATCCTAAATTCGGTTTAATATAATAGTTAATGTTTTTTTAGTGGATAGTGTTTAATTATGTAAATGAAAAAAAGAAAAAAGAAAGTGTACTTGTAAAAGTTTATAATTATTGTGCAGCCCCTCTGTTTGCAGTCTTATAATTTGTTGTCCGTAGCGATGAAGACCAAATGTTGAACACGAGAGTTGTAGTACACGTTTCAAGGTTTTCAGGGATATAAGATTTGTCCAAAACTAATATCATATGAAGAAGTTTTAGTGGTTTGAAGTTGGCTGCAGATTCATTTTTAGTGCTGTCAAAATATTAACCAAGTTTGACTCTGAGTTGACCAGGTTTGACCACGAATATAAATAGCCAAACACTCATTCTTCTTGTCATTTTTAACAATAAGAACCCATGAAAGTTAGTGTGTGAAGCTATAGTGAGATTAGTGTGTTTAAACACTAAAAGGGGAGAATCAAAAGGGGAATTAAGCATTCTCATCCTCAAGCTTGAAAATTCAAGGTATTAAGTTAGACTCTCTCTTCATATGGTTGAAAATCCTTGATTTTGAACACATCTCTTAAGCCCTAAAATCACTAAGAGTCTTGCATGTTTGAAATTAAGGGTTATGTTAGTAGGATGAGCTTGTTCAAGCATTTAGCAAGTTGTAGATATCGTAATTATAGATTGTTGATGATGAAGTTAAGGCAGGAACAATCAAAAATTGAGGAAAGAATATCTTCTATTTTCAAAACCCCAAGAATTTCCAAAATTACAGCTCACCTGGACGGGTGATTAAACCATGAAGTTTCTGTGACCTTTTCTCTAGGATGGATCAACTTTACTCGGCTAAACAACAAGCCTCCCGAACGGGTGAGGCTTCACCCGTACGAGTGAAGAGTATTTTCTGTCAGTTTTCTAGTTTGTTTGTTGTTGATACACTTAACACGTATGCTCATTCAAACATGTATTAAAAGTGACCTAGAACTAGTTATCTAAGAATAGTGTTGATCCACGGAAAGGAGTGATCTTTTCCAATTTAGTATTCAATGATTCCCATACTTCTACACAAACTGGTAGATCTTAATTATAGCATGTCTAAGGTATGATATCATTATGAAAACCCGTATAAGATTAAAAGTTGGATAAGACATACTAGTCTCAAAGTAAGAAATATAGAATGTTTGGAATAATGTTTGGATTCTAAACCCACCTGTTTGAGATAACTTGGACATATTTGGAGGCTAGAGTGGCAAGTGGACAAACAACTAACCTAACTTTTCGAAGTGAGTACAGGAGAAACTTTTCCCACTTTGGGGTATATAGCTTACTCTAGACAAATTCATGTTCTCAAGTAAATTTTGTAAGTTGAATGATTATGGTCATGAAGTGTCTTCAAGAGTATGTTAGTTTAACCCAAGTGCTATATGGAGGACAAGGTATGTAGAATGTTCTTCTAATTGTGAAAGTTTATATATATTGCATATACATTTCATGACACTTATGTGTAATGGAAATGGTAAAGGAAAAAAAATTAATAATAATGTTCATGCATACATAGTTTGCGATTGCATAAGAGTCATGTTGAAAAAGGGTATAGACCAAAAGGTTCCTTAATTGAAACAAATGCACTACTGGGATTGGTACCTCCAATTCATAAAGTAGTGGCCAAGCTACCATACCGAACGGATTTTTATTCTTTCGGGATGGTAATGACGAGTGGCGACCTTAAGCAGCTATGATAATGACGATTGGCGGTTGTAAGCAGCCATGGAGTGGTATATAACCACCAGAATTTAAGTACTTATGAGATAACATGTCGGAATCGTCCGACAAGGTAAAAGTTAAGTGTCATCATGCATTACATCCATTACATCCAATATGTATTATGACTAAAGTGAAGTTTTGTTAAAAATATATATATTGAATGTTTATGAGTCTAAAACCCATGTAGCTCACTAGACATTTTCGTCTAACCTATTTTATTTAATGTCATGTCTTCCGAGTTCAGGATCAAGAGTGCAGAAGGTAGGATCTCTAGGAGAGGATCCTTTTTGTAAAGATTAGAAGACATACTTAACTCTCGATCCTATTTACTTTTACTATGGTTGTAATAGTACAAAGTTGTAACACCCTCATGATGCATGTACAATTTGGGAACAAGCGTTTTTGTTAAACCATATTTTGTAATACATGACTTGAAGTCATGTAAATGTTTTGAAAACCATAGTAAATACCCTTATGAAAAGTGAGGTGTTACAATATGCGTTCAAATTATTAATACTTTCTCGAGGCTTACAGGGGATTGAGATTATTGTTTTGATATCTCCATTCCTTATGAATAAAATGCCCCATTTGACAACTAAAGATATGTGAGAATTATTGAAAAATAAATCTCCTAGAATCCCTTAAAATAAAATTTTATTCAAGTAGCTTTTAAAATGAAACCCTACCCACAATCTTCAGTTGACAGCTTTAGCTCCAGCAACCAGCTTCGGCTAGTTTGTTAAGTGTTTAGCACACTTACAACTGAACTATTTCATGGTGGAGTCCCAAAAAAATATTTTTGAATTCTACTGGCATCCTTCTGATTATTCAAAACTTAAATGGAATCTTTATTATTTATTTTCTCCAATTATAAGACTTCAATGTGACTTGTAGGTATACAGATTAGTTATCCCATTGTTGAAGTCGATAATGTTACTGCTTTCTTTTGGTTATTTTCTTTCTATTAGGTTGAGCAATGATTTGTAGCCTAACAATTAACAACCACATATAACGAGATCTAAATTCTCATTGTCAAATGACTATGTCATTTATGTCCATTAAATTTCATCCGCGGGAAAATGTACTAGTATCATACTTTTAGTTTGGCAATCCTTTGGAAGTTTTTGTTGATTCTTTTATCTTTGTTCTATGTTTTCCATATTTAGGATCAAAGTGGCACAAGTTCTCAAGAGGACCCTAAAAACAACTTGAATAAGTGCTTTTCAAAATACAAGGATGGTTGCGATTATGGTAAAGTGCCAAATCAGTGTGGAGAAATAGTGGCTAAAGATGTGAAAATGTTCATGTATGGGGAGTTGAAACTTGCCAAAGGAAACTTTAGGGCTAACTCATGCTTGGGCATGGGATATATAGAAAAGTGTACAAAGGGTCGTGATGCAGCAAGAGGTTCAGTCACTCATGCTTTTAATAAAACACAGCAGTGTTGCTATCAAATAAAATGAAGTCACTGGAAGATAATAAGAATAATCAGTCTACATGAGCACGTTAACTCACATTGAGTAAAGAATATTATTATTCCTCTAACAACTTTAACAATAAACAAGTTTCAAGACTCGCTAAGTATTATACAAGCTGGTGTGAGGTCTTTGATCAAAATGCGTCAGCAACATCCAAAGATAAATTCAAGTGATGGAACGTGTGCCATCAAGCTTGATTGTGATTGTAGAAAATCCAACACACGCAAAGAGCCTGCTCAAGAATAGGGACCACAAAATTCCTCTAACCATTTACTGTTAAGTTCCGCTCTTATGTACGTCCCACCTTAAGGGGAACCTCTTCAATAGAAGAAATGGGTGCTTACTAAAAGAGTTCTCCACTACGATATATTGCTTTGATGTTTTTACAACTATCTTTTTTGAAGTAGATAGTTCATAGTGCTCATTCTATCTATACAGGGAAGAGAGCGTAACCATTCACACAGTGACACGTATCATTCTATTGTCCCAGGTTTAATGAGATATTTAAGGGAATATTTTGGCTATAAATAGAGTGACATATTGTACTTAGAAGTCGCCGTTTTTGTATTAAGTTTGTCTAACTACAAATACGTATTAACGAGTAATAGTGTAGTTTGTTTGTTAGCTACTCTTCTACTTCGGCTAGTGTAATAGTTAGCATCTATTGATTTTATTTTGCTTTGACTTAATTATTCCGCAATCAATGTTTGATGTAATTTGTTATTAATAAATTCACATTTAAAACTAACCATTGCATACTCTGTTATTGGATTATGCACTCATTATTCGTATTTTGTTTTAATCTTCAAGTTATATAAAACTGTTAAATGATTGCTTAAAGTTTCTAATAATCAAATTAAAATAAGTAGTTGTATTTGATTGTAACTCTAAGACACTTAGACTACTCCAATCGGTAGTCTTTGGCGAGCTAGATCACGAGGAAATATATTAAACAAATAAAAGTGATGGCAGCCTAGGTCACCATGCTGACCAAGATCGCAAGCATAGGTCGTGTAGATTTTTTTTGTTTTTAATATTTTTTAATACCTTTAATAGAATAAAAATTAACAATAGTTTATATTTATTTAATAAAATAAATTATTTATTTATTCAAGATATATCATTTTGTTATTTTGTGACACATGTAATATTTTTAGTGGTTGGTTTGTACTTTTTTCGATAATATTTGTTAAATAAATATTTTTTATAATTTTATAATTTTAATAGAATAGAAATTAAAAATAAATTATATTTATTTATTAAAATATTAGGTTGAGTTGGGTTGCTAATGTGTGTGAAAGTTTAAGTTAGATTAGATTGTATAGATAATAGATAGAGAAATTAATTTTTTAATAAAGAAAGTAAGTTAAGCTTAGGTTGGATTGCTGATGGGATAATCTTAATTATATAAATGATTATTGGGATGAATAGTAACATTATATGTGTTTCTTAGCTGATAACAATTTATATTTTGACATGACGTCTTGATCTGAAAGCCCATAACCTTTCCTCCGCCATCGTAGCCGCTGTCCTCCGCCGTCCAATGTCGTTCGTTTCTGTCTCCGCCGTCCTCTACTGTTTCCCACGTGCTCCACCCACCCGTTTTGCCACCGTTAGGGACTGAGATTATCAATTGGTCAGAGTACAAGTTTCACCGACAATGCAGAAAATACACAATACATACTCTCAAATTTCATATCTGTTTTGCCTCAAGCTTCCATTTAAGCAGGTAAACTGTAGTAAATCATTGTGCAAATTCATGAGTAGTTCCCGCGTATATTGATCTCCATATATAATCACTTCATTCATACTTCCAAATTTCATGCAGTTTCGTGTAACAATTAGGGTATACCGGTTCAGTTTCGAGATTCTCTGTATTTAGTTAATTTCTATTAATTAAATACTATATATTATAAATATAGTAAATATTATACTATAATTGATACTGATTTATTAGGTTAAAGTGTGATGGGGGAGAATTGTAAGAAGTATGGAGTTCCTTTCTATGGTGCTTCATTTGTACCACAAAATGCACTTATATCATCTGATACTGATCCTAACGAAGAACACGAGGTGTTGGTAATGGATCACATTATGTGATTTTTTCCGGTGGTGGTGGCCAAGGTCGAAGTGGCATCCCTAATGCTCTGGTTGTCTCGCTTGTCAGTTCTGCATCGAATTCGCTATCTAGTGAGCCTGTGAATTTCCAATTTTGTATCCTCTGTAGATATACATACATGTAAATACTTACAAGGTGAAGTATCAAATTACCGATCGGATGTTGGTGATCACACTTTATTTAAAACTAAGAAATTAGATAGGTTAGTTCATAGAAGTCAGCTTTGGAGTTTGGTGTACTGATACCTGCTAATAGATATCCAATTTACCAACTTTTTTTTTTAATAGGGTTTTACTTTGTGTTATTTCAAATGTATGGATAGCTAAAAGAGTACTTTGACCACACACGTGAAAGCTCTATCAATAAAGTTAGCTTGTTCTAACTAGAGATGGTTGATCCATTTGTCTGAGAACTCTTGTTAATTCAGTATCCTTTCCCCCTATCAGAATTGACATATTATTGAAGGCATTGAGTAATCAATGGCTATGATTACAAGCTAATAGATGGTTTTACCATAAAGGAGGAGAATTTTCAAGTGGTGAATGTATTCTTAAATAGTTAAATGTGAAAGCCATTTGCGTGTTCTTGAGGGATCGACACTGTGTGTGTATGTGTAGAGAAAATGCTCAACACAGGGACACAAGAGCAACAAAATATGATTACATTATATACAAGTTGAATGTATACTTATGGTTTAATGGCATGCTGTGAATAAATTGCTTGGGACTATTAGCTCCCCTATCATGTGAGCAAGATAAATATTGACTAGCTAACCTTCTCGTTATCTAATAATTTCTCAAACTGTCAGTACATTTGTAGAGTATGTTCATACATGTGTAATCGTGTTCTTACTTTCGTCTTTATATAAGATGGAACAACTTGAAACTGGTGATGATCTACCCTACAGAATGGCTGTTCACCCTGGAGGAGGTGGTGGAATATGTTCATTGTTAAAAAGTTGCAGGTAATTCTTAACTCTGGGGGCATGGGTCCTATAGAGCAACCAACTACTTGAACTTATTTATTTTTCTTTTCAAAAATATGCCAGTTTGACCCGAGCCCATTTTGACCCGAACCCACTTTGACCCGAACCGGTTGTGACCCAAACCCGTTTTGACCTGGCTGCCCACGCAACCCTCTCGTCCGTTTTGCCACCGTTACTTGATACAATTACAAGTTTATCATTACACTGAAACTTTGGATTTCAAGTGTATTGTAAACAAGTCTCAACACTTGATCAAGCATGGATAGTGATTCACTGCTTTTCCTGATACACTCATACCCTTTTCGGTTTTATCAGCATGCACGAAATATAAATTTACAGGACTTTACAGCCAAGCTGTCAGATTATGACATCACTATATTGGTACACGGTCATAATCCTGAATACTCTCAGAAATACAATAATGGTCTTGTTGATGGTGATTATTATCCTGGGTCCAATAAGTTACCTTAACCCCCTTGTTCATTCCATTTCTAGTCTAATTCCTGTCATACTTTTTATTTTGCCAACAATATCTTATGTCAAAGCCGCTTCGACTACAGATCAACTGCTACGGTTTGAGTTGTATTTGCAGAGGTGCTAACTGGGGAACAAATCTGTAGCAAAAGCAAATCAGAGAAGATAGATCAATTGTGGCACTAACGTGGAAAAAAGTCTCTACCAACACTTGGGCACTGCATCACTTTTAAGTTAACTTAACATTTGTCATAACTTGAAACATATCCATTACGGCAATCATTTTGAACATATCTTTCACAATATCCCTAAAACAAAAGTGAACAAGTGCTTGTAAAAAGCATTATAAACTTCATAGCTGTAAAATGTCTAACTCGGTGCCAAACTATCAAAGGTAAAGCGACGAACAAAACTTGATCCAAGATAAAACCATAACCAACCGACAAGTAAATGCAACTCGCTAAACTGAGATCACAATCTTCTTCCTCTTCTACCACCCTTTCTACGAGTGCTATCCGTTGGAATTGGGGTAACATCCTCTGCAACAAGAAAACAAATGGAACCATAAGACATACTAAATATTTACCACCATAACATAAAACCAAAGCAAAGTGGCTTTATTACTTGATCAAATATGGTTTTAATTTTGAAGATAAAAATCATCAGTTGCAAAATGCAAAAGAGGACTTTATGAATACACGAATAATATTAGACTATATGTCAAGTCTAATTGTTATTTTTACTTGAATACTTCTCCATCATTTATCTTAAATCGATCAACTGAAAACTACGAAGTTGTTGGCATTTTCACAATAGTGATGGTTTAGAGGGAAAAAATGATGGTTTGAAAAATCACTGACTCTTAGAAATTGGAGATTTTTGCTTTTAATGTAAGCCAAAGAAAATGTGTCATTTACCTTAAACATACCAAAAAAAATATTATTATAGGAAAAAACATAATGCCTTCAGAATGAAAAAAGAGTATATAGAACCAATGTGTACCAATTCGGCCAATTTTCATGCCAGAACGAGCAAGAGCTCTAAGAGCTGACTGTGCACCGGGTCCAGGTGTCTTGGTCTTATTACCTCCGGTAGCCCGCAATTTTATGTGAAGAGCGTTGATGCCAAGTTCCTGCCAACAATTTCAAATGCTCTCAACAAAACAAGAAACCATAAGGTGACAGTTATCATCTCTAAAAACAAAGAAATTGTGTATGAAAATAAAGACCATCAAACCTTGCATCGCTGGGAGACATCTTGTGCAGCAAGCATAGCAGCATAAGGAGAAGATTCGTCCCTGTCAGCCTTCACCTTCATCCCACCTAGTGTCAACATTTTACAAATGAAGTAAAAATTAGAAAGCAAACTATCGTAATGTCAGAAGGAAAATCAGGAAAAACACATCCCAGTTTGACGATTTCCATAAAAAAATATCCAAACAAAAACATTTAACATAATCTTCTGAAATTTATTACTCTGCTTAATATAAGTGATCAGCTTCTAAGTGCATATATTTACTAAAACCTTAATCCGTTACATCAATGATAAAAGAAACACTACTAAAGTAGTCTTTTACTCGTAGCAGAAAACTTCAACGTCAAAGTACGTAAGACTGCAAGTCAACATATGTGTAGTCGTTTTTAGATATTTCGCCTACGCTCTTTAAATGACAGTTGCTATATATCATAAAACCTAAAGAATCAAACTTTATATGAAAGCTACTAAATTATGATATACCTGTAATTCGGACCATAGTTTCTCTTCCAGAGATATCAGTCACGTGCTACAGTATACACGAAACAAGTAAACATAAGCAAATCACTATAAACACGGAGAACAAAAAGTAAAAATAAATAAATACTTACAATGAATGTGTCATTGAAAGATGCAAAAATGTGTGCAACTCCAAAAACAAGCTCTCCCTCACGAGTAGCAGGTCCAAGTGTCACATTTTCTTCCTTTGGCTCCCTAACCTTTCTCTTCGACTATCATTCAAATTTAATAAAAAATAATCCATAATTAAATTTTATTCATCCACAAGTAATCTACCTAACAGCATTTTACATTACTGATATTAAAATAAGTTCATCATTGGAACTATAATTAACAAAGTTCGTATACGGATGCATTTCTACGACAACCTCATATCAATTATCAAAAGTAATTAAGTCAACAGTAGCATTGTTATATCATCTATCTATTCGTATATATATATATAAGCAATCACTTATTTCAAAACTCAACTAATAACAAGAGCTTTTAATATCATTAGAAAGCAATTATAACAATTCGCAAAGTACACTACAAAGATGTTAAATTATAAAAGCATTACGAAACATAGATACATTACCATGTTGCGGCGTTCTTCTACGGATCAAAATTGGTACAACGGCGTTCGTTAGTGCAAATAGGTGGATGATACGTGAATTTGCAGGATTAGGGTTTCAGCGTGTTTAGTTTTCAACCACAGTACCACACTATGGGTTGCTTGAATCATTTTTGGGCCCAGTTGTTTACTGTCCGAAAAATAGAATGAAAGTTTAGCCCAGCCCAAACTTTTCCTACAAAATTATAAATATATATTCGTATTAAGATTAAGATATGATTTTCACAAGATTACTGTAATTGGCTCAAAACTAATGTTTTTCTTTAATGATATTGTAACTGAATCGAGTCGAGTATTAAGAAATTTTGGTTCAACTTGTTTAACAATTATTTGGCTCAAGCTTGACTTAAATTCAATTAAATTTTTGAAATGGTGTTCAAGTTTGAGTCTGAACATTTAATTACCGTTCGAATTTGAACTTGATAACCGTTTAAGTTTCTGATAAAAATAGTTTATTTTTAGAAAAACGATGTCTCATGCACCCAGTTACAGATATACACATTTTCTAATGAATATATATATGTCCATCGTTGGACTTGGATTTACAACCTTCTTATTAAGGGTCACTTCGATATTGTTAGGTCAATGGTCCTTCACTTTGTGATAAATTTATTTACAAATTAGCTTTTAAACTAAAGATGTTTGTTGTAAGCTCAATATTTAATGGCTCACTTAGTAGCCCAGATAAGCTTGTTAGAAAGTATAAAAATGTGTTTTAAACTTGAATTAAAGTTTATAAGACACACTTGCAACAATTAATTAAACTTGACATGTATTGAGCGTTAATTGATTATCAAATCAAAAGTCAATAAGAAAGTATGTAAGCCGATACTCTAGTCTTTGTATTAATATTGTTTTCCTTATATACAAATTATTTCACTCATCAAATGTGTAATGGAAAAAAGAAAAAAAAAATAGTTTATTATTTCATCTCACATGGAAAGAGGAGAAAAATACGTACTTAAATGAATGAAAGGAACTATAAAAGTAAAACCCTATAAATAAAAATGTACGCTTAACGTAAGTGTCTGCTAGTACAAATTTGATTGGATTTTACTATAAAGTAAAATCTTATTACTACTATTTGCTAATTAAAACATAAAATTAATATGATAGTTCAATTTGTTGAACTTGTTTGACTCGATTAGCTTAATATTATCTCATTTTTCATTTATTACGTAGTTGTATAATTATTTTATTTTATTTATAATTAGTTTAAATTGAGTAATGGAACCTCTAATATAATATAATTTAAATGCAATTTTAAAGATAATTCATATTTTTTATGATTTGGGTAAAGGATTAAACTCATTCTTTTAGTGATCTCATGACTTATGTATTTATAAAAAATAACGCAATAAAACCCGTTAGTAAGTTATAATATTTGATACGAACACTTTTATTAAGAAAGAAGTTTTGATGCATAAAATGTCACATTTTGTATCTTTCGAAGTTCTATTAATCTGATGAATACGTTTAATATCCTTCTGACACATAAGGTATTAAAGGGCGAATTAGACAATCCAATGAGATGGATTTAAAAGATACTGGTGAAGCATACTAAGGTTACTTGGACGTTAATATATTAGTTTTAAATTATATATAAATATATATATTAATATCTATTTCTAAATCTATATCTATAACCCTTATTAAATATTTAACATACTCTTTCTCAATCTTTAAAAAAAAAATATATCAGAAATTACCATTTTATCCTTCCACTTATCCTTTCACTTATTAATTATATAAATCAGTCAATTAATATTATATTTCACATAATACATTTAAATATCTTTTTTCTTCTTTTATATTACAATATTGAATTTTCAATTACAATAATTTAAACTATTATAAAAAATTATTTTCTCTAAAGAAGTATCAATTATTATTGCATTCAGATACCATTAAACATTTATCTCTCGATATCAACATGTGAAATCTTTACCCGCTGTTGTGCGCGAAATTTGACGCTAGTATATATATATATATATGGAGTGGGTTTAAGGAGGAAAGAAAAATTGGTGGAGAAAGGGGAGAAAGATTCGTTTAACCTTTTGATTCAACAAATTAACTATTTGATTCATCAAATTAACCATTTGATTCAAGAAAAGTGTTTATTAATGAAAATATTTTTTGAATCATAGATAAGTATTTATTGAATTACATAAAGCATTTTTTTACAATCATATTTATTTTTGTTGCTGAATCATACTTATTTTTTATTTATAATTTTTCTTTCTCCTCTTTCACCCCAAAAATTTTATTGTTTTTAGATCTTGTTACTATATATATATATACATATATACATGGGGATGATCTATAGGGAAGGGGGGAAGCAAATATGGGTCGTCCGTTAGCATTCATCACGGTGAATGTTAATTAACATTCACCATGAAAAATGTTAACAGACGACCCATATTTATTTTCCCCTTCCCTCAAAATTAGCTCTTCCCTTTGAATCATCCCTATATATCTATACTCCCTTATAAAGAGTTTGCCCATTTTCTTTGAAAATTTAAACTTTTAAAGATGCGAAATGTCTATTATACCCTTATTGTTGACTTAATATATATGGAAACTAATAAAACATTAAATAATTAAATATATACCAATTATAATTGAACAATTGTTAAAACAATTTTATCATTATTCGACCACTACAAGCGACTATCACCGTCTACTACTGTTACGCTTTTATTATTTGTTACCGCTGCATTGCGCAGGTAATTTACTAGTATATATATATATATATAAATATATATATATATATTATATAGGAGTATAAATGCAAGTTTAAGTAACCTAATTATGATCTTATTAATTAGTATCATAATTATTTCATGAAACTCAAACTAGAACTCATGACGTAAATATGCAAAACTCAATTGTCATCTTCTAGGTTATCAACATCTATTCCATAAAATTATTCAACCATTTTTAATCATCAATAATTATTTTATGAAAAGTAAAACTCAATTATGATCTTAAAACTCAAGTTTTATATATATTAAAATTAAGATTAAGATTGAGATATGATTAAGATTAAGATAATATAAAACTAAGATTAAGATTGATGTCACCTAATATCGCTATCATCCCGTTGCATTGCACGGGTACAAATATTAGTATTAGTATATATATTATATAAAACATTTTGGTGTTCTATATTTAGAAACTCTTAACATTAAGACATAAAATTTTTCAATTTAACTTATGAAAAATTTCATATTATAACAATCTTATAAGTTTCACTATTCACCACCATATTCTGAGTTCTCAAATCTACATATGAGCAAACTATCTTTATTTTTTGTGGCAAAAATTGATAACCGGCAAACCAGACCGACTCATAATCGACTGCCTATTCATAATGTTAAGGGGATGTACCTGACTAATGCAGTGACTGTGGCTATGGGGGTACAAGGGCATGAACCCATAACCTTGTATTTTTTGTAGCAAATGTGCCACAACTCATTAACAATTGAGTTATGCACCATTGACCAAACTATCGTTATTAAGTTATCATTATGTATAATCCGTAAATAAAAACTATAATATATAATTATTGTATAGTTACTCATTTTTTATAATAAAGTATCGTATTATAATGTATAGCACAAATATTACTATTATAAAGTATATTATAATTGTTATTTATTTATTATATTTTATACATATTATATATATTATTGTATAGTCGTGAAACAACCCCGAATAATCTACATCTACATGTATATAAATTAGTTAAACAATATAAACATTATTTTCAACTATCTCCAATCTAATCGAATCTAATCTAATATCTATCTACTAGATTTACACCCATGTATTATAAAGGTCGTGTTGGTAATTGTGGTATAATCATCAAAATAAAATAAAAAAAGTTAGAAGTATTAATACTAAGTCCTACAATTTACCTCAATTAGTGAAAACTTTTATTTTATACTTTTCTAATGTCCTTGAGAGTTCTTTATTCCTTGATGAGAGTGACAAAATTGTTAAAACTTTTTGAGTCGGTTAAAAGACTTGTAATAAACATGATTTTCTTATGGTTATGATGTTATCATGTCCTTAATTTTAATCAATATGATAAAGTTAAACAGTGTTATTAGTCAATTGATGACATCATCAACTGATTCTTAAATTTGTTTTTTAATCATGATTTATGATCTTATCATATCTTTAGTTTTAATCAATTTAATAAAGTCACACAATTTTATTTGTCATTTAAATTTGTGATGATATCATCAACTAATTCCTATATTATATTTAAGATCTATTGTAATATTATAATAGATCTTAATCTTAAATATAATATAAGAAGCGGACGATGACATCATCAAATATTCAATTGACCAATAAAATTTTTTAATTTTGTTAAATTGAGTAAAACTATGGATTTGATGACTTAATCATTTAATTTAAAATATAAATAATATAACATGTAATTATATTTAGTATGTATCATGTATTAGTAATTGGTATTTGACTATGCATTATTGACCTTTTAGATATAACATGTAAAGATAATCAGTACCAAACATTATACAACAATTCAATCTTTTAAGTCTCTTTTATCGGTATTATTATATTCAGAAACTATGTAAATATACTATCCATACTCAAATTTCTCCAAGTCTCATTTAATAAAGTTACCTTTTGTTACCTTTTAAGTAATATTTGGACTCAACTTTTATTTTGATTTTCTTCCTTACCATCACTTAGGGTCTTTAATTTTATTAATAGTACCAAATTGAATGCATACTCCACTTTTGTGGAAAATAGGTAGTCGAGATTTGTGTTTAGTATTTGTATTTGGTTTTATTTAGGGATTTGGATAAGCTTATAAGTAAACTCATGGTAGGATGGTACATATTAACATGTTTACCAACTGAAAGAAATAATAAAAACTAAAATCAAAGTCAAGAATTGGGTGAGCCTAGGAGAGCAAAGATAAAATAAAATAAAAGAGAGCCGAAGTATATGCGTAATGTGTAAGCTGATAAGGATAAGGATAATAATTAATCTAAGAAAAATTTTCAGTATATTAGTTTGATTTAGTTCATGATCGTTAGATGTATCCAAAATTCATGTCGTGACAAAACGAATAAGATGTGATTTTCATTTGACAATTAAATTGATTTGCATTTATTCTATAAATTGTTGCTTACACAATTATTTATTAAATCATACATGTTATGATATATTGTGAATACAGATAATATGTTACTAAAATTTTTGATTATTCATTTTTTCAACAATTATAAAACAAATGAGGAAACAAAAAGCGAACTACGTATAAAAGCAAACAACGAGTTTGACATCAAAAGAAAAAATATCAAAAATAATTATGTGTAAAATAACATTCTCGGTTTTACCATAAAAAATGGACTATTGTAAAAACAAATTGAAACTGATTTAAAAAAAAATGATTGAAATAGATACTTTGATTAAATAATTATTGATTATGTTACAAAGTGGAATTGAAAATTGTTAACGATTATTACAAATGTTTTTGCAACAAAATTTTATGATTCTTTTTACGTGAAAATAGTAAGTCTTATAAGACTTTCAAGTGACCTAAAATATTCTATAATATTTTTTGCAACCCAAAATAGTAAATGCAATTTATTTTAAAAATAATTTATTAGATTCATATGTATTCAATTTTGATTATTTCAGATCCTGCTACGTAACGTATACTTGCTAATTTCTATATTTTATATCATGACACTAACTTTTGTTAAATTAGCATAAGTGTTTTTACGAATTATTAACAATAATGTTATTATTTATTTCAATTAGTCATTTAATTGTTAGTTAGCTTATTATGTGTTTATTAGTGAGTTAACTTTTTACTTATAATTTACATAGTGTTTTTTTGTTCTTTCTTTTTCTATTCCTTTTTAATATATTTTTTTAAGTTGAAAGCATTATTTTTAAGTATGAAAATCTGTCATTTACATCGTAGCGATGGTGAAAATATATGATTTAATGTTTTTGTTAATGACTTTCTAATAGTGAGCTTATTAATTATCAAACAAAGATCAAAAGTTAACATGTAAAATATAACTATATACATGTTCAATATTCATAAATCTATCTTTTAGTTAACATCCAATAAAAAAATCGACTAAATTGGTGTCTTAGTCTCCTTCATAGTCTGATCACATAATATGTTGATATTTTAAAACTTCATTGCATTTATTTAAATTTATAAATTTTGAATTTTACTGCATACATTATTTACTATAATAATAAAAATTAAAAAAGCATTTAATAACATGTATATACATACGAATTTTACGAATTTTAAAGTCAGTAGCAATATGTAAATAAAGTAATACGGATATCGAGATTTAGAATAGAAAGAAGCATCAAGCATGTGAGAGAGTCCAAACGGGTTACGGTGTGAAAGGCGCAAATTTTAGTGGAACAAACGCTGAATTTTTTTTACACAAACATACATATCCATTTTTACATACATACATATACATATACATACATCAACAAGGCAGTCAATGTCCAATGAATAACTGTCTTCCATTTCGGCGGCCCCCGTTTCTCACCTCCTTCCTTTCTTCCCTCATTTAACTTTAATACTATTTTCCTAATTGACGTTTTCTCAATTTGCCCCAAAATTAATCTTTCATCGAATTACAAGATCTTGATCAATTATATCACTTGATGACCTAATCAAGTTTCATTGGCTGTAAGTTTGCTTAGATAGATACATATCTATATCTATTTCTATATATATATATGATATAATCTGAATAATAAAGTGTTTGTGTAGACTTTAGCTTTAGTGTGAGATCTGACTGATTAGTTCATGGCGGATGGTCGTCGTTACGCGCTTGGTGCTCAATTAGGTCAGTTTGACTTCGATTATTGTTCGTAATCGTTATTTTGTTTACTCGTTTCTTTGGTTTTTTACCTTTTTTTCAAGAATTAGGGTTTATGGAATCTTGTTGTTATTAAACTCATATGCAGGTGTATCTATATTATGTATATGTATTATGTGTCTGATTGCATGATGTTTTGGAGTACATATAGTAGTTAAGAGTAGTGAAGTGGTTAGGGAGTATTGGATTAACAAAGGAGCTGTTTGATTTGCAATTCTAATGCTGTTTGTAACCAGGATCTTTTTTAATGGTGCATGAATAATTTAGAATCTTTGAAGTGTGAAAAGTGTCACTTAGATTTGCTTGAAGGACTTTGTTTTTGTTTGATTCTGTTTCAAACATTAGATTTCTAGGTTAGCAAAGTAAATTGCTCACAGGTGTAAGTTAGAATTTTAAATTTAGGTGAGGAATGTAATTGGCTTTATAGTATCTTGCTGCCGTAGTTAAAATCTATTTCATTAGCGGTGATAAGATTCTTCTCTTAAAGTTATTGTTTTTTAATTCTCTTTTTGTTTCTTGCATTTTTGTTTACTTGCCAATGTTGACCAAGTTAGTGGTTAATAGCAGATATTGAGCAAATACTTGCAGAAGCACAGCATCGTTGGCTTCGACCTGCTGAGATATGTGAAATTCTTCGAAATTATACGAAGTTTCGGATTGCCACAGAGCCTGGAAATAGGCCTCCAAGTAAGATTACTAAAAGCATGTGGCTTATTCTACTGAATACTGTTGCACACAAAACTCATAATAATATTTTCTTGAGTTCACGTGTACATGGTTTCACTGCCAATCTTACATTTTCTATGTTCTTTCGGCTGTTATTTCTATAAGATTTAGTTTTTTTTATTGTTTTGCTTAATGATTTACTCATGATGTGTATGCCTTCTTTCAGATGGTTCACTTTTTTTGTTTGACCGGAAGGTGTTAAGGTATTTTAGAAAAGATGGACATAACTGGAGGAAGAAAAAAGATGGGAAAACAGTTAAGGAAGCTCATGAAAGGCTCAAAGTAAGTGTTAGGAGCAAACTCTCACTTCATATTCAATATTTAACGATCCTCATTTTTCAATGCTGCTTTTTTTTCTTTGATTTTTTAATTTCTGAAGGATTCAATATTCCTGAAAATTTCATTTGGTTCCACAATAATGTATTTTGACCAAATATTGTGCAGGCTGGAAGCATTGATGTGTTACATTGTTACTATGCTCATGGAGAAGATAACGAAAATTTTCAGAGGCGTAGCTATTGGTTGCTTGAAGAGTGAGTAGAGTGTTTTATCTGCGTGTGTGTGCATGTGTGTTTTAATTAAAGAAAAATTATATACAAAGATAAATTGAGAAGAATAAACTGTAATAGAAAATGAAGAGCATACAATAGTCTTGATAACATACTAGTTGCCGCTTTTCCTGCTTGTTGTTACCGCATGTTTCTTGACATATCTTTAAACTAAAAGTTAGAAGACTGAATGTTCACCTATATTTGAAATATAATTGATTGGAACTTTGATAATTTAAACTCATCTACATTCATGATTATTTATATATGTAGATACACTCACGACAATCAATATCTGTATTCTTTTGTGAAAAATATGCTTGTGACTAGTACACATAATAGTTTCTTGTCTCAAAAGGCTTCCTTTTAAAGTATGCCAACTGTCCTCTTATACGTTAATTGCTGCTGCAGGGAGCTATCAAATATTGTCCTAGTCCACTACCGTGAAGTAAAGGTTGGTGCATTGTTAACATTTCTTTTGTTCTGTTTAATTGTTTTTAAAAGTTTCTAGCCGTTTTAGGTACAATGTCACTTATACATCTACATGATTTTCCTTCTGTAAATATTAAAAGAGGCAGTTCCATTTTCAGGATGTGTCAAATTATCAAGATATTCCCACTCTTTTCCAAAGTTTCAGTTGAAAATGGTCTCCTATTACTAATCATTACTAACATTGATAACCATGATTTTGGTCCACTTGGATTTCTCTGTTTTGTCTTTATTGAAGGGAATGTTCTATATCAACTAGTATTCAAATTTCAAACACTTCCATTAATAACACTTCCATTAATGTCTAATTAACAGTTGCATTTCTTTTCGGATGGAGCTACTAGTAGTATGAAGCTATAATGTTTGACATATTGTTTGGCCTAAGTTTGCACCTTGGTTCAAAAAGGCACTAGGCGATCCGAGGCGCTAAGTTCCCGACGGCAGAGGCGCTAGGCCCTAAGGCGAGAGCCTCACGTAAATAAAACACATATACTACATAAAATAGTTTTAAGTTGACTGCAGGTCCAAAGTAAAAAGAAGTAAAAAAAAGTCAACAAATCCAAGGTGCTAAGCGCTAAGGCGAGAGCCTAGGCGCCACTTTAGTGCGCCTTACGTCGTATTATCGACTAGAGTAACTCTGAGGCGCCATACCTAGAGCCTCAAGGCACCTACCTAGGCTCGCTTTTAAACCGTCGGCAACCAGTGTTGCAACAACTCCTAAATCAATAGGGCCATAAAGTAAATCAAGTTTTGCATGTAATATTTCCATCAGTATTGGAAAGAAGAGGTATCATGGAAGAGTTTAGTGACTTTGCTACCATATACAAGGATTTCAGGTCAACTCGACCTGACCTGACCTGACCCATAAGTTTTGACCTAGTTGCCCAACCGGCTTATATTGCCACCTCTAGTTTTTGATTACCCATAAGTTAGAGGCAGAGGGAAAGAAAACCCTATAAGCAACGCCTCAACATTTTTTTAAATAGTATCTTGCAGGCTATTAGTGCTGCAATTCATCTTTCAAGTTAATGAAACTTCTTTTTCTTCATAAATGATTACCCTGCTCTAAACTTCAATTCTGTAGCCTCTCTTCACTGATTCTATTTGCACCTAAGGAAAATCCTTTTGGACCCGATGTAATTGCTGCTATAGTCATAATAGTGTTAATCATCTCTTTTTCCAAAGGAGACTGGATGGAAACTAGAGAAGTTTGATTACTTGTTTCCATAATGGCATAATCAATAATGCCAATCTATCATCTCGTCATTCAACATATGCTTATAGTCTCTAATTGATATCCAAGGAAATTCAAAATCGTGATACATGTGATCTATTCCCTGTTAATTAGACACACGTCATCATTAATGTATGGACTATGGCTATAGTCTCCGTCTATTGCTGTATTGATATAGCAAGGGGTGACGTTCATGAAATGTCACAATGTATCAATGGGGCAATTTACCTTCTCGAAAATTTGGTACTAGTCAGTTATCATGCCTATGCTCTCGCATTGGCTGAATCAGGCTCGAGAGATAAAATCCTGCACAGTTCTATGCTATTATGTCATTTTCATTTGTAACAAGAAGTGATCTGATTTTTACATTTTGTATAATCATCAGGGAAGTAGGACAAATGCAAACCGCACCAGAGAAGTTGGAGAAGCTACTCCTAACTCCTTGGAAAGTGAAGAGAACATATCTACTTCTGAGGTCAATAGTTCCGTGTCTTCTAAATTCCATTCATATAACTACCCAGTGGCTTCACAAACTACCGAAAACAGCACACAGGCCTCAGAATACGAAGATGCGGAGTCAGGTGTGTAAGTGTTTGTCTTTGCTATTATTTTTTTTAATAGGGGTGGCAAAATGAGTGGGTCAAGTTTTTTTTCCCACATCGTAAGTGTATCAAATATGATAATGAAACTTATGGTTCTCAATAATAATCTAATTTTGATGAGAGTGCTCTTTGGAAGTTCTATGCGCATTTAAGAATATACTTTTTGCGACTTTCGACCCATTGGGCTCTTTCCGTTATAACATTTTTATTTATTTACCCCGTTAGGGATAAAGCATAATCTACCCATTTGTAAGTGAAAATGGTTTGAAAATTGAAATCCTCGCCTCTTACTTCTTTCTTGTTTGCTTCCGGCCTTGATTGTCAACTTGTGTAAAACATAATTGATTTGGCCAAACTCTTGCTGCAGCATATTCTCACCAGTCTACTTCCGGATATAGTTCTATCCTAAACGTGCAGCCATCAGTTATCCCGAAGACAGATGATCCGCTCTCTATGCCTTATTACCCAGTTCCTTTGTCAAGTAATTTCTTATTAGATTCTGTAGTTCATAATCTTTGAATGATTACTTTCATTAGCTTATATCTTACAAATCCACTTACAGATGATTATGATGGAAAGTTTCAAGCAAATCCCGACATGAGTTTTGTCTCACTCATGCAAGGGGACAAAAATGCGAACAATCTTGATTCTGGCTTGACATATGCATTTGACAGCTACAGTGCGGGAAGTCAGTCTGCTAGCTATCAGCCAACACATCTCTCAACCCAATCATATAACACAGGATTTGATAAAATGCAGGAGTTTAGGGGAAATCCAGCATGGCAGGTATTGATGATTAGAATTATATATATTACTTATGTATGTATTTTTGGGGGTAAAAAGTTGTGAATTTAACTGTTTTTACGTGCATTTTGTTTCTTGCTGTCAACTAAATCATCTTGTGAAGAAACCACAATCTGACCTCAGAGGAAGACTCTTAACATAATTATCCTTTTTATGAAAATTTGCAGCTTGATGCAGGATATAATAATCTCGAAGTTAGTTATGCAGAGATTTTCAATTCCCTTGAGACGACAAATGCCATTGATCAGCATAGTAAGCCTCTTGCACAAGGTAACCTTGAATTACATCTGGCAAAAGAAGATGGTGGAAAATCTCAGAAAAGAAATCTGGAGGGTAATCTGAATCTAGATGAAAAATCTGGTTCTTTGAAACCACCATATTTGGAAGGGTTTATGAAGGAAGGTCTTAAGAAGCTTGACAGCTTTGATCGATGGATGAGCAAAGAACTTGGAGATGTAAAAGAGTCACAAACCCAGTCCACTTCTGGGACCTACTGGGAAGCTGTTGAAAGTGAGAGTGGAGTTGATGATTCCATTGTTAGTCCACAAGTTCACTTGGACAGTTATGTTTTGGGCCCGTCTCTTTCCCAGGATCAACTGTTCACTATTATTGACTTTTCACCAAACTGGGCATATGCTGGCTCTGAAATCAAGGTACAAATATAGTTTTTCTTTCAAGTTTCTTGTTGGGCTTTATAATTGTTAGTCTCTGAATACAAAGGGTGTTTAAATGTGCATTTAAAGGGTATCTGTATTACAACCAGGTTTTAGTAACAGGAAGGTTCTTAAGGAGTCAACAAGAATTGCAGCATTGTGAGTGGGCTTGTATGTTTGGAGAACTAGAAGTCCCTGCAGAGGTCGTAGCTGATGGTGTTCTCCGTTGTCATACACCAGAGCACAAGTCTGGAAGAGTCCATTTTTATGTAACATGTTCCAATAGGCTTGCATGCAGTGAAGTACGAGAATTTGAATTCAAAGTTAACGAGAATTATCAAGATATGGATGGTCCAGATGTCATCAGTGGTAACAACTCCAATGAAGTGCTCCTACACATGCGATTTATGAAACTATTGTCACTTGGATCTGGAAATACCCAAAATTCTGTCAATAGTGTAAATGATCCTGAATTGATAAGTCAACTCAGTTCCTTAATTCAAGAGGATAACAGCGAGTGGGACCAAATGCTAAAGTTCACATCAGAAGAGGAATTTTCTTCAGAAAAAGCTAGGTCTCAACTCTTTCAAAAGCTACTTAAGGAGAAGCTGCATTCATGGCTTCTTCATAAGGTAGCAGAAGGTGGAAAAGGTGCTAGTGTGTTAGATGAAGGGGGGCAAGGTGTGTTGCATTTTGCAGCTGCTCTTGGTTATGACTGGGCTATTCAACCCACAGTTGCTGCAGGTGTTAGTATTAACTTTAGAGATGTCAATGGCTGGACGGCTCTCCACTGGGCTGCATCTTGTGGCAGGTAAAATTGTAGGTGTATTTAGATGTATAGACTGTTTGTGACAAAAAATGCCATTTTAGAGATGGCAAAAATGGGCATGTCGGGGGTTGGGTAATAGGTCAAATCAGGTACTTATACAGTGGGGGTTGGGTGGGCCGGCCTGTGCAATTCTCTTACTTGTAGAACTCCTTTTAGTAATGCTATTTTGGATGCTTTATCCATTTAAATACTTTTTGGATGGCATTCAACCTGTTCAACCCATTTGACCTGTTTTGTTATTTAGTTAAATACTTTAGCTTAACCCATTTGACCCATTGGAGATAAAACCTATCCCGCAATGACTTATTTATAGGTTAATGGGTTGAAATTGCTACCTCTAGATTATTTTCTTGAATGGTTAAGGTTTCAGTTTGTTTAGTCAAATAAGTATTTGCATTCTAGACAGAATAAACAAAGTGGAGAATGTGCATATCAGGTTGCTTATTAAAAATCTTGATATACAAACAATTGTATATGTAGTCATGTAGAGATGGTCTCATCAGGCGAGTTGGGTAATTGTCAAATGGGTTTGCGTTGAAACATGTCATTCAGCATATGGATAGGGTCTGGTGTAACCACAAACACTTCTTTTTGGATAATGTGAAACTTAAAATAAATACTTACTGTGTTATTTATAATTTTAATCTAAATCCTTGAAAATAACTATTTAGGATGTTGTATGCATTAAAAATAAGTTTTGCATGACTTTCAAGACATTTGATCCTTTACCCTTTAACCTTTATCTAATTCTTTGTTTTTATTTTTATTTGATTTGACCCTATGAGATTGAACACAACCCAAACCAACCCATTCATAATATTGGTTTGAATTGCTATTCTATGTATCTCTTCTGAATTATCTGGCAACAAGCATTCATCTATCTTGCTTAAAATGGTTTTGCAGAGAGCGTACAGTGGCTCTCCTCATCTCACAAGGTGCAGCAGCTGGAGCATTGACGGATCCTTCTCCAAGATATCCATCAGGTAGAACACCTGCAGACTTAGCTTCCAGCAATGGAGACAAAGGAATTGCAGGTTATTGTGCTGAAGCAGCATTAAGTGCCCATCTTGAACTTCTTAAATTGAAAGATGCCAAAAAGGATGGCGATGTTTCTGGTTCAAAAGCTGTACAAACAGTCACAGAAAGGACTCCAACTCCAGTGAGTTATGGGGATATGCCTCAGGGATTGTCATTAAAGGACTCATTAGCTGCTGTTTGTAATGCTACTCAAGCTGCTGCTCGAATTCATCAAGTTTTTAGGGTGCAATCTTTTCAAAAAAAGAAGCTAAAAGAGCATGGGGGCAGTGAATTTGGAATATCAGATGAGCGTGCCCTTTCACTTCTTGCTTTAAAGACAGCCAAGACAGGAAAACATGATGAGCCGGTTCATTCTGCTGCTGTGCGGATACAAAATAAGTTCCGAAGTTGGAAAGGGAGAAAAGATTTTCTAATAATGAGGCAAAGAGTTGTCAAAATTCAGGTGACATAATCACTTGTTTTGAATTAGTTGTTTGTTCTGGTTTTATGTATGTTCTTAGTATGCTTTCTAGGTGGCTTCAGGTTTATTATACGTACCATCGTACCACATCAGTTAGAGACGTCGTAATGGATGGGTTGGGTAACAGGTCTAAAATGGATTGTCTTAGGTACAAGTCGTAAGGCGAAAGTGCGATTGGCTTGACCCAAATTGCTTTGTCTCAAATTGTTGTGTGTTATTTTAATAATAATCAAGTTCTCAAGGTAAATGATTTGCGAGGTTTTATGTATTAAAAATAAATTGTAGGTGACTTTTGACCCGTTACTTTATAACGTAATTTTTGAGTTTGTTCATGTGTAAATTGCCACGTGTTTGGGAAGTTCTACACTGAAGTTAATTTCCGGTTGTCATGTGATGTAGGCACATGTTAGGGGGCACCAGGTGAGGAAGAACTACAGAAAGATAGTGTGGTCTGTCGGCATATTGGATAAGGTGATTTTGCGTTGGAGGCGTAAGGGAAGTGGTTTGAGAGGATTTAAGCGTGAAGCAATTGCTGAAGGTAGCAGTACCATGAAAGCTAAACCTGTAACGGAGGAGGATGATGATTTTTTCAAAGAAGGCAGGAAGCAAACTGAGCAACGGTTGCAAAAGGCACTTGCAAGAGTCAAGTCTATGGCTCAGTATCCGGAGGCAAGAGATCAATACCGTAGATTGCTTAATGTTGTCAATGACATACAGGAAAGCAAGGTACATGTTGCTCACATTTTTCATACGATACTTGTGGAGTGTTTGGATCACACGTGTCATCTACAAAAAATATATAGAGGTGGCAAGATGAGCAGATCGGTGGGTTGGGTAACCTGTTTTAGTAACTTTTCTTATGGGTTGAAACTGAACTGGTGAGGTTGTGCCATAAAAATTTTTGTATCAGATTTTTGGGCATCTTATAAATATTTAGTGTGGCTAACTTGTCAAAATGGGTCTGGGTCAACTAGATAAGTGTTGGTAAGGGTTGCAACGGGCCGCATTGGGTTGAGCCTGAAACTGAAAAGTTTTACTACTACGATTACATAAAATAGATTAGTTAGTAGGCAATCTATTTTTATTTTATTTTGTTTTTTTAAATAAAATGCTCTAAGAGGTTTTATGGGTCAAGCATACACTGCGCAACCTGTTCTCTTTTCAGCCCGTTGGAGATGGAATAATACTGAATCAACCCATTCAAAAATAATTAGCTTGAGATAGTCATATCTACTACTCCCGCTGTCCCAAATTTTTTTTTCCACCAAGTTGAAAAAACACATTTTAAGAAAATGTGTGTTTTAATGCTATTAAATGGTTTCTTAGATGTGATGGTATTAATTAGGGGTAGTTCTGGAAACCAGTTAATATCATCAATCCATAGTTGGAGATGGACAATAAACTTGGGATGGAGGGAGTACTGTTCGATCATTCACAAACAATCATAAACCGAAGGGGTTAGCCTATTTTGGGTAAGGCTTTGAACATTGGTTCAAGTGGCATCAAGTTTGAATCCCTCATGTCTGATCAAATGTCAAGGCGCCTTGCCCACTGGCATGAACCCCTAAAGTTGACTTGGACTATGTAAATAGTCAGCTTTTGTGTGTCAAAGTTGCCAGAATCACATACAGGAAAATGATCGATAGGCCTAAAATATGGTTCTAAATTTAGGCCTAACACTATGATTGGTACATGTGTATAAATCATTGGTAATGAAAAGGAGAGAGAAATGTCTTAGGTGATGTGTTAGATGTTGAATGGACTAGGTCCATCTTTTAGGCCTATATTATTAGGTCTATATATCAATATATCGATACTCATCACATTAAAGAAAGTAAAAACCTTTGTGGAATTGACAAGTTGCCTTTTTGTTCTTTTTGTACAATTTACAATCGCTATTGGAGGAAAACGGGCAGGTTTGGTAACGGGTAATTATTAAGTACAAACTGGACTATGTTATGTTATTACAAAATAAAATAAAATATCTTTTCTTAGGCAATTCAGGAGGTTTATTTTGCCGTTGGAAAACACACCAGGTGTATTTCCACCCACTTGACGTGATTCCTTTTTAGTTGAAATATTAACTAGGCCCATTCGACATGTTGGATGTCAGAACCTAATTTGTCTCATTCACAAGTAAATGGGTTAAAATTGCTACCTCTAACGTCCTAAACCTCTTATTATTTGCTTATGTTTTTTGGGTATGTTGTAACCAACTTTTCTCGACAGGCTGTGTATGACAACGCTCTGGATGGTTCAGAGGAGACTATTTACTTTGATGATGATCTGATAGACATTGATGCATTGTTGGGTGATGACGACGCTGACGCCTTTATGACTATCTGAGCCTTAATTTCAGCTTATTATTTTGCATGTCTTCTGATACAAAGCTTTATTTTGTAAATGGTATAATTGTTTGACTTAACGTGGGTCTTGGACGTGTTAGGGATTTGCATAGGAACAGTACCATCTCTGTACATTATATGCTGCTAAACGAAATACTTTGACTTGGTTCCAGACTAATATTATTATTAGGAAGAAAATACCTTTTTAGTATTGTTTTTGACTCGATTATAGCTTGATTGCTTATATCTTTCTTTTTCTTTATTGTTAATAGTTATATGTGAATCATGTTCACGGAGCTGGCAAGCACGCCAAGCATCCTTTAAATGTGTTGGCCTTTTTGTTCTTTAAGCTCTGATATAGGTCGTTCCTTCTCGAGGCTTCAAGTGTCTTAGGCTCTTTGCTTCAAGGGATGTCTATTTTTCAAGATAAATTGTAGGTCTGAAGAGGCGTGTTGCACAAACTAGGCTTACTCAAGGATGCTTTTTTGATTTCTGATCAAACACGGAATGTAACTATATTTTTCTTTTTTATATTTGCATACTCAGTTGATACCCATGCCGTGTTTTATGTCAATAGTTTCTTCCAGTGGGTTATTCTCGTTTATTCCTTTTCCTTTTTTTACTAGTTTATTACCCGTGCAATACACGACAATGCTAATATGTACTTGTTAAATTTATGATCATTCGTTGATAATATTTTAATTATAATATATCTAAATAAGAATGTTATTATCATGATCCAGTTAATCGCTATATATAGCGCATTTTGAATGGATAGTGTACACTCAGAAAAGAAGAAAACACAAAAAGAAAAAAAGAAAGAAGGAAAAACATTACATAGATTGTAACAATATTACGAGAGGAGCACATTTCATCTCATGATAAAACTCTACCATGTTAAATATCCGTTGTTCAACTATAATCTTCACAACTCGCTCTATGTTACTATACATTTAGTTTATATATCAAGGTAGTATTAGGTACACATTATCTTACACTTGTAACTTCATATATTATTTAAATAAAAAACTATACCAAACATGTACATTGTGGACGATCATTAGTATGCAGAATGAAAAGTATGCCAATTGTCTATAGAACCCAAGTTATAGTCGTCTCGATTGATCACCTGTAGAACTGGACAAGTCAGCACACTACTGGGTCAATGAGGTACATACGTCAATAAGGATATATTCTATATAAATAGATGGATGCTGCATCTAGTAATAAAATACTGAAAGACTTAAAAGGTTGACCCATTTGTCATAGTGGGTTGGTCAAGGTTGCATTATATCTGTTGAATAAATCAATCTAATTTGTGAATAGATAAATGTGTTGTTGTTTGTATTTGCTTTTGTTATTTGCAGGTACAAAATGTTGGTGGCTAAAGTTGATTATGAAAGTTCTGCGCAGAAGCTTTGTCTGTTATATTCAAACAGGTAACTATGGTGTGCCTGTGAAGAAAAGATAAGTTCAGGGTCTAAAGTGTAAATTTGTGTAACAGAAAATATATATAGGATTTATTATTTCTATTATTTATTATGTATGTGTAATTAGGTTTTCAGTAAGTCAGGTTTGTACGAATATAATTCTGGTGTATCATCTTGGTACTTGTATAGGTTTATAGTTTGTGTGAGTGATCAACACCTAATGGTGTATGAATCATTGAGTGTTTTCTTGTATAAGTGAGGTGTTATTTTGGTTTTGTATTTGGTCTTTGACCGGTTAGTTCGTGTGCACTTATTGAAAGAAAGTTCTTGTAATCGTTCTCGTGTGTTTGTGATTGCTTTGTATATTTGTTCAATATCCCTATAGATCAACTGTGAATACTTAAGTCGTTTTCGATTACTGAAAGCCTTCGTCGTCTTTATATACTAGATATATAATTGATTTAAGATCACAATTTTATCATCTTATATATAACATATACCACGTATATAACATTAATCCCTTTATAAAATTGAATAGAAGTGCACAACCATAATCTATATAAATTGGCCCATGTTGACTCTTTTTGACCAATATTGGATCATAAATGCATGTTTTCCAGAACTCCCACAGATATGTTACGTGATTGCTCGTTGTAACAACTTTACGTAGATTTGAGGATTGTAATTGATCCTTTATAAAAACTGCTCCTTTTAAATATCTTGAGAGAAGTAAAAGTATGACAAAAACTTTGGAAATAACTTTCCGTGAGATATTAGGAGAGGTATCTTATGCACTCATTGCTATATTACCTTAAATGCATTGATCTATTTACGTTTGATTTCTGAGAATATGTGTGTCCCTCAGGAAACAAATTAAAAGAAATCGGATTTGAATTGTAGCGATTTTGATAAACTGCAGACTGAAAATCTGCACTTCGGTCAAGAAACCAATCCAATACGTCATTATTACATGTATTAAGGAACAAAGTAGCACAGAAAGCAGTCAATGAGTTCAGTTCCTCAAATGTGATTTAATGTATATGATGTGGCTAAAAACATTTTCAAGCCTAAAGGTTAGAGTCAGGAATGCTGACATAAAATGAAAATGGATTGACAGGTCAAACTCAGCTTACAGTGTTTGAATACTCTAAAAGCCGCTTATCCGTTCATACGTCTTATATAAGATTATTAAACAACGCTTCAATTTAGAAAATGATTGCCCTGTCAAAAATCTAATTAAACAAAATAATGTTACCAGGAAGACTTTGGTATAGAGGTATTAGTAACTCTTCAACTCACATGTTGCGAGTTTAAGCCTCTTAATGTGTGTATATATATATATTTATGTTTGTACACATAGAAAAAAGTTCAAATAAAAATGCTAAAAACGTAGAGAATGAGAGAATCAATAGGATTGCTTCATTTCAAATAACCATTTTCGCTTTCTTTTTTTCCAAAATTTCATATCTCACACACCGTACGTCAATAAATTATAAAAATTATATATTCGGAATCAGCGTCATTTTATCTTTAATTAGAGATCCCACAAGCTATACTTTCAACCAAATTTTTTTTTCTATTTTTTAATGGGTTTTAAAAATTCGTAATGTTAAATCACATGTGATTTAAGCACTAAATAATAATCACACGCGATAAATCTTCAATCACATGTGATTTTAAATAATAATCACATATGAATTATCATATACAGGTAAGCTAATCATCAAAGATCAATTTTTAATTGAAAATCACATGTGATTTAATATTACCAATTTTAGGTTTTTATCATAAATCACATGTGATTATATTTTTAAGACTCGCAAAAAAAAAAAAAAAAAAAGTCGTCGGAAGTATATCTTGTGATATCGCTAATTAAAGATAAAATGACGCTGATTCCGAATATATAATTCTTATAATTTAGTGATGTACGGTTTGTGAGATATTTAATTTTAAAGAAAAAGGTGAAAATGAGTTTTGTAATAAAATGGAGCAATCCTATTGATTTTCTCATTCTCTATTTTTTTAACATTCTTATTTGAACCCACCCTATACACATAATATATGGTTTGTCCTCACAAAAATATTATTTAAACAAATGTTATCGGAGATAGGACGTTCTTATAAATTGTTGAAATTACCGAAAAAAGAAAAAACTCTTTTCAATGATTCGAAACATTGATATAGGCTTCTAACCTAAATGATTAAGAAATTGATATGCATTTTTATCATTTTCAAGCAACAATTAAAAAAACAAATAGATTGAGAGAAGTTTTCAGCAAAAAGTTAGTAAAATCGTATAAGAGTTTAAGATCCTACAAGAGATCAAGAATAAGATAGAAGATCTTGATAAATACGTATGAGAGGCTTAGGCAGATAGTGATTATTGATTATGAGATTCAAATTAGTTATTGATAAATCACTACTTAAAGAATAGTGATCAACAGTAGAAGTGATTTACTATTAGTATTAGTTATGCTCTTTAATTGGGTAACTAATTCTCTTTAATTTGAAACTCAGAATATGATTACATTTATAATTATATTCGATTACTGTTTTGATGTTTTGTCTTATATGATTATAAGTTAGGTTTTTATCTCTTTTTCTTTTTATAAATTACTCAAAAAATTTATTTCAGTGTGATTTATTAAACATGTATTTTACAAATATGATTATATACCAAGAGATTTGATGTTCGCATTTGATTGAATATGTAATAACATGTAATTATTGTTTAAGGTTAAATCACATGTAATTATAAACTCACGAATTTGAAATATACATTAAAAAGACAAGAAAAAAGGTTCGTCTTGTGAGGTGTCTCAAGAAAGAAAAAGAAGCTCGTCCTAATTATGTAATTTGTTTGATTTACATATTTAATATTTTGAAATATTTAATTTTGAAAAAAGTTAAAAGAAGTGAGGGTTAAATAAATGGGAAAATATTTCGTGCAACAAAGCTGCACGGATTCAAATATGTTGTTAGCTTTAATACGGTGACTGAATATATATATTTATAAAAGTTGAAAGTTTAATATGTAAAATAAAAATATTTTCTTTATTTTCTATTGGTCAATAGCAAAAAAGTTAAGAGAAACGATAAGTTCACAAAAACTTTACGAAATATAATTCAAAAAATGATGTGAACCAATTAAATTAGGAGAGATAAGTAAGAGAGAAAAAGTTTAACATATTTTGATTGGTCCAACACTTATGACATGTCATTTTATGAGAGTTTGTTTGTAAACTTTTAGTGGATGTAACATTCATCTTTAATTGATGTTGAGACTACCAATGCTTTGTCCTAACATTGGATACACACAATTGGAGTGTTTTAAAAGTTATACACATAATAGATATTTTGTTATAGTTTGTTACATTTTCAGACACTTATGCCTGTGATATATTGTGCTAGATAAACATGTTGTTACACTAGTGAACTAGAAGGAAAGGATATTATATTATAGAAGGAAAATATTTTCATTTAATTTTGTTTGAATGAAATTCATTTCAGACGGACAATCATTCTTGAACGCTGATAAATGGATAGAACAAGTGCATAATGAACGAGGAACTGATGTCATTGTACTTCTGGTTGGGAACAAATCTGATCTCGTTGAGGAAAGGTACTTATAAAATCAGTTCTTGTTACTCTTGTGTGGTTATAGTTCTTGATCATGACACTAGTTATATACAATCCCTTAGAGATGGTAATTCGGATCTATTACTTTTAAATGGATGGATTAATTCGCCCATTTTGGCCGTGTCAAAAGAAGACCCATATATTTTAACCCATCACTCAACCTGTTTGTCTTGTTACATGACCAACATTTGTTTTTGTGGTTCTGATTTCATACAGGCAGGTTTTAACTCAAGAAGGGGATGCTAAAGCTCGTGCATTTGGAGTGATGTTCATAGAGAGCAGTGCAAAAGTTGGATCCAACACTAATAAGGTGCATATAGTTTTAAGCAATTTCACCGTTTCATCCAGAAAACGCGATGTCCAACATAATAATAAAATACTTAAGAATCCTTTAACTAAACTATAATACTTTGTAGATCACAATTAGTTTTATCATTATGTATATTAAAATGGTTTTGTATGTTTGTGAATTTCATTTGATGAAACTTTACTAGAAAAATTATGGTGATAATCCAATACAGAACATTTTATTTTCCACAAGACCATCTTATCGAACTTATCCCTTGATGGCCTCTATCATGTGTTAATAAGACAACTTCATGTAATGATTGATATCATGTTACATTACAACTTCATGTAATGAAATGGTACAGTTTGTGGCGGTTTTGTCCTAATTATATGAAAATGGGCTCTATTAGAGATAAGTTTTTCGTGTTTCTAAGGGGTCAATTTGTATAAAAAGAAGATATAACAAGAAAGTCAACGGGTGAAAAGGACGATGGAGGTTAAACAAGTTGAAAGCCAATGATCAAAGGCTAACCTGAACCGACGTGAAGATATCAATTAAAAAAGTTTCATGTAGTTGACTGATTCACCAACCCATTTTGACACCATAATATGTCAAAGTAAAATCTGGTGTCATCTCTTTCTTTCCTTGTCATAATGTCTCATATAAATTTTAGTTGCCACCTCTTTTTCGGAAGATTACTGCTCAATTGCTGGGAATGGACAGTCTTTCGTCCACAAAACAAGAAGATAAGGCTGTTGTGAATTTGGAATCTTCCAGCAAGGCTTCTGAATCGGATCAGTAAGTTGGAGATGTTCATGTTATATTTTTGCTACAGTTTGGTTTACAATAATACCTTTTATGACAAATTTATGTGGGAGGTGGATATTTTGAACAGATTGGAGGTGGAAGAGGCGCAGGAGGCCAAACACAAGAATAATAACATGAGATTGGCCCACCAGGCGAAAGATGATGAGGGAACTATTGAATCCCTGAAGAAGAGGCTAGACGAAGAGAAATCTGCTCGCGTGTTGGCAGAGGAAGTGCTGGAGCAGACCAATATAAAGGGTGCTGAGTTAGAGGTAGCACTGCAAGCTGCAAGGATGAAAAAATGAATCTGTATGCATGGCTTCGTGACATTGTGTCCGGATAGTGATCCTTCCACATTCACTAAGGGAGGTATCGGCCTTGAAAGTGGCTAATTTGCATACAGGAAGAAACTTACAGAAGACCTTGAAGCTAGCATTCAAAATTGTGAAGGGTCTAGGGTCTCTATTGTAGTAGACTTGGTGTATTTTATGAAAATATTTCGTTTGTTTTGATATGTTGAACTAATTTTATTATTTTTATATGTTTGTTGTGACGTAGCAAATTCTAGGTTGTTTAATTTATGGGTTGGCAATTGGCACTAGACATAGGCAGAGATATTGGTCAATGTGATTCTCTGGGCAATATGACGGATCAACTACATGTTCACTTAAGAGTTGAGAAGGATCTCTAATGAGGAAAGGGCTAGAATAGAGTACCTTCCTCGGTAGCAGGATTATCGTATCTGTCGGGTGCTGTTGGTCTTAAACCACGTATCTGGATGTAGAACAAATGAATAAGCGAATGAAATGACTTAATAAACAAGTGTAATAAACTAAAAACGACTTAGAATAAATGAGCAAACAAACTTTTCATTAGAAGGGATCCTCGCACAGCTGGGATCAAATATTTAGATAACACTTTTTCAGTTTGATGGTGTGTCAAGAGCATGATAGATTACGTGTGTCGGCTCGAGTAGTGAGGAGGTATGAACCATCCCCACGTGACTATGGTATAATTTACATGCCCTCTTATCTTGGACCACGTTTACCTGTGTCTTTGGCCCTGCTTCGTTTTTTCTCCAAACATAGTCACCGATGTGTTTATTTTATGAAGGCAAGTATTCTTACGATTTTTCGTTAAACATAGTCTCTAAACATAAAAAAGATTAATTGATATTTTAGTCACCGATATTTTTGGTGATTATAAGAGATTTGAACTTCACATTTTTTATTAAATATTTAATAACAGACAAAACATTATATTAAAAGTACAGGAGTATGCATAATAACCTTTGGATCTACCTAATCAATTGTCAAGATTAATACATTTGAATATTTTAAACACAATTAAGTTTATAACTGAAATTGGGCGAAGGGGTATTATTGTAATTTACCATTTAATTACAATATTATTTCAAAAACAAAAGAAATGCTCACAAAATACTCCCTCGCTCTCTGTCTCCCTCTCTGTATGCTCAAACATGAAAACTCTAACTAAAAAGCTTCACAAATTTCGATTGCTGCTCCAAATCTTGGTTTTCTTCCATCACAAGTGCTTGAATCTTCATTCTGTCTGTGGAATTTTATCTTTTGTCTTTCGGTGAAACCATAGCTCTAAATCTTGGAATTTTTGTTTATTTTATATCTGATGGAACTTTAGTAAGAATGTGACTGAACTTGCTATTTAAATCATAATATAAGTTCTGATCCTGTTGTTTTTGTTGAAGCTAATGATTCTAGTGTTTCATCATCTCTTGAATGTTAGTTTGATCACATATGTGTTTTTAAGTTCTTATTTGTTGATTTGTTGTTGCATATTGATCATTTTCTTATTTCGCTTTTTTATAGTTATTTATCTGCTAGATGTTATAACACGCGTGTTATGTATTGTATTACAACATATGTTGCCTTAACACTTATTAATAATAAAATGTTAGTTTAACACATGTGATATGTGTAATAACAAATATGATTTGTTTAGTTGATTTTGTTGTTAGTTTACATGTGTTGAACCAGTTGTTTTAACAAATAAAAGAAGTACCATTAGATGTTTTTAAATCACAATGTGATGTTTTTGTTAACACATGTGTTGTGCTATCAAAACTTGTGTTATTAAGGTATAACACATGTGTTGTTAGCATATACAAAGGATATTCATTAGATGTTTTAAAAGCATTTCTTATGTGTTGATTGTTGTTACGTACTGAACATGTACTTAATTCATTTTTTGTTTAGAGTTTATTATATTTTAGATTTTATAACACATGTGTTATGGTTTGTATTACATCATATGTTGGATTAACACTAATTAACCTGCCTCAAATTCATGACAAGCCTCTTGCAGATAAAAAGAAGTTGAAGTTGCCCTCTAAAATGAAAGGTGATTTACAACCTTTGGTTGCTGGGGTTAAAGCAACAATAGAGTCTTTGGCGGAAAAAGGTACAAACAATTTAAAATCAAAATGTATTTATCATCATCAACTGCATCCCCTATCACTTTTAAATAGCACCCTCTTCTCTTACTATAGTAAGCTGGCGGGCTTCTCTCAAGAGAATGCCTTCACTCCACTCCCCCTTCAGACGCCTATGGAGAACTAAGGTATCTTTAGGAGCCGAAGGTAGCGGGAGTTGAAAACAAAAAACCACACTATTTAACTTAACTGTTTAGGCGAAACTCCACGCACAACTCGTATTGAAGACACTCCAAACTGTGAATGTTAACTTTGAGTTCATGGGGAAATGATGCTTGAAACATGTTAAAGATTGAGAGTCTAACTAGAACAAAAGTTAATTAATCACCTTCAATTTTTTTGAGTATTTTCCCGACCTTCTCTTTACATCAATCGTAGTGGATGTTAGCTTTGAGTTCACACGTCGATGTTTGTTAATAAAACATGTTAAGTACTTAAACAAAATTGCTAAAGAAACAAAACTTATGATGATGAAAGAAGAGGAACAAGATGAACTATATCTCTAAGATCTAGAAATGGTCATTTGTTGTTGACATGTTTCTAGGTAAAATACAAGAACACATTCTTGTTACGGGTTCTTAAATTTCTTGTTATGTTTTTATTTTGCTATTTCTTGCTATTTTACAACTATTCTGATTAATTAAAATAAAATAAAGCATATTAACATTTAAATAACAACAATTGTACAGTTAAAATCAATATTATTATATTACTAACAATCGCACGACGACTTCATGGTCTGGGAAACCGGACCACGCAACCAGCCACCATATTAGCAACCCGTATGCTGCCAACATGGGGGACATTCACTTTTTTGTTCGATATTTATTTTACTATTTATGAAAAGGGCAAAAAGCATGAATCTAAGCGTACGTTAATTGAGTTAATAAACTTATAAAACTATATGTGAGATAAATCCAAGAGTTAAATAGTATAGATAGATATCCAAATAAATTAAGGATTAAATTATAATATTATTTTGACAGGAAAAAAACATAAGAAAATAATAGAAAAACTTCAATAGTGGTGTTGGACATATATTTGGTCATCCAAATTCTATATTAGAATCCGGATTGACTTCCTGTTACTTAATTATCTCTGAATTATCCGTACGTCTTATATCTCTGGAAGCATGCATGCATTTCACCACCAAACGCAGATGTATATAGATAAATACAGCTGATTAATTAGCTGATTATGATTTTAAGTTCGAGAGATGAGAGATAGAGATTTGATATTGAAAAATCAAATGGAGGTTGGATCAAGATATAAACTGGTATGTTTGGGAGATATATCTGTCGGCAAAACCAGCATCATTAACAATTTCTTGTTTCACAACTACAATATATACCTTTTGATATTTGGTACGCAGGTTAAGTTATATTTCAAGGAATGGTTTTTATTAATGTCTATATGAAGTTCAAGTAACAGTATATGAATATTATTATTGCAATGTATGTATTCAGGGATGCTGCTGGGCCGGAGACATTTAGGTGTCTAGTTCCAAGCTATTTAAGAGATTCATCAGTTGCACTCGTTGTCTATGATTTTACCAGTAAGTAGCTAGCTACCACCTGCATATATATATGGCTCGATTCGATCAATGACGTAATTCTAAACTCACAGTTAGTTTATATTCTCTGTAAAAATAAGAGAGATTGTTTTTTATAGCGCTCAAGAATCAAAAGATATTCGTTTAATTTTGTTCTAATGAATTTCTTTTCAGACCGACAGTCATTCTTGAACACGACACACTGGTTAGAACAAGTGTGTAAAGTACAAGGAAGTGATGTCATTGTAGTTCTGGTTGGGAACAAATCTGATCTCGTTGAAAAAAGTTTATAGCAAACATCACCTCTTAATTACTCTTGTAGGGTTCGAGTTCTTCATCATGTTTTCTACACTAGTTATATACAATCCTTCCGATACGGCAATTTGGATCCATTTACTTTTAAATTGATGGGTTTGAGCTGTGTTTTACCCAAACAGGTCAAATGAGTCTAATAAATGTCTTCTTCTGCTCCAAAAGAGTAGGTCAAAATAGGTCAAACGTGTTGAAAGTTTCAAAGTATATCAATCGTGTTAAAAGTTTTCCATAGTGTATTTTTGAATATACAACCTCCTAAATTTTTTATTCAAAAATTTAAATCTGTTATTATAATACTGTTATTGTTACATCATATGTACACTTAAAACTATTTTTTACAAATTTAAACAACAGGACAAATAAAGTTTGATGGTCAAAAGATGACCCATTTTGACTTGTCACCCAACTTCTTCAACTTGTAACCTTTACAAACCTTATTTTATGACCATGATTTGTTCTGATGTAGTTTTTGGTAATCACACAAGAACGAGTCAATCGAAGAAGGGGACACCAAAGCTCGTGAACTTGGAGTAATGTTCATCGAGACCAGTGCAGATTCTGGATTGAACATTGAGGTACTATAATTTTTATGATTGCACTCTCCGTCCCAGTATAAATGCAACACTCAACATAGTTATACTACTTTACTATCTCCAACTAAACTGAAAATTTGTGTAGATCACAATCCATCGTTTAATTACCACTATATTTTTGTAGCTAATTAGTTGTACGTTTTCTTCAAACTATGTTGCAATTTTGGGGATAATCCAAAACGGAAAGTGCCTTCTTTTATAGATGTGGGGAGTAAATTTTACTTTTCCACATTAACAGTTGGTAAGAAAAATATTACAGCAAATTAAACCATATTAAACAGAAAGATTTATCTACAAAGTAAACGGGTTCAGCCCGTTTTGCCACCATTACCTCTTATAGAAATTGAAGAACCATTAAGCCTCAAAGCAAAACTAGTAAAAGTTTGTCATTCTTCCTTGATCATAATACGTAAAATAAATTGGTGGGAATATACTCTGTCATCTACAAAACAGGAAGACACGGTTGTTGTGAAATTGAAATCTTCCAGCAATACCTCCTAATCGGATCAGCAAGCCACAGGTTGTTCATGTTAGATTTTTAGCTACAGTTTTAATTTAGAAAATTACCTTCATAACTATAGAGTTCAACATTTTTTCTTCTAATTACCATCTTTGTTTTGGTATATATAGCTTTAGAAAAAAACATTATAGAATGGGCCTGTGAGGGAGTGTTTGACATAACCTTGATGTTAATGTTTTTCTTTTATAAGGTAAAAGAAAAGACGTTTGTAACAGATAAACGACACTATATAAATATTGTAACAAATGTTACCTTACAAATTAGTGTATTTCTCTGAGATACGACATCCCTGAAATAAACAAAAAAAAAAAAGGTAAATCAGAATATTAGTACAACTTCCTGATATTTAAACATTATGTTACCTTACAAATTAGTGTATTTCTCTGAGATACGACATCCCTGAAATAAACAAAAAAAAAAAGGTAAATCAGAATATTACTACAACTTCCTGATATTTAAACAATGTTTAGAGCATAAGAAAATCCTGCAGGGGCGACCTGAGAACACGTGATAAAGTACAAAGGAAAACATATCACTTGTATGCAAATTTACATGTGTTCTCATGTCACACCTGCCGGATACCTCTGCCATTTGTTACTCCATATATTATGGTGGTTTTGCAATATATTTGGGAATAGTATATATAGATATTAGTAAAATGGTCAATTATTATGTTAATATGTACTACGGAATGTGTGGTACTCCTTTGTTAACTATCAGTACAATATTAATTGTACACTTGTACTACTTTGGATTTATTTGTACTTCAATTATGTGTCCTACTTCATTTTTGTATCCGTTATCATTAGTAAAGCCATTTGCGCTTCTAGGATGAACCGAAAGTAAGATTTAACATTATAAATGTATAGCTTAATAAGTACTTTTATATATTTTATTTATTGGCTCAATAGGTTCACCCATGGACAAAATATGGATCGGTCGGGTCAATGGATTATGTGTGTTGGGTCTCTAAAATGTTATATCTAAGTTATATAATATTAGTGTATATGTGTCTTGATTCTTATATAAGACAGTTTAGACCGTAGACCGTAAATCAATATGGTTTCAACATCTTCAACTCTTCAAAAAATATTTTACAGTGATATAAACTAAATTAGAGGATGGATTTTAATTAATTTTGTTCACTGGTAGATAAGAAAAAAAACGAACATATAAACATAAATAGTATATGGCAATTACAACTAATGATTCCAGTAACCTCCAAAATAGTAGGGAACGCTTCATTACCAAATACTCTATAATGATGATTAAGTGCATTATAGTATTATACTTAAACCAAGCTTCTTCAACGATTATCATTATCATTCGTTACCTCCTAAAAATGCTAATTGAAATTAATGCATGAAATTCATAAAATAATACACCCTTCGCTCCATTATAATTATCCATCAACAAAATATTAGCCTCTGATTTACTTAAGTAGAATTTGTGCTTAGTTATTTAAGTGTAAGGTCGTTGGGCATATAATATGTGTTACTCTAGCGATTAAAAGGATAAAAGTACTATTTCAACTTTAAGTATTTACTCCCTGATTATTGGTAAACAATAATAATCACTATGTAATAAATTCTGATACTTTGTCTAGAAAAATACAATACTTCAAGAAAGTCGAAGATGAACTTGAAGATATATCTTGCCATCATCGAATGGAACAACGATCAAAATACAAGATGCAACATATAAGAGACCAACGACTAGTGACATCTAACAAATGTGTCGCTGGTCCATGTCATTTACTTCGAGTTACTTAGGATATTATGAAATATCTAAGTTGAACTTTGAGCCGGACATTTGTGTAAAGCAAAAGAGCGGTAAAGTACCTTATGCGCAAAACTACAAAACAATGCAAATGGTATGTACAGTTGTCAATAATGTTCATAATTTTGTCCTTTGGCATAAAGTCACACGCATAACATTTAATGAAGTATGTACTTCACCATTCAGCATCTGACATCAAAAGTACGATAAAGATTTTTCAACATTTACCTGATATATAAAGGAAAATATTTGTTCAAAGTAAATGTATCTATACTACACTTTTTAGTGCATTTACTCTCGTTGAACACTACCAACAAGCTACCTAGCGAGTTCAATGTTCATACGCAAACACATAACTTTTGTTAGTGTTTGTCGAGCAGAGTGTTAAGTAAAGAACCAACTTGTCATTTCAATAGGTATCGATTAGGTTAGCTTGTGTTAAACCTTATTCCGTATTTATACTTTATGATTCTTTGATTCGAAATTAATAATAATATTAGACCATTGAAAAGTTAAATTGTGTGTTTATATTATACTTTATATATACTATGTTACATATGTATAGGGGATTGATCAATGAGGAAGTGATTTCCAGCCATTAGATCACTTTATTTGAAAAAATACAGACGGTATAACACCCCTTAAATTAAGTCAAGGTTAAAATAGTAATTTGACTCGGAAGCGATGGATAAAAGATAATATTATAACTTATCTTACAAAATGACCATAGATTTTTCGGAGTTTACAATATTAAAACACTACTGAAACAAAACATAAAATTGTTATACAAAATCCACATACACGTTAATTTACAAAACATTCAAAAACATATCAGAGTGATGGCACGTGTCAAACATTCTTCAAAACCATCTTCCTGCCCAACCCACAAAAGACAAGCATAACCTGCAGGAAGGGAAGTGGTGGGATTAGCACAAAGCTAAGTGAATGAATGTACAACTAACAATTCAATTCAGCATAACAATCTGTTTACATTAAGCACAGTAAACACATAAACTCAAGAGGATCGGCGGTTACTGCGGAACCCTACAGCCGCGGTGGCCCACAGTAACACTTACCACAATCTGTAAAGGCCCATACAGAATAGGCCGATAACTTGGCACTACAACACAACAACTCAGTTTCCAGCGACAACACATGTATCTGGAACCTGTGTTGAACACAGTAGTAACCAAGTCCAATCGCAATTGACCTCTGAATAACACAGATGCCCGAAGGCCACATATGCATAACAAGTAGGTATACACAATCATAACTCAGACTAAACAGTCAATCAAGGTTTACGTTACTTGTTGTAATCACACCATTACAACTAACTCAAATTATGAGTTGCAGATCCACTCACCTGAGGATACCAGCTTACAAGCTCAGAAATCTTATATCACTGAGTCTTCTGCGTTTCTGAGAATAAACAGAGTACAAGTCAGTAGTCTGTTACATAATTCAGTGATTAATACTTATATAATAATCACACATACAAATCATTCTCAATAACCCACTCGGGGTCGACTGACGGGGTCCAAGGAGCTGGCCCCTGGCGGGTGGGGTCAAGGGGCAACGCCCTTGCGGGGCTCGGGGCAGCGCCCCGAAACCTAAATGAAATTAGCCTGCGACATAAACTGGCGACACAACTTGCGACACAAACCTTGTGTCGCTAAACAAGTGTATGCGACATTAACATTGTGTCGCAACTAAAACATATGCGACATAAACCTTGTGTCGCAACATAAGCATGTGCGACATAGCCACTTGTGTCGCAGCATAACAATGCGACATAACCTGCGACATAACCTCTGTGTCGCAAAGATGAACACCCTTGTGTCGCAAAGATGAACACAGCAGACCCCAAGTCCGAAATTCACGAATTTCAACATGTAATACACAAATTAACACATATGAATGCATTCAAAACAAGTATTAGCAATTATAGTATCAAATAACAAGAGTTTTACCTTGATTTCACGATTCAAACACTCTAATTTCGGATTAAAGCTTGCTTCTCACTTTCTTTCTCTAAATCTCCTATTTCTCTCTCTAAACCTCTCTTAAAACTTGATTTTTGGTATCTGGAAATGTTTAGAAAATAATTATGTATATATATACCCCACTAATTACACTTAAGCACCTCAATAATTTCATTTCAGCACGATCTGCGACACAAGCTGCGACACAACCCTTGTGTCGCACAACCAATACCTGCGACACTACCCTTATGTCGCAAAAACACTATAATGATTTTTTTTTTTTTTTTTTTTTTTTTAATTTTGGGATGTTACAGACGGGCATTATGATAATTTAGTAATTAGTATAATTTTAAAAATATTTACTAAAAAAAGAGAAGCGGGATGAAGACTGCCAATTCCAATTGCGAAATTAGGGCTTCAAATTCTGAAAGAGATCACAAAATACTCATTTCAAAAGCAGCGTAGCTTTCATCATTCGTCACGAAATCAATCGTTAGTAATGATGGAAGCTTCACCTGATAAAGGAAAAAGTCAAGGAAGCATCACTCAAAATCCCCAATTTTAACAAAATTAGGCTTCAAAAATCAAAATCCGATCAACAAACACCAAACATAACGTTGATTAGTGAACGAAATTCATTATAAAAACATTGATTGAACCAAAATAAGGGTTAAAGATACAATTGCATCACAAAATATGAGAAGAACTGAAGAAAAATATGAATGCCAGTCAAAAGTCGATGAAGCATCACTCAAAAGTCCATGAAGATCAAATTGGTGAGAAATACACAAATCAAATATTTCTATAATTTATTTTTGAGTCTTGTATTCATTAATATGATTGTGTTGGTGCTCAGATAATGAATTGGAGATGATGAATGTTAATATTATATAGGATGAATCTTATATGTACTTAGATATTGAAATTAGCTAATGAATGGTGTTGTTGCTCATATATGTATTGTAAGATTGTATTGTTGTTGTGATGATGAATCTTGTAGTTGTAAAACTGATATTTAGAAAATAGCTAGTGAATGTATTACAAAACTATATTTATTTAATAGTCCATTTGTTTGTATTTTGTCCCCAATTCACTATGAATTATATTTCATGTGTTGACTCTTATATCCAAATAACATATAAATATCTGTTTCTGTAGTCTTACATCGAACAACTTAGTATTGTTACAAGAAATCCAACTAAGAAGCTTTAATGGGTCACAAAAAGACTAAGGAATGGAGTACTAAGATGGAACCAATTGACTGTTGACTATTGAGCGAATAGGTTGTTGTAAGAAAGTGAGAATTGAGTCTGATCTGCAGGAAATGTTGGATGCAAGAAATGTGTAATTTATTATACGGACATGTCTAGCGAAGTAAGTCTAAATACATGAAGATTCTACAATTTGATGCATGATCACAATGAATGTTAACGAGTTTGGATCAAAGATTTATCTATCGTCGTTATAATCTTCATATAAATTTTATCAAAGAAGCTTTATATTCATTGGTATCCATTTATGTTAGTTAACATCTATCATGATGCATGTTAAATCATAACATTAGTTGATAATTATTTTTAATTTAACATTCATCAGACTGAATGTTAACTAACATTCATCACGATAAATATTAACGATTTTAGATCAAATCTTTATCAATTATCATTATAACCTTCGTATAAAATTTATCAACAAACAATCTGCAAAATCACTACTCAGTGTATTCTTCGTATGAATCTCCATATAAATTGACATTAGAATAAGGTATATATGAATTCTATTATAAACAAAAGTTACAAAAAAAAGATCATTATAAAAATAAATACTACGAAAAATATTAAAATTGATAACATTCACTAAGAGCAATGTTAACATTACAATGTACTAACACACTGACACTAATTAAAGTATTACAATTTGAACCCCTGCACTTTACTATGTACAGATTGAGTATCACAGGCCGAGAGCTTCCACTGGGTAAGAGCTTCCATAAACTGAACATATAATTAAAATAGAGAGTCATGACAATACTTGCACTCTTTTCTCTTAGCAAATTTAATGACAACCTTCTCTTGCGCATTAACTATTCTCTTGGAGCCACTTTGACCTTTTTTACGAACGTTCTTTGGAGGGTGAATACTTACATTATCAGATATAACATTATCATAACAAATGCTACTATTTACAATTTTTTGCTCTCCTCTATGATAAGCTTTGCATCAATAGCATATCATATGCAGCCTCTACCTGGCAAGTAGTGGGGTTGTATTAGTACAACTAGAAACAGACAGAACACTTGTAACTCAACAAAGTCAAAGGAAGAAATATAAAAAGAATGTTCTCATATTGAGGCATCAACTAAACTATAACAACACTTGATTAGATAGCTAATTATGCATCAAAACACATATTCTACCCATGTACTCTACACATATTAGCCCCTTCCTACTAAAATAATCAAAATCAATAAGATCGTGAATGCAACTCAAAATTCCATTATTGAATTTCCAAGAAATGATATAATGATGCATTGAGAAACCAATTTAACTCCCCTCTACACTGAAATGATCCAACCTTAATTGTTCACAAGGAGAGAAACATCATTATAGCATTTTATATTAGAAATTGTCTGTATCTCTCAGGCATCACTAACAAATAACTGTAACTATAGGCAAGATATGCATATTCTTGTATTAATTTAAGATAAAGTGATTGAAATATCAAGTCACTTAAGCATATAGCATAAGCATGTTCAAATCCAAACTATGTCAAATTAATCAAAATTCACAAATGAGTATACAAACCTAATAGCCATAATTTTGAAATTAATAGTAATTCAATCCATAACTACCAATCAATCATACAATTCTTCAAATGAACATTGGAACTAGAAGACATTACATAAACTACAAAAAACATCATTATAAACATCCACACATTAATTAAATACACAAAACTATTAAAATTGATAACATTCATCAATGGTAATATTATCATTATCTGAGATCAACATCATGAACAAATAAGTTACAACATCAAAAATTTACTTTGAGAATAGCTTACCGGTAGAATAAGAAACATCCGAATTCAACTCTTACGGAACATTGGAGCTAGAATTCATCACAATAGTTGAAATAACACAATTACAAGTTAAAACCTAAAACACTGAACATAAATCTAAACACATACGATACAAATCAATTAAAAAAAATCAAAAACTTATGTACAATCAAAATCAAAATAATCGAAATAAAAATTAAAACGAAGTGAAATCGATGAAAACTCGAAATAACTGACAATTGAAATCAAAACTGAAATTATACACTAAAAAATTACGAATCTCTTACCTAAAATTGATAACTAAATTGAATTTGGTTGAATGAATCGATTAATCACGAAGAAGAATAACGAATGCATATACTGATTAAACCTAAACACGAAGGATACAAATCGATAAAAATGAATCAAAATCGTATGTATAATGAAAATCGAATGAAGCTGAATAATAATAAAAAAAGAAGTGAAATCTATGAAAAATGACAATGAGGAATAACTGAAATTATAATTGAAAAGTAATTCAATCATAAACATCAATAATTAAGAATTGACTGTACTAGAATTGAGAATGATATTGAGTTTGGGTGATTGAATGTTTACGGGAATTGAGCTAAGAATAGACGGAAATTACTTCGTACATGTATTTACATTTTTAATAAAAAAAAATTTCATTGAATTAAAAATAGAATATAAAAGGACCAAACTACCCCCGTCCTTGTAAATTGATTTAAATCAATGGTCAAATCAACACTTCTTCCCATCCTTCAAGATTGGAGCTTCCCTTTGGATCATCTCTCTCTCTATATATTATATATATATATATTAAGTATAATATTAGTTGTTTGTTTACTTAATTTAACATGAGTTTATATTTAAGTAAACTACTTATTTAAGCTATTGTTAAGCTAATATATCTTAAGTAAATCATACTTTGGGATATACGGGACTATCATGAAGATTATTCATTTTATGATGTGTAATTAACGAAATTATTAAATAGAATGTCTGACTTACTTTTATATTTACTGTACGTTTGACTTTGCAAATACTAGTAATTAATTATCACAATTAAGAATATAATAGGAAAATGAGAATATAATAAATGTCACATTTGTCAAGTAGATAATTATTATGGAAATGAGAGTATAAGAAAATTTTATAATTGGTATGATTGATAAAACTCACCAGACTCTTGTAACTTCGAATTATTACAAACCACTATAATACACCTCCAATGATGACCTTCACAGTCCAGATTGAAAAACAATATGTTAGAAAGATATTATAAAATTTTCACACCGGTCTGATGGTTGAAGAATACGTATCAACGATTCTCCCCGCCTGTGCAAATATGTCAAGAGTTAAATAAACCCCTAACAATCTCCTTATCTCTAACTATGTGTCTCTCTCACGAATTTGGCTCACACTAAGCACATTTCTCCCCATAGAAAACCTTATATTTAGTTAACCTAATGGGCCTAATAAAGTTGATCAAATGCTGAATAGGTCTACTAAAGAATTAAAAAAAATGACAATTACAATGGAAACCCAATGAGAAGGGAAGCCCAAACCCAACAATAATTTGGTACTGTTAGGGTTGTAATCATCCCGAGTCGAGCTCACCCGAGCTCAGCTCGAAATTGTGTTAAGATGGCTCCGGCTAGGCTCGAAAGCTTGTTTAAAAATAAAAATTAATTTTTAATTCTCAAACTTATTTCAAATTAACATAAAATTTTAAATCAAAGTAAAAAATAGTTTCAAATATATATACAAAATTAAAATAAATCGTCAAATTTAGCCAAAAACTTATAAAATAATCTAACAATATTACAATATAGTAACATATTCATTTACATAACCCAAGTTATATTTATATTTATATACACATACATATTGAGTGATTAATTAAGGCTCGAAAAACTCGAGCTGAACTCTTTACAAGTTTGAACCCAACTCGATATTATTTTAAGCTCAGGTTCAGACTTGATAAAAGCTCGACTCAACCGATTTCAAGTTAAGCTCAAATTGCTCGATTAGTTGGCTTGGCTATGACTCACTAGTTTGACTAGACTACAAATCTGTAAAAGTTAGTGCATTTTTTTTATACAAAAGTTAATACGGCTATTTTTCCGTTTGACTCATTTAAAACATCAATTCATGAATAGCACACGTAAATTTTTAGCTAGTTAGTTGCCAAGCGTACTCCTAAAACTATGTTTGCCGCTCAAATAGAAAAAGGGATAGTCGTATACTTGTGGCATAAAAGGAAAAAGGGAAATGGCTCGTATACTCGTGGCTTAAAAGGAGTTTGGTATTCGAGTAGATCGAAAGGTCATTTAATAAAAATATATATTGCCAAAAATACAGCTTTTGTACATTGTATAGTAGTAGTAACAGAATCTTTTTTAAATAAATAAATAACAAGACCAAAAGAAGGCTGAGAGAGTAAAAGCAACGGCCCTGATTAATCGAATCCGTTTCATTTCAGTAAGTATATTCAGTAGCAGCAGCGCAACCAAAAGCCTCCATTTCACCCCACGGTTGTGCTCTGCATGCCGTCGTCGTTTGCTACCTAGATTCATTATAAAACCCTCGTTTATATATATATTCGATTAATTAATAATATAAGAAGAAAAGGACGAAATGTGTGGAATACTAGCGGTATTTGGTTGTGTCGATTGTTCTCAGGCTAAGCGAGCCAGAATCATCGAACTCTCTAGACGGTAATCATATTATTCTTTATCTTATTCATTTACTATTAATATGTTGATCTATTGATAATTATTCAGTTTTGTATATGTTTATGTTTAGTTTTTGTATCCTTTGGCCTTCTAAACATCACGTATCTATTGATTTAGTTCATAAGTACTTTCACAAATATATAAATGAAGGCTCTCGGTATGATTGAGGAATGTGGTCTTAGTTTTAACAAATATAAAAAAACTTTTTGGGATGCAAGACTAATTTTACACATAATAATTGACATAGGTTTAAAGTTATGAATTTGTGTCTTAAAAGTCCTGCTGAGATGTGATTATATATTTGATAAGTAAAAGTAAATTTAGCGAATTGTTAGGTCGCATATGTGAAGGTATTCTATAAAAGGTTATATCTTTAAGTAGATATATAAATGAACTTGGATTATATGATTTTGGCTTAATCCTGTACTTGCTTAATATGAATACATACTTGAAACTTTATTGTAATTATTGGTGTGTTTGATTTTATCAATAAGCTTTTGAAATACAAATGAGTGAGTAATCATTGCTCTCTTGTTTGGTAACTATTGCAGTTTGCGTCACCGAGGTCCTGATTGGAGTGGGCTGCACAGTGAGGATGACTGTTATCTTGCTCATCAACGATTAGCTATCGTTGATCCTGCTTCTGGAGATCAACCACTCTATAATGAAGACAAGACAATTATTGTCACGGTATCTTTCTGTTTCCAATCCAACATTTCATGCTATCCTATCATATGACTGGTCATCTTATATTAATGATTCACGTCTAATGTAATGAGGCTACTGTGTTGGATTTTTTTTCATTAGGTTAACGGGGAGATATACAACCATAAAGCATTGAGGCAGCAACTAAAGTCTCATAAGTTCAATACTGGAAGCGACTGTGAAGTGATTGCTCATCTTGTTAGTACCTTTAGTAAAAAAATCATATACCATTTACACCAAATCAGGAAACGATATAAAATTCTCTGCTTCTGAACGTTTTATTGTTGAATTATTCTGTTAACTTTGCTTCCTGGTTCACTTACTAGTATGAAGAATACGGAGAAGACTTTGTCCACATGTTGGATGGGATGTTCTCGTTTGTGCTTCTGGACACTCGTGATAAGAGTTACATAGCAGTTAGGGATGCTATTGGGATCACCCCACTTTACTTGGGCTGGGGCCTCGATGGTATCTATACCTTCTTCTAGTTATTGTTATTATATTAACTTGTATGTGTATTAATATAATTGCATTATATAAACCTTCTATATGCTTACTACCGACCATATAGGGTTATTTCAAGTCTTCCATTCCTTTTGTGTCCTTCAAAAATTTCTGTTCATGGTACCTAGTGTTTAGATGAATCTGAATTGCCTCTAGAGATGCTAGCAGTTCTGTTTTATTAGGCAATATTTAAAGAGTCTAACGCAAACTTTGAACTTCGTGTTCAGGTTCTGTGTGGTTTGCATCAGAAATGAAGGCCTTAAGTGATGACTGTGAACAGTTTATGTCATTTCTTCCTGGACATATATATTCTAGCAAAACTGGTATGTACTATCTCGCCCTGTGTTCAAACACCCTGTTACATTTTTGGATTAAAGAATTGTTTTCCATTATATGAGATAGTTTTGTCGTCTATTTATGTACTTTTTTTGTAGCTTCAGTTTCTAATGTTACATGCTTTGACATGTATCAACTCTTACAGAACTTGCTTCAATTCGCGGCCTATTGGCAATAACATCTTGTTTTTGTTTAAATTTACCAGATATATAAGGTACCTAGTGTTCATATGAATCTGAATGGCCTCTAGAAGTGCTTGCCATATCGTTCTGACTTCTTAGTTGTTCAGTTTTGATATAGATCATTATATCATCTCAAGTTAGTGTTCTAATAAGTGGATGTAACATCATCAGTTTTAATGCATAAAGTGTAGACCATTTTATTAAAAATACAATAAAGATGAAGGAAGAAGGATAAATAATTGTTCTTCTCCAGAACGTAGCTTAAGTAAATTTACAATTAGTATTCGCAGTCAAAAGGTAACACGTAATATTGTTAAATCAACCAAAGTATTGCATTTATAAAAAGTCCAATGAAATTTGTTATTATCTCCCAGGTTTACATTTCCATTTTTATTTATTTCTAACTTACAAAGCAAATATTCAATTAATATATGCTGACGTCACAGGTGGGCTGAGAAGGTGGTATAACCCCTCATGGTACTCAGAACGCATTCCGTCAACTCCATATGATCCCTTAGTTCTTCGTCATGCCTTTGAGAAGGTTTTCTACTTCTTATATTTCTAGTGGAACTTATCTTTTCATGAATGTTATTATTTCTAGTCACGGACTTATAACTTATTCTGAGTCCATTTCATGAAAGCTTACTTATATGTTTAGAATTTAGGTTCATATAAAGTCCTTAAATACTACTTATTAGCTAAGCAAGAATGCAAGGTTAATCTTTTTAATGTCACTTACTTACAGGCTGTGATTAAAAGGCTTATGACAGATGTCCCGTTTGGTGTACTTCTTTCTGGAGGCCTTGATTCATCTCTTGTTGCTGCTGTTGCTTCGCGCCATTTGATTGATACAGAAGCTTATTGTCAGTGGGGATCACAGTTGCATACTTTTTGCATTGGGTTAAAGGTCGATATTATTTTCAATATGCTGATATTTCTCTAACGTTTTCCTTGACCTCATTATTTCATATAAAATTTCCTTAGAAGTATTACGGAGAGCCTGTTTATGACTTTTCGCTTCAATTTTGTTTAATCAGGGTTCTCCTGATTTGATTGCTGCCAGAGAGGTAGCTGATTATCTTAACACTCGCCACCACGAGTTCTACTTTACTGTTCAGGTAATTCTTTTTACAATTAAAACAAAAAGTAAAACATGTTCATTGGTTACTGTACCTTCAGATGCTCATCCTGTTAACGGTATCAGGAAGGAATTGATGCACTTGAAGAGGTTATATATCATATTGAAACCTATGATGTGACGACTATTAGAGCTAGCACGCCAATGTTTCTCATGTCACGAAAAATCAAGTCTTTGGGAGTAAAGATGGTTCTTTCTGGGGAAGGCTCAGATGAAATATTTGGTGGGTATTTGTATTTCCACAAGGCGCCCAACAAGGAGGAGTTCCATGAGGAAACATGTCGAAAGGTTTTACAATTGGGTCTTATTTCTATAGAATGTTCGCTGTACAGTTTCTAACCTACTCCAAATTATTTATTGTGGGTTTTCTTCATGTAGATCAAGGCTCTTCATTTGTTCGATTGCCTGAGGGCAAATAAATCTACTTCAGCATGGGGCCTTGAGGCCCGTGTACCTTTTCTAGATAAGGAGTTCATTGATGTTGCAATGAGCATTGACCCAAAGGAGAAGATGGTAAATGTTGCTCTTTCTTGATATAAAATTGAATATATGTTAACCAAAATAATATATGATCTTCATGTGAAAGTCCTAGTGAATATAGGGTGTTGGTAAATGCTTTGGTTCTATTTCATATATGGTATTACGTGCAAGTTAACGGGATATTTTCACATATTTGGCTATGGTAGCTCAAAAGAGAAATTGATGTGAAAGAACTCATTTCGTTGATAAATTTGTTAACCCTGTCAACTGTTGCTTGTTGCTGCGATTTGCAATTTATTGTTGCTGAGACTCTGAGAGTTTGTGTTAGATGGATTAGTGTTTATTTGTGGTGGCAAAATGGACGAGTCAAGCCGTTTGGGTAACGATTCAAAACGGGTAATATTTTGTTCATTTGGTTTGGTTGGACTCCGGAACACTTTGTCCAAATTTTTAACCAACTTTTCTAAAATAATGATCTACGAAATTTATGTTGTGTCATTGACACGATAGTGTTTTAGCTAAAATTATTTAGGAGGTTTTATGTATTAAAGTAAAAGTACACTTTGAGCGACTTTTGAGCCAATTTCTTTTGAGCTATCTTTTATTTTACTTGTTTGGCTCATTTAGGTAAAATACTACACAAAATCCAAATTGACCAATTTATAAACAAATATATGGAAATTTTCACCTTTTAGTTTTTCTAGTACTTAATGCTAAGGCTTTGGCAGGTGAGGGTGCGAGGTAGATCGAATTAAACAAGCAATTCAAGAGTTAATTTTAGTCAGTTTTATATGTTCATAAAAAAATTCTTCAATTATAGGCCAAGAGTTAATTTATATTCAATTTAATATAGATTCAACGTGATATCGGGAGGATTGAGAAGTGGATCTTGCGTAATGCATTTGATGATGAAGAGAAACCTTATCTACCAAAGGTATGTTGTTTCTTGTATAAATTCCGTCTCTTCCTATATTGCTGCCATGTACTGTGAACTTATCTGAAATACAAGAGTGGTCTGTCTCTTCTTCCAGCACATATTGTACAGGCAAAAGGAACAGTTTAGCGATGGAGTTGGATACAGTTGGATTGATGGTTTGAAGGATCATGCAAACAAACAGGTCTGTAATGCTCAAGACTGTTTGTTGCTATATAACTTCAGATTAAATTTGAACACTGGACAATACTAAGCCAATAATCTTTGCAGGTTACTGATTCGATGCTAACAAATGCTAACTTTGTCTATCCTGAAAACACCCCTGCAACAAAAGAAGCATACTACTATAGGACAATCTTTGAGAAATTCTTTCCCAAGGTCCGTCAACTTAAATTTTTTTCTCTGCTTTTATTTTTGGTGTTCTGTGACTTCTCTAGATTCGAGATTTGGCCATTTGGGGCATTGTTCCCTTCATATTAAGTTGGCATTGTAGTTGATGAGCGAGCGGTAGAGGTGGCAAGATGGGCAGGTCAGGTGGAGTTGAAACAAGTTAATTAGTCTGGCTGAAACGAGTCTGATTGGGTTACGTTGGCCCGCAAACAATTGTGTCCATTTTTTAATAAAAATTATAAATAGCTTCTGTGTTAGTAATGGTAATTTAAATCTTTGAATAAACTTTCTAGGAGGTATGCATGTAAATAGAGACTCTGGGTGGCTTTCAAGTTGTTCAACCCCGTTTCCCTTTAATGTTACTAAAAATGTTATGCAATTATTTGCAATGGGTCAAAAGAGTAAAGTTTTGTAATGTTTCAAACAGGTAAAATTTTCAGATTAAGCTAAAATGAAATTGGGTCACTTGGGTCAACCAGGGTCAAAAGTTGCCCCAAGTGTAATCAAATGCTTAAAACCTCCTAAATCAGTAAACCATCTTATTAAAAAATACTGTTAGATTATTTTCTTAACAATATGTAGTGTTAATAATCTTATTAGATACGTTAGTTTTTATATTCAAAAAGAAAAGTTGACGGGCCAGCACCTCCATACCTGACCCGTTTAGATGTGCATTAAAAGGTTACCCATTTTGACTTGTTACTTAACTCACCCATTTTGCCACCTCTACCCATCTTGTTTGTATGTGTTGCACCATGGGTAGTTCGTGATCCAACTGTTATTCATCAGAAAATTACTCTCCCTGTTTCTTTTATGTTTTCCTTTCCACACAGAATGCTGCAAGATTAACAGTTCCAGGTGGTCCAAGTGTGGCATGCAGCACTGCTAAAGCAGTTGAGTGGGATGCATCTTGGTCTAAGAATCTTGACCCATCTGGCAGAGCTGCTCTTGGGGTTCATGACGCGGCTTATGTCGAGACCAAGTGAACAGTTCTGCTTCAGAAATAAGTACAAGCAGAGAAGGTGGATCGTTCTCATTGCACTGTAGATTGATTCCCAGTGATTGTGTACCATCAATCATATGGATATCCATCTCCTCTGTATTTTAAAAAAAAAAACAAAAAACAGAAAATTATTGCTACATTTAGGGTCGAATAGCGACCGTTTCACCATCTTTAGGTTTGTTTGTTTTAATCTTGGCTCCATGTCATAAAATTCAGTTGTACGGATTATGTCTAGTTTGTTATTTTTTCATTTACGTTATGCAGAATGTTACTATCTTGTATAATATTAATAATGATTAGAAGACTTGAAAGAGAAAGGGGGTGATGGAAGAGATTTTGTGTTTGAATGTTTGCTTATAAATTACGATAATGATAATCGAAAACAGATGGTAGAAGACTAGAAGGTAGTGATTAGATGTACTTATAAGCAAACACTGGGTAGAATTTATATTCTCATAATCTATTAAGAGACATGCTTGCCTAATATTTTATTTACAAAATCATCAAACATATTGACAAAAATGCCCCAAGTTTGGAAGGTTTATTGTATTTTATTTTTTAATTTTGCCTTTCTAAATAAGTTATAAGCTTAAAATCATGCCTAAAATTTGATTGATTGAGACATGGATTTCATTAATCGTCTCCCCTAATATTACTAATCAATTTTACATTTTTATCAACACTATCATAAGAAATATAATATAATTCTACAAAAAGTAATCCGTCAAATGATGCAGAATTGAAAAGGGGTCTAATTAAATTTTACTATCTTTTCTCTTTCTCTTCTCTCTTCTCTTTCTTTAACATTATTGGTACAAGTCATTTTGTAGATTATCTTTTATAAAAATTATGTGAGTGTAAACATACATAAACATACATTTTAAGTGTCGCCAACCATTTTTCCTTCAACAGATGCACTGACTAGGATGGGAATTTTCAACAAAGTTGTATTTCACTGAATACAACCACATACTAGAATCTACTGACACAAAATGAAATTGATTCCAAAAAATTAGATTTAATTAAGTTCAAATCAGAATAAGATTTTTGGTTAAGATGGAGGAATCAATCTCAACGATCTATTTTATCAAAGTAATAATATCTCAACATTTTTAAAAATTGAATTCTCACAAACGGCTAGTCAAAAAAATATAAAAATTGCACCATAAACATAAGCATTTTTTTCTCTTCAACTAGACATCTCACAAGGTATACTTTCGACGAACTTTTTTTTCTTCATTTTTTGGTGAGTTTCGAAAACTGGTAACACATGTGTTAGTTGTTGGTAACACATGTGTTAGTTGCGGTAACACATGTGTGAGTGGTTGGTAACACTTATATTAGTCGCTGGTAACACATGTGTTAGTTGCTAGTAACACATGTGTTACTGGTTTTCAACCCAAAAAAAAAAAAATTATTTTTTACCGAAAGTATATCATGGGAGATGTCTAATCGTAGAGAAAAGAACGCTGATTTCTATGGTGTAATTTTTATAATTTTTTGATTTGCCGTTTGTGAGATATTTAACTTTAAGGAAAAATTGAATTTTACACAATGAATGACTAGGATTCATTTTTTTATTTTCACTAAAAATTTTAGTTCAATTTTCTTTTTACTTTTTCCTTTCAATTTTCTTATTTTAAGATGAAATATCACGAGTCTTGGAAAAAATAAAAAGAAAAAGTAAAGTTATCCATTTTTGTAACTATTTTTATCTTAATTATCATTCCAAATAGACCCAATCCAAAGTTTTACCACAATTGGTGCTTCTTGTCGGACATACAAAATTAAAAATAGTTAATCTATTCATTGGTGAATGGATTAGTTATGTGTATGGATAAATTCGAACTAAAAACCATTAACATGTGATTGTGTGATTTTTTAAAAAGGGTGAGATAGAAATGCATTCAATTTTAGCTTAGATTTTATAATGTGTATTAAATTTTTAAATTTATTTATATATTTTTAATGGTGTTTTTGATGACGTATTATTTATGTAAGATGTTACGTGGCATTTATGTAAGTTGACATGTCAGAAAGGTAGCATTTAATACATACAATAACAATATTTGAAAGTTGAATAAACACTGTGATCTAAAATAAACATAACTATACATTATTACACTATAGATTTTAAATTAAAATTAAATAAGTTTTGCCGTTAATCGCTTTGTGTATCGTAATAGTTGTGGTACAATTTTCGATGTTCCCTAGCTAGCTATGATAAAATATTTTCCTTGAGTTGAGAACATACTTGTAGGATTATTCCACCATAGACTAGTTTTACGTTCATGTTTAGGTTGTCTGTAGGTATTAATTAATTAAATACCAATTAATCAGCAATATGATTAATTCAATGTATGAACTTAACCCAATTAATTAATGTATGTAAATAGTACTTTGTATGTATGCATCTTATGTTAATTTGTTATAAAAATATAAGGACTTTTAGACCTGAAATATCAACATAAAAAATGACGTACGTATGTCTCTACTAACTTAACATTTTTGAACAGAGCGCCGTGGTCATTGTCAATGCAGACATACGATTCAAGCTTCCGGAGCAATGAATTCCTTCCAAATTGCTCTACGCTTGGAGCGATGGATGCTGAGGTATGAATATATTTAGGTTGTGACACACACAAAATATATAACTATTCGTTTACAAAAAATAACTATCGCAAAGAACCGGTATCAATAAGGCTATTATCATCCGCATATGTTATAATCAACAACTAGTAGGAGCATTTGCATATTATCATAAACATTAACGAAATCTCCCATTAGCAAAAATGTAAAATACTTGTCGGAAATAGTCCATTGTTCTACAAGTATATACCCGTTATCATAGCATTAAAAGAAACATCATCCCTACATTGGATTTCTTTAAACAACACCCCGGCATCTTCCATCTTTCCTTCCCTGCAGTAACCCGTAACCATAGCAGTCATTGAAACTACATTCTTAAATGGCATCTGACCAAAGACTTCTCTAGCCTCATCAAAGTGATCACTTTCAACATACGCACGAATCATAACAGTCCAAGAAACTTCATTTCGAGCTGGTATTGAGTCAAATAACACCCTAGCTTTCTTAATCTCCCCTTTCTATGCATACCTATCAATCATAGTCGTAAAAGATATCACGTTTTTCCTTGGCATTTCATCTAACGACTTAACGGCTTCATCGATCCTTCTACACCTAATAAACCCCGAAATCAACGCATTCCACGACGCTACATTTCTCTGTGGCATTTCGTTGAAGTACACTAACGCCTCATCTATACTACCATTTTCGATACAACCAGCTATCTTCGAGTTCCAAGAGACTACATTTCTCAAAGGCATTACATCAAACAGTCTCTTAGATTCTCCAAAAAACCCATTTTGCCAGTAGCCAGTGATGACAGTGTTCCATGAAACAAGGTCTATTTAGGCATGTCATCGAACAGTTTACGTGCAAGATCAACTTTTCCGGCACCGAAGAGGATGCCGACTCTGACATTTGAAGTGTAGACATCACGAAATGAACGGAAACTTGTAGAGAAATAGCGAGTAATAAGAGGGTCTGGATGTAGAGAGGTGAGTATTGCCCCGGAAAGGCAGGAGACAAGCATACGGGTATCGGGTTGACTCTAGAAGCCGGACATAAGGGCACTCCCATCCCCATCGTCGGTTGTCCGTCGGTTTCCACCGACGAAACTGACGGCGATGTCACGGCATCGTCGGTTGGTCCGTCGATTGGAAATCTTCGGATTTCCGACGTCCCTTCGGTCTTTTTTTTTTTTTTTTTTTTCTTTCTTTTTCTCGTTTGTTTGTACGTGTGTGTGAGGCAACGGTAAGAAAAGAAACCAAGCCAACTGCTAGTTGGCAAACAAAAAAAAAAAAACAAAAAAATTAACTTTTTTAATTTAACTTTATACCTAAACTTACTCCTATATATATACCTATACTCCATACAATTATAATTCACAACATTCTCAACCAATTCTCTCTAAAACTTCTACAATTTATATACTCATTTTATCTACAAAAAATACACACTATGTCTGATTCCGATTCCGATCTTGAAGAATTGCAAGATATTACGAGTATTTTCGATACGGGTGCCGCAATAAATATGATTAATTCGATAGACTCCGATTCGAACGAACATGGAGAAAGCTCATTCCCTCCGCCAAGAGCACCAAGACGATTTATTCGTAGAGATCGTGACGCAGCGGGCGAACGTTTATTTTTAGACTACTTTGCCGAGAACCCAACATTCCCGGCGGACTACTTTCGACGACGTTTTCGAATGAGCCGGCCTTTATTTATCCGTATATGTCAAGGTATACTATCGTACTCCCAACTTCCACTACCTCCATATTTTGCATATTTTCATCAAAGTCGAGACGCTGTCGGTATACTTAGTTTTAATGTTTTTCAAAATTGCACTTCCGCCATACGCCAATCGGCATACGGTTGTGCTGCCGATGCCTTTGATGAATATTTACATATGGGTCAACAAACATCATACTTGTGTTTGGATAACTTTTGTAAATGTATTTTTCACCTATATTCGACCGAGTACTTAAGAAAACCAACACTCGAAGATGTGCAACGTTTACATCAACGTCATGCCGAGTTGCATGGTTTTCCGGGTATGCTCGGGAGCATCGACTGTATGCACTGGCCTTGGAAAAATTGCCCAGTGACATGGCAAGGTCAATACACTCGAGGTGATCAGGGATGTCCAACGATCATGCTCGAGGCGGTAGCCTCTTACGATATGTGGATTTGGCATGCCTTCTTTGGTCCTGCAGGTTCAAGTAACGACATCAACGTTTTGAATGAATCGAATTTATTCACTGATTTACTACAAGATAGAGCTCCTCAAGTAAATTTCACCATTGCCGGACAAAATTCACCAAAGGCTATTATCTTGCCGATGAGATATATCCAGAATGGGCTACTCTTGTAAAGTCGTTTAAGTTTCCACTAACGCAACAAGAAATACGTTTCAAGAGATATCAAGAATCCGCAAGAAAAGATGTGGAACGAACATTCGGGGTGTTTCAAGGCCGTTGGCAAATCATCAAAAATCCGGGAAGACCATATAGCATCAACAAACTAAAAATAATAATGTATTGTTGTGTGATTTTACACAACATGATAACTGAGGACAACGGCCGAAATATGTGTCCACTCAAAGAAGATTATCTGACAAACCCGGTAAATTTACCTCGACGTTCCTGGCAAGAAAGGGTTGAAAGTCAACTACGTATGGACAAGGAATTACGCGATCGAACGGTGCATCACCAACTTCGCAATGCTCTAATCGAACACGTTGCGCAACTCCCACCAAATTTCCGTCAACGTTAATCGTATTTTTTTTCAATAAATGTATTGTTTTTTATTATTGTAATGTTTTTTATTTTTTTAGGAAAAGTAATGTTTTTTTTAGGAAATGTAATGTTTGTTTTAATTAATGTAATGTTTTTATTTTAATGAAATGTGTTTTATTTAAATTATTTTGTTTAAATAATTAAATAATGGGGAAAAAAAACTGACCGTCAGGGATGGCAGTGGGCAGTCAGTTGTTAGTCAATTTCAGTCAGTTTTGAAAAAGGCTGACGTGGCGCTGAGTTGACAAAAACTGACCAGTCGGTTTTGGGAAGGGATGGGAGTGCCCTAATAGTTAAAAATCGTAAAGCTACTGTTAAATTCAAATCTGATTTGATCCATCTTCATGTAAATTTAAAGGTAAATTTTGTTATTTCCAACAACTTTTATTTTCATCCACATCTGAAATAATATGTAATTCTAAGATTATAGCAGTTCTCAATATGTGGTTTTTGTTTAAACCTTTTACTTAAATGAATATTGGAGATTTTAAATTTAGTGTGATTACAGTTACAAAATGAAGGGCACACAGAGTGAAAAATATTTATCATTTATACTACCGCTGCTCTGCTCGTTGTGCTCATTGGGTTCGTAGCGCATCAACATGAGTAATTTTGTCATTACGCTATCATCGATGAGGTTGGTTAAGATGGTTCTTAAAGCATCAAATCGAGTAATTTTGAGTCATCCCAACTTCATATGCTGAATCCTTGCTAGCATTTGCTAGTACTCTGACCCTACCACATGATTAGTTGCTACGAAGAAGAATATTACTGTTCATTCCATCTTAAAAATTAGGGCTTACATCATTCCCTACGGTGCAGTTCAAAACTGAAGAATAGAGTTTCTCCTCGGCACCGTATCAGTATAAGAATTGAATAAATCTAAACCCTGCCTATAATGATTAGAGAACTGAACTTTTCAGTATCACATCAGCACTGCGTCACGTTATTTCCTAACTATTAATACAAATACATTTATATTAAAGGGAACAAATACCCTCATAGGAAGAGGTCTTATTAAGACTAGAATATCCCTCGGATAGGGGAACAACTTTTTCTATCCTCGAGTAGAAAAACGAGTCTCTTTCTCTACTGATTATATCTTACCTTTCCATACCCCACACATGCGGAATTGGGTATTGTTGTTGTTGAGACTAGAATATCATCAGTCTTCCATTATATAACTAACAATGTTATTAACTTAGGAAGTCCCAGCCTTCTTTCATTTAGCTCTTGCATTTCTTCTGGAAGATATATATGCTATAAATCTGCAGTCACTGGCACTTTCAATCAATCTCTGCAATATGCTTTGTATGTTCAAGATTCACAGTTCATATGCTATTTCTGTGCATTTCTACATTTTTAATGCTAATCATAAATCAAGATTTCAATAGAGACCAGTTCCAACACATAAAGCTGATCCAAAAAACATAAGCATGTAAAAAAAATTCATCCAACAAATGTTAACAGACCATACAATATCTTCTCCTAGGGTCAATCTATATTGCCACCTGCACCTTTAGCTGCCCTTTATCCCAATAAGAAAATAAGAATCACCCTGCCTACCTACTTCTCTTTTACAAAAACTATAAAATACAAACTCATTAACAGTACTTTTGTGTATACTTAACAAGTATAACATCAACAAACCTTTACACCAGACACTTTGCACGAAAATAAGCCTAAAATCTATTTAGGGTGTATGCATTCTGCAACCAGCCATGGAAACAACCCCGTGACTGGAATCTTCACACACTTAGAAACACAGCATATCCTGTTCAAGATGAATGTACATATCTGTTTCTAACTATGGCTATAAATAATCAAACCGAAAACAATGTGAAACCTTTAGATGGTCTGCAAGTCTGATGACAGCTGATTGTACAACTTCAGAGTGTGGTGAAACGGAATCAGGAAGTTCAGGTAGGCACACAGGGAGGTAGGGGTCGCTGTCTTCTCGACGACTAAAATACTTGAGCACAGACCGGCAGAATATAAATCTGGAGAGAAGATTCAAATAATAATATTTTATGTCAATATAATACAATATAATGTAATCACTCTTACACTCTGTTTATAAAAAGAAGCAGCAGAACGCTATCTACTACTAATAAAGAAGAAATTGTATTCACTTAAAGGTGAACATCTCAATATGGATACACTTTGCCTCCAACAAGTCAAATGTGTAGGGTTCTAGAAATAGTTAAAATGGACACTGGTTGAGAGGGTCAAACGGGTTAAAAACTGAGCCATCATTCAAAATGCCTTACATTTTCCTATATAGTTTTATTTTGAAGATTAGATTTATCCCGTGCAATCATGTAGTTTTTCAAAGATTGACATTATTATTCTAGATAGATAACATAATTAACACAATTTTTGTTTTAAAATAAAAATTCGACAAAAAAGTATTTCGAAGCCTACCAAGCCCTTACTGTAAATATCAAGTTTCTGTAATCACAATTAAGGCATTCATATTTTTTAAGTGGACAAGAAGTGTTAGTGGGTCAACCAAACTCAGTCCAGACTAGAAAACAAATTATTTTGATCCAAACCCATTGACCAGTTACCTAACCCATCCGACCATTCTATCTTGCCTTCTCTACTAATTATGTTCGTCTCATCATACGGATGTGGAAGAATAATTACCTTAGAATAATTCGTCGTAACAAAGGTTCAGAGAGAACTTGGGCCCACACTAGATCTATGCTAGTTGAAGTGCAAAGTATAACTTCCCACTCTGCAAAGGCAGCTGAAACTATACTCTCAGCATCTTCCATCACATCCTGGAAGCAGACAAACAGATATGAGAAGTGATGTGATTAGGACTTTGTTATGAGATATAGTTAAAATTCGGTCTACATACCATTTCATCATCAGAAAATGTGAGGCCAAACATTTGCCAGCATGCACGTAATGGAGCAGTCAAAAACAAGGTGAATTGACTTCCATTTTGTGTTATATCAGCACCAGATTGACTCTTGAACGTTGGTCTTAAAGGTGAAAGCAGCAGGGCAGCTGGTTCTCCCCTTTCTGAACCATGTAAAACCTGGAAAGTAATTTAAAAAAGCACATAAGCAACTAAAAATAATGAGATACCTGTCAATTATACAGTTGGAGTCAGCATTTGAGTAACATGAACACAAAGATACTTGAACAATTTCTAATTACATAAGTTATTATTTTCTACAGGAGGTTCCGTAGCATTGTTTAAATAAAATGCTGACAAGACCTGAGCAAGTTTATTGAACGAAAAATAACTAATGAAAAACGAAAGTTGGCCGACTTTTGATAGGTTGGCTGTCTCACCCAAAACCCTTGAAACTAGTAATAAACTAATAATCTCGCCACATGACTTTCCTGCCTTTCTAGTAATTTGCTTAATCCTCTATTTATTGGTAATCAATGATCCCTTATTACTAAATCCTAATTATTAAATGGGATATGGCACACTAAGGAACTTTACTTATCAAATGGGCTGAGGCTCCCCATGAGTTTAAGAAGTGCCTTTTTACCGAGTCTCTCTGATCTAAGTAACTAATTGAATCTACACATTCAACATATACAAGGGAACCAATCAAAGAAGCAGCTACCCAAAAAATATCTACTACTAAATGAAGATTAATCCTTATTTTGGGTAGTTCAAATAAAAATATAGTATTTTGTTTTTGGAAATAGGACTTTCATATCTAATGAGATGGTCAGCTATGACCCACGGCTGAGTCAAGGCATTACATCAGAGTTTGCCAAATTCCGTATTCTACAGATGCTGACATAAAATCAGACAAAAATAAAATAAAATTGGAAGGGACCAAGAGTAACTACCATATTTTGCTCCATATACTTTCTACATACAAATCTAGTAAGGTAGATTTATAAAAATAGTGATAAACTGATGCTAAGATGGACAATTGTGAAAATAAGCATGTGAAATTCTATTATGTTCTCAGGATCATCATGATTGAAATCCTGACAGAAACGGGAAACCAAAAAGGGAAGTTGTCCCTATAATCTATATATAAGTTTCATTGTGCAAAACTGTATAACAAATGGTATGGGAAACTCAGACATATTGTTTAGCTTATAAACTGCAAAAGTATCTATCAAACTATACGATTTTCCAGAAAAATGATACTTGCACGAACAAGTAAGGGGATATGGAAGATATGGTTTTTCAAACATCCATCAAACTACTGTGGCTTCAAATTTTTATATAATACCTAAGCAATATATACTTGTTTATATCACTTCCTCTGTTAAATAAACATTTGATTTGTGATGGGATGCTAATTTAGAAGATGGAAACTTCCGTCTCATTGTTGCAACTACAATAGTACCATAATACCAAATATAGTCAAAAAGCTAAACTTATCTATAAACTTCTGCCATGCTAATATGCTATAACCCGTAAAATTCCTAATCATCGCCTTGCAGTATTCCTTAAATCATATTTCAGCATTATTTTTAGCTTTGGCATAAAAAGCAGGAGAGGGTAGCCATAGTAACTGGAAAATACTATATATATATATATATATATTCCTTATCCCTTTTTCTCAATCTAAAACGCAGAGTATTACTTTTTTCAGACATTTCATGCTTCTATTTTGCCCTAGGGAGTCATAACTGATGAATCCCAACTTGTAAAAGAGGTCCTTCACTGATTTACAGTTAGAGAAGTCGTGATTATTCTGTAGATGATCACAAAGAGACAGACATAACTGTCTATCAGTTTATACGGCATTATAGACATGACATCAGGGCTCAGACAGAAGTAGTTAAGTATTAACTGTTAGCAACAAAAGCACGAGTTTCAACAAACCTGCCTTGAATGAATGGCTGTTGTCACTATCAATAATATAAAATGCAGGTCTTCTAGTAAAAGGGATTAAATCACCAGGGAAAACGTTGTTAGCCCCTGTAAATAACATAAAACAGCAATAATACGGTTCATGAAAACATTTTGTGTAGGAGATTTATGAATATTTAGCTCATATGTGACGTAAAAATAAAGTTCCCTACCTCCACTCCTAGTTGGTCCTAACCAAACAGAACTTTCAACAGGATGACCAGAGCCTCCATTGCCATTAACAAGATTTTCAGGCATTAAACTACTACGTTCGTAAACAGTATTTAGCTTCAAGGATGTTCTCACACTTCCAGATATTTGCTTCTGCGAAGCAGTAGTATGACCAGGATCCCCTGCATATTTCACAAGTCAGTATGAAGTTTGGTATGGCTACAATGATCACACCTCACTACTGATAATTGAGCTCAAGAAGTTACCTGAAGCTGCTATGTATATCAGCATAACACTCTCTGGAGGGAGCTCATCACAAATTGCAGCCAATACCTATAAGCACCAAAATATCAAATTAATTAGACATCCAAGAAATTGAACACGTTTCGTATGAAAATCTACTGAAATATCAATAGGCACTTTTATACTCACAGCTAGTAAATGTGTTGCAGATGGACGATAGAGGACAGCCTTTTTGGGATTTGGAGGCAAAGATGGGTCGGTCATATCTGCCACCAAATTTATATCAATTAATCCTGAAGTAGCAGACTGATCAGTTGAAGTACCATTGTCATGAGATTCAACAGGTTGCTTCTGGTAAAAGGATCCACTTGGTTCCCATTCCAAGCACTGGAGCATTCTGAAGGTATCTATCGTAAGTTCTGCAAATTTAACCTGAAATGATGTGAATGTGGGTCAAAGAGATTAATTGAAGGTTTAACGTCCAGGCCCAGTCAGTAAGTCTAACATTCATGTTTCTGATCAGGCACCTATGTAATTATGCATACCCCTTACCTCATTCCGGTGATAGCTCACCAGCAATGCATCTCGCAACTTTAGAACCTTCTTCGCATGGTAACGTGCCACATATGGAAGTGAGTTTTGATAAGAATCAAACATAGCACAGTATCGCAAAGGCCGAGCGTTTGTAAAGGCTGCATCAACTTTCATAAACCGCACCATTTCCTGCATCACCAACTTCCATTCCTTGAAAGGGGTATCCTACAAAATATTAGTTTGTAAATTTATACTGTAAAAAGGAATTGTAAGTTCGTTAAATTCTAAGCTCCCAATAGATTCTACATATAAAGCACCACTTTGTGGTTACAAAATAATGAGACAACCAACACTATCTTCTCTGGAGATTCATAACCCCAAGATTATGGGTACAAGTCACATTCACATAGATTAGACGTTAACAACAGAATCAGCTGCATCACTTATTCACTTGTTTTTATAAGTGATGGAACGCTGCATTAATGGTTAACCCAACTTTATATGAACTGTGTTGATAAGTCCAGAGCTCAGTACATAAGTAGCATTCTGATTTTTTTCCCAACGAAGTTACAATACTTTAAGATCCTTGGCCAGCAACCTCTTTAATATGAAGGGTTCAGGCAGATGTATACCCATATTAATTTTGTGGATTTGTCGATCTTTAAGAAATGAGGGTAACCTACATAATTTAATCACTGTTTAAATTCAGATGATAATAATCTGAAAATGGAATCCACACCATAATGCAAGTTTAACAGCACCATTACCCAAAGTACTAATCCCCAAAGCGTCATGAATATCTCAAACTAAAAGGATTTATTCAAATCTAAGAAAATATTCAGCTATGCATGTGATATTACATGAATCAACAGAAAAAGTATGCAAAAGAGTTCGTTCATGAGAAAATATTCTTAGTCATTCTTTCTTTTCAGGTGGTGCTTTTTTCCCCATTCAAACTTCAAAGCACAGACAGGTAGATTCATCAAAATCCCTACTTTTCTTCTTCATAGTTCCATTATCAAAGTTTTGCCACTAAGAGTGAAGTGAAATTAGAACCAACTGACCTCTGTAGTTCTCACTATATTAATGAAACAGTATACAATGAATCGTACTTGGAAGAAACGAAATAACATCCAGGAAATTAGGTGTGACTTTTCTAAGTCTATACTACTCTAAATGTTCTTTGTTCCCAGAGCAAAGTTAGCTTAATTGACCTTTTATACTTACATAGATTCGAATAACCTGATTATGAATTCTTACAAATAGAAGGACCATGACTATAATTTCTTCAGATTATCTTTTAACAATTATGAGAAAATTCCATAGAAATACTTGAGTATACTCAACTATATAGACATATAAAGACAAGTTCATCTACATAAAGTAGCCAGCCACCATCAAATTTCCTAGAGTTTAAATTATATAAAATTGGCTCTAATAAGTCCATATAACTAGTCCACCTAAGTCCTAAGAAAGCTAATTAACAATTCCACAACCAATACATCCCAATCACACAAAATAACTTCAAATTAGGGTAACATAAAACGTTAAACAATCAAAATAGGTAGGGGTCTATGACTCTATGCATATACATACATATATTTAAGCGTATATATAATCAAACATACCGGAAACTTGGTTTTGCTATCATCAAGTAGAGCTTTAAACCTGTCCAAAAGAACCCTAACCATCTCCCAACGATTCAAAATCAACGCAACAAGCAAAAACCTCGCATAGAATCTCAATTCCTTGTACCTAAGTCCTCGATCTTTCAACTCTTTAAAACTCGATCCTTCAAAATAACCTCGATTCAATATCGCTTCATAAAAAATATACGATTCAAGTAAAAACCGAGCTTCACTCGTTCTCATATACTGAACGAAGTAAAGCTGACCAATTCGTGAAGCGATCTCACCGATTTCCCACCGTTGAAGACCGGATTCAACGAGCTTCGATCGGTTTTTCTGCTGGTATTCCCATAATTTCATATAAGATTTGAATACTTTGGGGAAATAATGGTTTGGAGTGCGTCCGTACGACGGCGCATCGCGAACCTTTGCGAATTTTCGTTCGGCGGTTTCAACTAGGGTTCTGAAAGTTGACGGAACGTCGTTGTTTGCTGCAGCTGCCATTACCGGAGGTTTTCGTTCATTTAACACCGGGATACATATCGGAGCTGGTAATTGTATCTAACTGTGTGTGTGAAAGAAGTGTGTGTGATTGTGGTTAGTTGGGGTTGGACTTTTTCCGTGTATTATAGTCAGAAAGGAGCTGGCGAATCTGTTACTTTCTTTTTATTTTATTTTTTGCGAAAAACAAAAAATATTATTAAATAAAATTGATTCAACAAATATTGAATAGAGCTCTGAGAAACAAAAAATACATTTGGCTCTCACCAAAGCTATAAAGCTCTGAAACTTAAAATCAACTAAAGCATAATCGCTTCCAAGCATACTAACAAAGGATGATAGCTAACTTTTAACCATGAAAACATGATCATCATTAAGATGAGCTATTTCTAATGAAAACTACCTAAGATTTGTTGAAGAGGAACAATGATCACAAATCAAACTGAACTGGGACCATGGAGAATCTGATTAAACTGAGGACCACCATTGAAACTTTACTGTTACCTTCCTTAACTGGTAACCAACTTCTCATCCAGAAGAGCCAAATCAATTTTTATTCTTTGAGGGCGATTTATCTCGTAAACCAAACCTTGAATAAAACTTTCAAAGTCCTTCATCTCATTTTGTTTTTGAGCCTTCATGTTAATAAGTTTACCTATAGCTTTGGAAGGCTTAGCAACTACTTTAACTGATACATCTTCGTCCTCAGATAGATCTTTCAAAGAAGTACTTTTGTCACAAGTTCGATCATCAACCATGGCCGTACATTTGTGCATCGCCTTTTTATTCTTAATGGATTTTGGAGGCTGTTAACGATAGAATTGTTGAGTACTTCTAGTCCTTTTCGTTTTCAATCCTTTGCCTTCTGGACATTTTTACGAAAAGCAGTGCAAGAAGATCGACATTCTTTATCCCGACATCCGTTATTTCTAGGCTCATCAGCGAGTAGAGGATTTATACTAATTCACTTTGTTCGAAAATTTCAGAAATTGGATTGTTAGTGTGAGAGTGAAGATGTTCATTATTTTGGGAGGTTGGCACGACAGACTTATGTGTGCGAACTGGATTAAATGGACTACTAGAGGGTGTGATAATTATATTATATTTAATTTAATTATTTGTGATTATGATTATAACTTGGTTAATAAGTTAAATCATTCTTCATTGTTAAAATATACTGACATGTGTAGTCAAATGGGAAGTTTGACCAAGATAACAACACAATTCAATGATTTAATACAAGATTCTATAAATCACGAAAAAAGTATTTTACAACCTAGTGGGGGGACATCAACGAGCATGTTCGTTTATTTTATCAGGAATGACTCCCTAGATTAAAACAAATGAAGGATAATAAACAGGTTCAACCACTTTTCATACTATATCACTAATCAAAATAAAGTCAAACAAATACAATGGCATTGACTAAAACTAATGATTCTTTCCTTTCGACCTTTAAAAGTTAAATTTGTTATGGGATTTTTTAACGTGTGTTCTCGAGGCACACAATAAAATGTATTTAGTAAACTTAATATTTTTTTAAATATTAAATATTAAATTTATGATATGTATAAAAAAAGATAAATATTGGATTGAATTAATGAGTAATAAATACAAATTTTAATATTTAAATTATTTTTAATTTTATTAAATAAAAAGAAAACCACAAACCCGAAAAACATAGCATACAAAAACATAAAAGTAAACGTCAATCAACCCTACAAGCATTTGCAGGGGCCTTGATCAAATGATTCCTTGAAGAAGAAACCGAACGAAGATGACTTGGGATCTGAAGTAGCAATGTGAATTGAATACCATACGCTAAAAGTCTTAAACAATCTCTAGTAGTCCCTAGCTCTAACTCTGCATCTTTAGCCCTCTTATTTCCGCTAACCAGTCATTATCAATGATATATTCAATTCAATTTGGAGGATCAGTTACAAGCTTACAACCTTCAAACTTTGGGTTCAAAGGAGATTCAATAATCTAAAAGCTTTGGGCTTATTAGTCGATGATATTGAGATCCATAAATTGTAACTTTATGACTTCATAAATAAGTTTGAGAATTATTTTCTTAGATCTTTTTTAAGTAAACGTATTATTTTTTCTCTCTTCCATATGTAGTAACTATGGTGGTAAATGACCAAACAACCTACTCCGTAATACGAGTATCCTACAAATGGATGAATTTGCTCTTATATATTGGTCTTCCGAAACATCTACCACATTTACTAGCTTCATGGTATTGCTCTGACCCTGTTTTTAAAAAGGATAAACGAGATAAAGACGAGTTGAGAATCAAGTAATGGTTTACACAACGAGTATACTTCCACATGATGCAAATGTCATTAAGTTTATAAAAAGAAATATTTGACAGTGGGTCAGATCAATAAAGTCCGATCCCATGATGGTTCACAGGTAAAGCACTCATGTTTCAAGAATTCATCTGATATCACAAATAACGGGCAAAGATGGGCTTCTAATTTGCTTTCATGTATTGGCCGAAATATTATACAAGCTTGTGGATAACATTGGGCTACTTACTTTACAACAAATAACATATGTCCTCGTGCAATACACAACTAAGTAAATGGTTCATTTCAATTTTCATAGCTTTCACTTTTAATTAGGTAAAGCTCATGAACTAATACTTTTAAAAATTAAATAATAGCAGGCTTCTTTTCGGTATTTGTTCAAGCTAAACGTCTTACCAACGTCTAGCGTGGTGAGGATATTACACGATAGAGATTGTTAAAAGTTGGTTACATCACTATTCACGAGTATGGAAGTGTATGCAATTTTTCACATTTTACTTTGTATGTATTTAAGTTTTAAAACCGTCTGTTGTATGCATTAAACTTACTATTATATGTATAGAACTTACAAAAAAACACATTAATTTTGTAGCCAAAAACAGGCAAAAAACCCTTACAATAGATGTTAAATGCATATAATAGCAAAAGACGTAAAATTCATGTAAAGTGTCTAATATATATGTTGGACAAACTCATGTAAAGTGTATAATAACATTTTTTTTTATGCACACTCAATGTGGTAAAGGTTAGTCATTTAACATATATAAATATACTATATTCAAACTATAATTATGTAATTATAAAAACTTATTCATTGAATAGTCATTTAGCCTCTTACTAAATGTTAGAATTTCTAATTGAATTGTAAAACATTATTTCCTAATTTAAATAACATAGGTGAAAACCATATATTTTATGGTAGGTGATGAAGGATATTACACATGGAGTCACTCGAATATATCATTTTGGTTCTAAATGCCACCAATCTTTTAAAATGATAATATATGACACCCAAATTTATATTTTGTTTCATATTTATTAAATCATAACATAATCTTATTGAAAAAGAGTAACCTAATTACTAATTTTCATTATGCAACCAATAATTTGAAAGTTTAAGTCTCTCAATGGCTTTAAGAATAGCTTTTATCAACACTTTCCGATAAGATCTTGACCAGATTTAGTAAAGATGAAACAAAATACAAGTTTAGGTATAACACCCCTCATTCTATTTAAGAATATAATATTAATAAACTCGGAAGCATGAATTTAAAATACATTACCTTAGAATATATTAAACATTATACATAAACAAATAACATTTTTAATATTTACACCCTGTTCAAACTGTTTAAAACTACAAAAGACGGGGTATTATAAAAATTCTCCAAAACAAGGTTTATTACAAAAACCATATCAGAGTCCTAAAGCGCAGTCAAACATTCCCCGATCAACCATTCACCTCCTGCACCCACAATCAATCAAAACATATCATGCAGGAAGTAAAATGAGGGGTTAGCACGAAGCTAAGTGAATAGATTCATCACACTCCATTCAACTTAGCATAACTAGCTGTTTACACCAAATAATCGTAAACACACATAATTCAATGAGGTTCGGTGGCTCTTGGGATATCATAATACCCGGGGATTCCCCAAAAACACTTACCGTCAATCCGTATGGTCAATACAGAATAGACCGATAACTACTGGTTATTAAACTCATACACAGGTTTCAAACACAACAAATGAATCAAAACCTGTGTAAAACACATAATAACCAGAAGTCCAACTACACGTTGACCTCAATAACATATTACACATAGGTTCACATATCACGTAGATCAATAATCAATAATCAAGACTAAACAGTCTAATACACATCTACGTTACTTGTTGTAACCAAATAGTTACAACTAAATCAGATGATGAGTTCTGAATCCACTCACCGATACCTTTGACGTCTCCACACTCAGGATTCTTATATCACTGAGTCTTACGTTGATCTGAAACAGAAAATCATATACAAGTTAGAAATTTGTTCCATAATTATCATCATAGCCCATTTATCAAATCAGGTAATCCCTGAAGTCTAGGCAAACAAAAGTTCAATCAGGAATGAACTTAGAAAAGTCCGCAATGACGTTTAAAATTGAAAAATGTCATTTTCAGGCCCTAGATGACCCCGAATGGCCAAAAACTGCCTAGGCTATAACATATAGTTTTGATTACTAGGTCGTTTCCAAGTGACCATGCAATTTTCAACTAAATCCGAGTTAGTGATATTTTTACAAAACCGCGTCTCAAAGACACGCATTTTCAAAATTTGCAAGTCAACTCGCAGGAATCTCGGTTCGCAGGTCAACTCGCACCGCAAGTCAACTCGCAAGCCAACTCAACTCGCAAGTCAACTCGCACCGCAAGTCAACTCGCAAGTCAACTCGGCTCGCAGAGTCCACTCGCTCCGCAAGTCAACTCGCACCTCAAGTCAACTCGCAAGTCAACTCGGTTCGCAGAAATTGGGTTCGGTTCGCAGAAATTGGGTTCGGTTCGCAGAATTGGGTTCGCAACTCGGTTCGCAGAAATCTCAGTTCGCAGGATGAACTGAGAACTGCGAACTCCGCTGTAAAAACGAGTTTTTCAAATTAAAACTCACCAAAACTTCAGAAAACTCAATTCTAAGGTTTCTAATACTTCAAGTAACATCAAACAACACCTAATAACAACATAACAAGCTTCAATTCGATTTACACACTCAAAATCAAACTTACTTTTCTTTTCTTTCTTTTTAAATTAAAAGGATTGATAATATGATGAAGATTAGGATGTAGATGATGATGAATCTGATGTTATGAATACGAAATCACAGAAACAAGATTGAATCAAATTTTGATTATGGTTTCCTTGAATTTGATAGTTTGCCAAATGAAAACCAATTGAAGACATGAGAACATATATGTTGATTTACAAGGTCGGTTTACAACCGACTCAACAATTAAAGGGTATAACTTTATACCCGTCCTAAATCTTTTGTCTGAAACTTAAATACCATTTGCGAGAAATATTATTTTATTTTACCGTCATCTATAATAATTTAAAACGATTAATATTTCACTAGTCATAATAAGTCAAAGGGCTTATTTATCTACATTTCACAATGAAACACATAATATTAAATAATTTCTAAAACAATTAGATAATCGATTAAAATAATAGAAATTACCAGACCGCAGGAGAGGATGTTACATTAGGTGATCTACAAAATCATTTTCTTAAAATAGTATGCAAGCACTAACATCATGGGCTACTTTTCATAATTGTTCGTCTTTGTTTGCGGAATTCTTAGAGGTAATGAGGATTGAGATTTTAGTTCTAATAATCTCCATCCTCATAAATAAAAAAGCCATGTTTGGCAATAGAAAAATAGGTGAAGATTCTTGAAAAAAGAATCCTCTATAATCGTTTAAAAGAATAAGCATTTTCAACTAGATAAAAGAATCCCCAACTATGTTCAAGTTTCAGCTCCAATCACAATTTCCGACCACTAGTTATAACTTTAATTAGTTTGTTACCAATTACAACCTAAAAAGATATTGTAAGAAATATAATTAGAAAAAATTTGATGTTGTCCTGCAATCGAATACTTGAATTTTATGACTTTATACAAACGAGCTCACATCAACTCAAAAAAGCGAAAGAATGATATCTTAAGTGGCGATGTTAAGCTCAATTCTTTCGTTAGGAAGAAGAAGTCACATATTAATTAGAAAGAATTTCTAGTAGGAAGAAGAAGTCACATATTAATTAGATAGACTAGATAAGCAATTCAAAATGTATCTAATACATCTATTTGTAACTCTTCAATTTTACTAGTATCTTACTAGTTATGATTAATAATACTTTGTGCCGTTAAAAAGAAATAGTATTTATTGGTAGCTTTATCAATAATTGAGTATTCTTTTTATTAATTTTTGCAGCAACTAGATCTTATAATGTGATTTGTGTGGCTTATTATATTCTTATCGTTAATTAGAACGGGTATGTGCAACTTCGGTTTATGAACCCGAAAGAAGAAAGAAAATGCTAGAAGATCGTATCATCAAAAGTCAAGGGAGAGACAATTTTAGTTTTTGGGGTTATAAATAACCTGGCAAAGTAAAGAGGACAGGTTACAATATTACAATGTTCAAAAGACATTTTTATGGTAACTTGATCAATGTTATATTCTTTATATAAAGTGAAATGTTATTCTTTAATTTTTATAAATCTCTACTATAAAACAATTAAGTTTTTCCTTAATCACCTAAAATTATAATCAGAATTACCTTTATATTCTTTCGATGAATTAAAGGTTTAGGATCTGAGAACAAGAAATTGCTAGTGTATAAATATTTGTACATAAAGTTACAATCTCGAGACTAGTGATGATAAATGATTAAAAATAATTATTCGAGGCATGTAATAAGACCTTAAATCTTAATAATAGTCTTATTAGTTGTCTTTAACAAAACTTATAAAAATATAAATGGTTTTTAATGTGTGTCTCTCTTAACAAACGGTAAAGTGTATTTAATATTAAATGAAGTTAATTTTTTTTAAAATATTAACATTTGCATTTAGTACTCATTAATTTAATTTAATAATTATCTTTTTATACATATTTTCGTATAATAAATTTTAATATTTAAAAATATTATGAATTTATTAAATATCCTTTTAACATGTGTCACCGGCACACCTTAGTAAAACCTTCTAATTGTTGAAACAAGATCAATACATAACTACTACTTTCATAAAATTAAGGTGTTGCAACTTGCAACTATCGAGCTTATAGATTCTATACCTACTAGAAGCTACTATACCAGCTAACGACTTTTCTCTCTATATACATTCCCTTCCCTTCCCATCCCTCAACCATGCAACAATTTGAGTTGTTTTGGTTTTGTAGATTCGAATACAAAACCTCTTCGTCTAAAGTTTCAAATAACCTTACTTCTAATAACCTACCACACATTCATTCGGTTCCTTCATTAAAGGAGTGATGGTGAGGGGTTTAAATGTGATGGTTATGATGGCGTGGATGATGGTGAAGATGGGATGGATCGTGTCTCGAAAGTCTCTATTTTCATGGCCTTTGAACCTTCTTGAGCTATTGTGGGTGAGATTCGTCTTCATATTTCTCAAGCAACAGATGGAGACTATGAATGCAAAATATGTGATTCCATTCAAATACTACAACGTTCAACCCGTTGATAAGTTGCAAGCTATCTATAATCAATTACGTACTTTTGACATGATTAATTGTACTTTGTATAACTACGTAGAACGCTATGTGCTTGATTTTGGTGTGTTTGAGAAACAAAATCTATTGGTTGAATTAAACTCAAAGAGCACTATTTGCATGTTATATGATTTTGTTTATAGTGACCGGTTAATAGTTGTAGAAAATACTTGTATTTGTAAACATGCATATTTTGTATGTTATTATTATAGGCATGTAATCATCTTTTCAAAGAGCTGGAGGATTTCAAAACAAAAGTAAAAATGGTAGATGAAAACCGAAGAGTTATAACACGCTACGGGACTAAATGTGAAAACGAAACAAGTACAATTCTACTGGGCCAGAAAACGATAAAGCCCAACAATCAAACAGGGTCCTGTACACTTGCGGTAGGCAGACAAGAAAACCGATGGGTTTTGTGGGCTTCAGAAACCCAGCAGCGGGAGAGCAATAGAGGAAGATTGGGTGATTTTGGAAATAGATGATTTATATCGGTGGACCCCGGCCGGAGGGTTGAATAACCCAATAACCGAACACCGCAAGGATTTGCGGTGACCAGACAAACAGAAAACCGATGGGTTTAGTTAACCTTGGCCACGAATGATTTCTTTTATATTTTGTAAGTATGCTTATGTTTTCGGTAACCTAGTATATATGGAACTATGGAAGGGCCGGATAAATTTGACTAACGGCCCAAAAGTGTCCCATCGATCAAACACGCTCAGACCTTTTTTGGTCACACGAATTATCTTTTAAAAAAAAAATGTTTATTTACTTATTTATTTTTATTATAAATAACATTTTCTATTTTCGGCGTACAAATCGGAGGATAAAAACCTTCTGTACCAGCATGGGAATCGCCAATACACAAAAAATAAAATTAAATCTAGTTTGAGATATTTCACGAAAAACATACACGAACTAGATTGGGGACTGATGACGTACCACATACTTGGCCGAAGAGTTACCTGGCCGAAGGGTACTGGGCCAAAGACTAATGGTCAAGGCTACGCTAAACGAACTAGCCTAAAATATACGCGGTCAGTCAACATCACAAATATCAAATCAAGATCAAACCGACAGCGAAACATGAATAAGCCAATGGTCCGTTTGAGACACCCGAAATGGATAAAGGGCAGAAGCCAAAGAAGGTATAAATACTATCCAACAACCTCAGGTGATGCATTCAATACTCATTTAATACTACACTTACTTCACTTTGTTCTCAAACCGAACGGTTTTACTTATTCTCACGCCGGAGGTTGGTCAAAGGGGGGAAACTCTCCTTTCCCTTTGACGAGGCTTACGGTGTTTTCGTTTTGTAGATCGGGCTCGCTCAAAGGTTCACATTACATCCATCCGGAAACCGAAGGGTTCACCTAAAGCACTGCACCAAAATTTGCTGGAGCAACAATCGCCAAAATGGTTGTGAAGCTTGATGAGGCTCATCAACGGTTAGCAAATGCCATAGTTGTAAGTACTAACCTATTGTTGCTGCTTTTCCATTTTTAACTTATTCTTTATGGTCATTAAAGTTTAAAAATGTATCAGGTGGCGCAGGCAACATCCAAACAAATGTCCAGACGCCTGACGGGACCCTTTTAGGCCATACATGAATATTATTGAAAATATGATAAATCAAATGGTATAGTGCTTCTTGTATAACTGACATCATCCGGAGTTTACTTTTTTACATGGTTTCAACTCTCTTCTTGATGTTGCATGAAAATCCATACCTCGAACCACAAGGAGGTCGTTTAGGGGAAAATGATATGGATTATGATACAGATGACTAATCTATGGCAACATTAAGGCGTCATTTAAAGGTAGCTCAAGAGGAGTATTACAGATATAAAAGGTGAACGTTAATATTCAACTATGTTAATTGCAACTTTGCTGATTTCATTTGTGTAAATCCATAATCTCATTGTCTTATGCTTTATATGATTCTTTTCACAGTTATCAGTTCATATTTTCTAACTGCATAACGATATACATTTTTTTACGCGAAGCTGTTATCGTAGACATCTTCACGCATTCATTGCTGTTTAGTTTACTTCTGCTTCCATGTCATGTTTCTGAACCACTTCTTTTTCACTAATGAATGATACAAAGTTTACCATATGATTTACAATCAGCTAGTGACCTATTGCCAAGTTTGGTCCTCAAATTTTGTAGTATAACAGAGACATAAGTTGCACATGTTATCCTCCCCAATTTCAATAAAAGGATCAAAGTTTACGCACTGCGAGTTAGGTGTATGTTTCATAATGTTTATACGATTGCAAGAACCTATATTATCTATTGTGTAAGACATCACCAAATTTATCAACACTATATGCTGTTTAAATCTACATGCAACTATGCAATCCTACTTGAATGAGTGCATCATGGATTTGCAACGCTAAATAAAGGTGGTTTTACATATTTGCCATACTTCATTTCATACTCACTTTTGATAGATCCTTCCAATGGAGGATCTCTTGCTTTCAATAAACTTGAACATGTCTTAATTTTGTAGGGTATGACTGTGGAGTTCTACAGTTGTATTTTTAGGAATGATGCGCGACAATATAATTTTTTCTTTTTCTGTAGGAGGTGTGAAGAATTACAGAAGTTCTTATGAAACACGTACTGTTGGTTTAAAAGAAGTATATAGTACTAGACTAATCTGGAAAAAATGACTTGGCATCTACGTGTAAGATGATTACACATCCCATTTGGAGTCTCTCTTTATACTATGGTGTTGATATTGTGCCTCTATTGGATTTGGTGTGGCTCTCTTTTCTTTCTTGAACATGTATTGTCCTATTGTGTGTGACTGTAGAAAGTTGTAGGATTACTGGTACACATTTTTTACCTACCTGCAAACTTGTGGTAGAGCCCTCAATTTGATTTACAACTTAATTCAAGTGCTTTAACCTATAACGTTATAAAACACTTACCATTTTAGTTTAGGAAATGTGGCACTTTGCATGGTCTATTAGAGTAGTGACAGAGTTAGCTTTATTTTGCTGAAGCTGGTTTAGAAGGTCTCTTTATTTGAAGAAAATTTGAATAACGACTTCGAAAAACTTTATTGTCCCAAGAATATGTTGTGAAAGATGCGAGATTATAAACGTTTTGAATATCCATTATGTGTAGATTGCCATTATTTGTAGATCCCCCACATGGTCTTTTTTTAAGGCAAATATTTAGGCACAATTATATAATAAATATATACATTTGTCACAAATATGTAAACTTGTCTCGAATGTGACTTGAACCCATTACCTCGTGGTAATTCGTAAAGTATGGGTACCACAGGTCTAGAGGACTAGAGGGTGTGTTGTCAGATCAATGAGGACCTTACATTATGGTAGAAGAGGAGGTAGTTTGTATAGTTTAAAGTTTAACAAGTGGCAGTAACACATAAATCGTCTAAGTGGCACAAAGTTTTGTACTTTTTGATGAGTATCAATATGCAAATAGATCTATTTTCTTTCGATCTATTTATGCTTTGAAGTTTTATAATCTAATGTAAGTAATGGACTTTTTTGTGTAAAGACATCTTGGTAATTTGAGGTCATTCAAAGTATAATGAAATTTAAGTGAGGTGAATATGTCATATATATATATATATAATTATGTCAAATCCTATTATACCATCGAATATTTAGTAAAATCTTCCACCATCCACCGAATTTTTAGATGTCTTTTATACCAACTATTATACTATTATATATGAGTAATGATAGATAGGTCTGATTAAATTAGCCTTTAAAGTAGACATAATGTTCTTATTGATTGATATATATTTTCTCTATCTATTTTATCGGTTCAAGTTGTCATGTGTCATATTCATCTCATTAGTTTTACTTTTAGCATTCTGTAACTAGGTCTATCGATTATTTTTCATTATATTATCAATGCCGGCTATCATTTAGGACTGTAGTACAAAATACATGCGCTTAACTTTATAATTAGCACCGATGATCTAATTATAAAGTACCTTGCTTTTCTTTCTTTTTGTTGCAGCCAGTATTCGACGTATGTCATGGAAGCCCTCAAGTTAGAAGACACAATAAAGAATTACGAACGATGCAATGAGACTGTGTGGTACGTTTTGAAATTTATACATTACTTTTGCTTTTCCCGGTTTATGTATCTTATTTTATTTTATTTTTTTTATTTTTTTTTTTGTGAGATAAAAGTAACAATGTAACACCTTGAAAAGAATCTTTTTTTCTTGATATGAACAAACGACTATAAAATATGGTCAACTTTTACCTAAGTCATTATTCGGATTCGGATGGCTTCTTATTATTGTAGGGCATAAGGCAAGAATTACAAATATATAGATAAATAAATAATCTGAGAATCAGACAAAAGTAAGAGTAAAAATGTGAGATAGCTTTAAGAATGGATCCATTTATGTCGCTTGCATTGTTATTTGATAAGCAATTGACGTTTCAAGTATCTTCTTATTAACTCTACTATTTCTATGTTAACTTCTGTTGCTTGTTTTATCATTATGAATGTGAAATGTTGGTGAAAATTTGAAGTTTTATTACAGGAAATTGTTTCATGCTTCAGACCTGAAAGGAGTGGCACATTAGGAAGCTATGTTGACACGTTAGGTACTTTATGTAGTCCAGCGACCTTAAACTATTATTAAAAGATGTTTCTCGAAGTAAATTGAGCTCTTCACTAAAAATATCATAATTGGTGGTCTTCTTGTAGAATTAATATGACGATGCTTTGTGTGGAAAAACTCCAAAAGCTCTTTGTCGTCCTTCTTGGTTGCATGTCAGTAGCTATTCTTTTAGCAGAGGCAACTCTCTTGCCTAGTGGTGTTGATTTATCTCTTTTCTCCGTTTTGATAAACTCAGTAGGAAATGAAGAAATGCTTGTGCAGGTAAATGTTAATTTATGATTTTATTTTTATTTTTTTACAGTTTCTCTCGCTTTATTCTTATTTCTGTTTCTCTATTCTTCTTAGCGAGCAACTTCGTTTTCATCATTACATACAGTTAATTGGCATTTGATTCTTACTGGTTACTATTTGCAATGTAGGTTATTTCATTTGTTCCACTTTTCTACATGTGTATTTGCACATACTAATTATTCTAAATTGGTATGCTGACATTTTATTCATTTATACCAGGACACACAAGCTCTGTAAGCTTGCTTATGATATGCTCGTAAGGTTTTGTTTGCTCGGTTGTGTGTATATATAATTCCAATAACTTACTTTTTAATAGAAATAGTTTTAACATTCTTCTTCAAGATGGTTGCACGCTATGCACCTCCAATTTCCTCTAATTTTCTTAATCTTATTAGTCTTGATGGGGAGAAGAAGACTATTTTTTAGAAGGTGTGTACAAGTGGAGTAGTTTAAGCAACTTTATATAATAATACCTTATCGGTATGTTTTACTTAATTGTCTTGTATTATCAATTGAATGCAGCGGATGGGAAACATCGATAATGTAGTCCCTTTCTTTGGCAAAGGATTCAACCAACTTTATCCACTTATTATTGTCGTGTATACTATCATATTTCTTCCACAAGATATTTAATATCTTTGGAACTTGGAAGAGGATTGCATTCCAAGAAAAGGAAGATGATCTTGTTGGTGTCGATCCATTAGGATTAATTATCATAAAAAAAGGTAATTCTGACTTGTGAATAATACAGGTATACAATCCAGTTTAATGGTATAACATTTATTTGTGCTTGCTTACATAGAGCGAGCTTGGCTTGAACAAGGGCAAAATATTGGCGAAGAAGTTGTTCCATTGGTAAGAAATTTGAATGATGCAAACATAGACATAGAGGCGGGAAACAGTAGCACCATAAGTAATTTCTTCTTAGTATTGCTTTACACAGTTGAGATAAATATCGACTCTGAACTGCTCCTCCTTTCATCATTCTTTGTGAGTTTGGCATTATGATGTTACACCGTTGATTTCACCTTTAAATACATTAGGAGTTCAAGATTTGTCATCATATGAACATAATGTACGTTTGCATGCCTTGTCAGACCATTCTGAGTTGTTTCGTTTGTTTTTTGAATTTGTAGCTCTATTTGTAATTTTGGAAATTGCTTATGGATATGAGGTCTCTAGATTCTTGTCTTTAACAAAATTACAAGTCAAGTTTGTGCATTTTGTTGAGACAGCTTGACTTACGCTTTGTTGTCCTTGGTTGCATGCCAGAAGCAATTTTACTTATGAAAGGGATAATTTGGTTATGTTTAACCTATTATGGGTCACATGCGTAGAATAAAATAGTTAAGGTTAAATGGAAACAGGTTGCAGCGATCATTGGTCACCTGAAGTGTATTATTATATAATCATTACGCCTCATAAACCATTTTATTCAAAATCTCTATTACTATAGAAATAATATGATTTCTGTAATTATATAGCTAATTATGCAGCCAAGAAGTGTTGGGGTTCAATCCAACTCGTGATGTGACAGTGAACCTGTCTCGATCTGTTAACGAACATACCTGACGTGCCCATTTTGCCACCTAGTCAATTTATCTGTTTTCCTGTGCACAAATCTAACTAGACTTTCAGTTTTATTTATTCAAAGAGATGCTATCCAGAGATTGTAGTTAATGGTCAAATGATATTAACTTTGCAACAAAGTAATATGTTCAACCCTTGCATTTCTTCATACTGATTTGCTTATCAAAGTTGACATTTGTAACATATTTTTCAGAGCAGAGATGTTGTCAAAATTAAACCAACAAGCAGCCTATTGAATGAAAGTAGCAAGCAAACTTCAACCAGGTACCAAAGAGAGGAGGCTCGTAGATATAGTGGGAGTAGGGAAGCAATAAGTAACAAGTATGCTGCAATTAGGGAACTAAACAGACAAGCTTCAAATACAAACATCGCCTCTGTGAAACTCCCTTTACTTGATTCTGATAACTCTTTGTCCAGTACCAGTATCAGCACCAGCACCACCACAGGATCATCATCTTCCAAAATATCTTCTACATAGCCATCAATGAAATCAGGCCTTTATAATTTGAAGTCAAATATGCAAGCCAAAAAGAGTGTTCGATTGCTTCGGTTTGATGATTCTTCTGATTCCCTAGATGAGATCTTCCAAAAACTGAAACGGCCTCTCTAGACCATGAAGATGGAGACGAAAATGAACTTGATTAGATGTGGATTTTGTGTCAGATTTAGAACCAATCTGACTCTTTCACGGAGATGGGCTACATAAAACATACATCTGAATTAAAGTGGGGATCAATTACAAGAAATCCGATTGGATTATACAGATTGTAGGGATATCTAAGAAATGTACAGGTAGTATTCTACTATGAAATTTTAAGTTTGCTAATTGCTATGGGTAGAATAAAAATTTCAGATGGTCTCCTAACTTCGATATTTTGATAGCTAATAAGAGCCTTAACATGTGTACATTCGTTCTTGTTTCAAATCAGCAACATCAAGAACTCTTTAACGTTAACGGTTAAGTAGTTAATTTGATGTTTGTGCTAGTAAAGACATTTAATATTTATCAAATGAAAAGTAGTATAAGAAACTATATTTTTCTGTATCGGACGTTAATGTTTTTCTGGTAAAATTCTGAACTTGAAGTTGATTATCTATTGAAGATCTTACAAGTTTTTGGAATTCACTTAATTGGTGTATCATCAACCAATAAATTAGGAGCCACTCCAGGACTTAAAGTAAGCTGCATTCCCACATTTCATTTATCTTTATAATATTTATTTATTCACTGAAAAAGTGATTGTTACCCAAGAAGTTTAAGCTGGTGAGAATCGTATCACATAAAGAATCTTAAATGCTCACCGTTCAGCTATCTCTACGGACTGTGGACAACATGAACTAAAACCAAATTTAAGGATCTCAATATATGTAATTGCTTCATAACATCGCTACATTCTAGATCAAGTTTAATTCTTTCCCCAAAAAGAAAAAAAAAAGAAGTGGACCAAATTCTATAGTTGTTTTATGTATTAAGATTATTAAGAAGTGAATGAGAAGTAAATGAGGTGGGAAGTTGGACATGATGATAAAATTGTGTGGGATATTTAAAGATGTGTTTGTTTTGCAGAATATTTTTTAAATAATTAAAATCTATGAAAGAAATTAAAAGTTTAAGAAATTAGAATACGAAGAAATTGAAATTTGAAGTAATATATACTCTGTTTGGTTGATAGAAATTTTCGAGTGAAATTGGAATTTAAATAATAACAAAGGAGCTTTTGTTTGAAACTGTAAAAGAGGAACAACAAGAGAGGTGTAAAAATAATGGTTCTAAATTATCACCTTCGTTTCAATTTTATTGTTTATAGTTACCTTTTGAATCAAAATAATTGTTCACTTTTAATTTCAACTAATCAAAAAATGTTTAAGCAGAGAATAATTAATTTTTATTAGTCATCAATACAACTGTTGTATTTTTTAAAACTGTGTATAAGTTTATACTGGACAATTAGATTGGGATAAAGAGACTATTGTTTTTTTTTCTTTTGAAACTTTTTGATAAAATTGTAAACATTCTTTGAAATGTTAAATTTTCTTTCCATATATTAAAAGAATATTGAATTCATCTACAAAAAGAATTTAACGAAATATTAAAAATTTCAATTTCATTCATTTATTAAGGAAATAAAATTTGGTAAGTATTCATATTACAATTCCAATGAATTGCTAGGAATTATGTAAAATAAAAAGGTGTCAAGAGTACACGAAGTGGTGATTCAAGGGTTATAGTGTTCAACAACAGTGTTCTTATAACACCCCTCTTTCAATATAAGAATATAATATTAATAAACACGGAAGCATGAATTAAAATACATAAATAGTTTACATTTCCCAAAAGTACACCAAATTTCAAACTTTTTAAATTAAAGAAGGCGGGGTATTATAAAATTACAAAACAAGGTTTATCACAAAAACCATATCAGAGTTCAAGAGCGCAGTCAAACATTCCTTGATCAACCAATCACTTCCTGCACCCACAGTTAAACAAAACATATCCTGCAGGAAGTAAAATGAGGGGTTAGCACGAAGCTAAGTGAATAGGTTCATCACACAACATTCAACTTAGCATAACTAGTTGTTTACACCAAATAATCGTAAACACACATAATTCAATGAGGATCGGTGGCTCTGGGGATATCATAATACCCGGGGATTCCCCCAAGAACACTTACCAACAATCTGTATGGCCAATACAGAATAGACCGATAACTAATGATTATTAAACCCATACACAGGTCTCAAACACAACAAATGAATCAAAACCTGTGTAATACACATAATAACCAGAAGTCCAACTACACGTTGACCTCAATCACATACAGCACATTGGTTCGCACATCACGTAGATCAATAATCAATAATCAAGACTAAACAGTCTAATAAACATCTACGTTTACTTGTTGTAACCAAATAGTTACAACTAAAACAAATGATGAGTTCTGAATCCACTCACCGATACCTCTGACGTCTCCACACTCAGGATTCTAATATCACTGAGTCTTACGTTGATCTGAAACAGAAAATCATACACAAGTCAGAAGTTCGTTCCATAAACATCATTATAGTCTAATTATCCAATCAGGTAATCCCTGAAGTCTAAGCAAATAATAGTTAAATCAGAAATGAAATCAGAAAATTCCGCAATGACGTTTAAAACTGAAAAATGCCATTTTCGGGTCCTAGATGACCCCGGATGGCCAAAACTGGGGGGGGGGGGGGGGGGGCTATTACATAAATAGTCTTGTGTATTAGGTCGTTTCCAAGTGACCATGCGAATTTCATCAAAATCTAATTTTGCCTAAGATTTTCACAAAGTTAAAAATTTGCACGAAAAGACAAAAAGTCAACATCTCAGTTCGCAGGTCAACAATCTCGATTCGCAGTCTCAGTTCGGTTCGCAGGGTTTCGGTTCGCAGGTTTCAACTCGCAAGCCAACTCGACTCGCAAGTCAACTCGCACCGCAAGTCAACTCGCAAGTCAACTCGGCTCGCAGAGTCAACTCAGCTCGCAGGCCAAGTCAACTCGCAGGATGAACACAAGTTGCGAATTGAGACGCTGTTCAGTCGAAAATCATACTTTTTCAACCCAAAACTCAATATTTTTATTTCCTTTCAATCACACAAACTTCCTAACATCAAATAGGCATCAAATAACTACTTTTCAGCTTCAATAACATCCTACAACCAATAATTCACCAATTTTCAAGTAGTTTGCTAAAAATGGAAACATACTTCTAATTTGAACAAGGAAGCTGATTGATGAAGCTTATGATGATGATTCTGGTGTCTTTGGTTTCAATTTTACTAAACACAAGCTTTGATTTCAGTTGGTTGTGATTTCTTTGATTTGCAAGTTATGGTTTCTTGAATTTGAAAAGCTTCTAAATATGGAAAGAAGGAGAAGATATAAGAACATATATGTAAATTCAAAGTCGGTTGTAGTAATTCAGATGGTATAATTTTATACCCGTCCTAAATCTTTTGTCTGGAATCTGAAAACCGTTTGCGAGAAATATTATTTTATTTTACCGTCATCTATAGTAATTTAAAACGATTAATATTTCACTAATCACAATAAGTCCAATGACCTATTCATCTAAGTTTCAAACGAAACTCACAACATCAATTAATTCCTAAACAATTAAATAATCAAATTAAAATACTATAAATTACCAGACTGCAGAGACGATGTTACAGTTCTGGGATAACAATGTTGCTGAAAAAATGAAGAGTGAAAATAGTTTCCAGGACAGTGTTCTGGTTATTTTTTTTTATTTTTTCTTTGATAGAAAATTCAAATAATTTTTTATAAATAGAAATAAACTCATAAAAAATAAAAATAAGTATTACAAGTCCTCAAATATAAATTCATAAAAATAAAAAATACAATCAAGCATCTCCCGAACGCGAATCTGATCCAAATCCCCACTTCTCGTGAATCTTCTCCTTTTGTCTTTCTATTATTAATTTTTCTCTTCGAGTCAAGTGGTCTGTCGGGGTACACAAAATTCCGAGCTATGTTCGAGATCCTATTCCAATAGTAGCTTTGCTTGTCAGAACGAATGCCTTGAAAGGTATCGGTGATCGAGTGATCGTCAAACAAAGCAGGGGAGACAAAGCGGCCAACGGGAGGTCGTCTTTTGAGATTTTACTTTCCTTGTTTTTCCCTGTGGACCTTGGAACTGATCATCACCAAATAGCGCAACATTCGGGTTCTCTTCGTTAGCCTCCAGTTCATCGTCCAAATCCAAGTCGTCAAGTGCACCGTCTCGCGGCGTTTTGAAACGTTCTGCCTTCAATGGGATCGGGAGTTAACCACTTTTGGCGGTCGTTCAAAAATTTCACGCTTGAAATCTTTTGAAAGTTTTTAGCCTTTCCACCTTATATTAAGACTCCACCTCAAACTCAAAGTCATTATCATTTTCCCCGCTTCTTCTTTCTCCTTCAAGCCGCTTCTAAATAGCTCCCCACATTTGGCAAGTGGCGTTGAGTTTCTTCTATTTTGAGGTCAACGCATATTTGGTCCAAATAAATGGAGGATTACGGGCATGGTACTCTTCCATGATAAGATACCAAAATGAGTCGTAGTTTTGCGCATATTCTCAGTTGGAATATTTAGAAATGGCAATCCAACTTTGGCCATTGGGACTTCGTCCTTTGGTTCCAAACGCTTACGTTTTTATTATTATTTTTTGGTTTTGTGTTTAGGTACTATATGGACTACCAAAATCGGGGATGTCGGATGACGGGTTTGAAGATGTTGGTTGTTGTGAAAATGGGTTCCATGTTGAGCGTACACTGTATAGGTTGTTTGAGTTGTTCGACATTGTGAATTATAGTGAATAATAGAGTTTTTGAATTTTTTAAGTGTGTTTGTAGATGAGAAATAGTGTTTTGATGTGTTTAGAATTGTGTTTGAAGTATTGTATTTATATATATAATAAGGTATTAAAAAAGTCCGTTGGACATAGTCGTTGATTTTTTTTTTTTTTAAATAATGGTTATGTAGCCGTTAGAAACCAATATATATATATATATATATATCTTATATATATAAGAAGAGGACTGTTTTTACTGTAGCAGTCCCTGCAGTTGACATGTGGACATTTTAGGCAGACCAATTTTTATATATATAATAAGTTTAACAAAATCTATAGTAAATGAAAGCTTAGCTGGCTGGTTTGTGTCCTTCCTTCCTAGCGAAGCACCCAAGTTCGAGTCACGCAAGTCCACATGTTCTTTTCTTTTCATGTTATTATTATTGTTGTTATTATCTTTTAACTATTGTTCCATCACTATGTGATTTTAACTTTATTTTGATGGTGCTTTTAGTTTGATCTTTTTAGTGTTATATTTATATAAACTATATAGATCATATACTTATTAACTATTGTTTCATTACTATGTAATTTTAATTTATTTTGATGGTGCTTTTAGTTTGATCTTTAGTATTATATTTATGTAAACTATTTAGATCATATACTTATTAACTATTGTAGGAACAATAGTGTAAGGAATTTTTAAAGATTTTCATTTTTTTTTTGTTTTTGTTTGTTCTATTACCTTTCAAATATCAAATTATAAAAGAATATATACGTATTTTACTATAGAGTATTAAAGCTTTAAGATCTAATAACCATTCAAAACTATTAATGTTAAAGCTAAAGCTTCATAGGCCGTGCATATATGCACAGTCAAAAACTTACTAGTATATATATATAAAAAGCATGAACAGCGTTTTGAGTGGCATGCTGGCCGGATATTGTTTCGACAGCGTATTTAACGATAAACAATAACGCTCGATCATCCTTCTGTGTGCTCTAAAAGTTGTGTTATAATGAACAAGTCCATGTGGCTACGAAAAGGACCATTCCACATATGTCCATGTAACTGTGGACCCTGGCCCCGTCCAACCTTTTACTCCATTTCATTCGTCCTTTTCTCACCCATCAACTGTCCCCACCACCACGAAATGGTTCATATCCCCGTTCAAAACATAAAAATTAAATTCGTGTCAAATGTAACTAAAATATATATATTATTCAATATGTGTTTGCTGCATGCAATAAATAATACATAAACTTCCCTAAACTCTCTTTCTTTTTCACCTTTAAACTTGATTTTCGGTCTTAAACACATTAATCAAATATTTATTATAGTTCAAATGTTGAATATTTCAAAAATTAGCTAGTAGTTGATTTAAGAAAGTGTTATCAACATTATGATCTTCTTATATAAGTTCTATTAAATAAATAGTCATGCAGATAACCTTTTGGTTAGAATATTAGATTGCCTTTACTTCTACTGAATCCACTAAACCCAACCAATTATTATCATGTATGAAAAATAATAATGGCAACTCTAGGAGCTTCATACATACATTCATAAATACTTGTATTTAGGAATAACAATCTTAAAACAATTAATGATTAATGGTGAAAGAAAATCATTCAATGTATGTAGTAATAGGAACCTTTTAGTGGTAATTCTAGAGTTTGTTGTTAAGAAAATCTAAAATATATTTTACTTTTAATATTAAGACGATATAATTTTATATATAATGTATATTATATTAGATTGCTCTTAACAGATGATGAGTTTTTCTTTTATTTTTCGTGTCAATTCAACATCATATTAACATTTTTCTTATAAAGGCTTAACAAAGACTTAAACACTATCAACAGATGACTGGTCATCAGAAAGACTGGACCCACCATTATCAAAAATAATTTTATTACAAATACAAAAAAAAAAAAGAAAAAAAAAAAAAAAGAGTTGGACCCAACTATAATTCGTCTTCAACCTTCTTCACCAAAAAGAAAATGGTACGAACCTAGAAGACGGAATGAAGACTGCATGATGTCAACGGGAACGATCAGAGACGTTGAAGGACGCTAGAAAAACGCTATCAATGATAGTGGTCTTAGGAAATCAAGATGTTGTGCTCGGTTCATGGGTATGTTGGATATTGTCTACTTTAATAGCTCTCCCTCACAAACTTGTTTTTTTAAGTGGGTTTACTAATCTAAAACGCGTTCACTGATTAAGGGAATACTAAACTTATATGCACATCTCCTCTGTAAGCAACCACTGTGAGAAATAAATGTATAACAGTCGTCCAGTTTCTATAAATAGTGCATTAATAGCTATGTTCGACCCATGATTTAAATTTAAATTTAAATCTATGTTACAAGAAATCGGTTTAACTGATCTATAATGAGTTGACAATTAATAGGGGGTCAATGTGGTCCACATGGTCAAACTTGAGGGCTAGGTGGATTTATCACAAACACAAAAGTAACGTGAGGTGTAACTAGTAGGCTCAACTTGATTTGCTTTTGAAATCAAGTGGTTTTATTTGGTTCAATCAAAGTAAGTTTTCGTGTTGTTGGTATGACCACTTTTTTAATTATAATAACCAGCTATTCTATTTTCTTTTGTAACGTGTTTTATCTACTTTAAGTATAAACGATATTACTCTCGGTACAACATAAAAATAGTAAAAAATATCGCTATTAAACAAAAGATAGTACAAGGTATGTATTAAAAAGTATAAAATGAAGGGAGCTTTTTAATAAATAAATTGCACAATTCTTGGACTCTTTCTAACTAGCTATCTATATTTTTAATACGGGTATTATTATATTATTACAAAAAAATATAAAATAAAATTTGACAATACTTTTAAAACCTCAAGCTCTATAATCGATTCGGTATTAACCCCCGTGTCCAAAAAAACCCAGATGTTATATATATCTTTAATAAATATTATCTTTAATTTATAGTTGTTTAAATCAAATTATAAAAGTATTAAAACATTTTTATGTTAATTTGGACACTCTTGGGCTATAAAAACTGCAGATCAAAAACACCATAGTAATTAGTATAACTAAAATGAGTTGTTAGTCTAGCTAACCGAGGTTAAGATTTTTAATTAATTAAAAATTTCAACTTCGGAAGCGATTTTAGACCATAATGATGATTAAAATATTTACAAGTATAAGACATGGAGTACTACTATTGCTAAAGAGAAATTAAAATAATATATATATAGAGGGATGATTCAGATGGAAGGAGTAATTTTGGAGAAGAGGGAAGCAAATCTGGGTTGTCCGTTAATATTCATCACGGTGAATTTAATTTTGGTCACGATGAATGCTAATTTAGTCATGTTAATGGACGGTCCAGATTTGTTTCTCCCTTCTTTCAAGATTACCATTTTCATGTAGATTAACCATATATATATATATAGGGGAAAGATCCATAGGGAAGCTTTAAAATTTGGGGAAGGAGAGAAACAAATTTTAGCCTTTGATTTTTTTTTATTAAAAAACAGTTTTAACATTCATTGGTGATGAATGTTAAATTTTATAATTTTTAAAATTCATTTATGATGAAATTAATGATTGAGATTTACTTCCCTCTTCCTTTAATTTTTTTATTTTCCTTTTAATCCCTACCCTATGTGTATATTACTTTACAATTGAAAACTATTGTAGGATAATTTATTTGATGGTGATTTCGGATGCTAATCGGTAAATGAAGATTTGAATACAAAAAATCCAAATATATTTAAAAGAGGAATTTAATAAAGGAATATTTTAGATATTATAAAGAAAGATAATTAGCAAAGCAAAATTGGGTGTTTGTTTAGTGTCATGAAGGTGACTTGTTACTAGTGATGACACATCAATGATAGTGACATTTTTGTCCATCTTTACCCCTCAACTGACTCACCCAAAACACCTGGTTACTTTAAAACAATACTCTCATCATTACTAACCGGTGTTATAGAACATAGAATTTCCTTTTATACATTTGAGTAAATTCTATAAACGGTCTGTATTATTTGTACGGATTCATAAAATTTAACTTTCTTTTTCACGTTATCAATTCAAAGAGTTCATTTGTTTTTCTTTAATAGTCCTTTCACCACTTAAATGACTAAAATTACATATAAATTTATTTTAATGAACTTAAAATTAGACTTAACAACGTAGGTGTGAGACATATAAAATTAAACCAACAAAATAAGCAGAGAAAAAAATTATTCAACTGATCAATAAATAAGATTTAATTTTAAGTCTACCTAACTAATTATATATATCGTTGCTCATAAATTAAACGTTACATTAATTTAATGTAATATGTGAATTGTTTAGTATTACATCAAATTTAGGTACACTAAACACTACAATAACTTAATAGGTTTTACATGGTTTCTCAAAAAAAAAAAATTTACAAAGTATGTATTAGTCTTATCTGTAAAACTAAATAAAAAAATTAAATATCATACAACATTATTAAATTATATCTTTTAAACTAATTAAAAAGGATTAATGTAACATATTGTATTAGTAATTTTTTATATGAGCATATTATTTAAGAATTTTTATTATACTAAAATAGTATAAATTTCACACTTAAATATTCCAAATTAAAATTATTAAAATCGCAATCTTATCGTAATATCATATGATCTTATTATGAAAAAAACGTACTGAATTGTTATAGGATTCTAAATATTAACCATAAGATCATTAATAAAATTGTAAAATCAGTCATAAAATTGTAACCAAAATCGTAAGGTCATTTTAGATTTATAATAAATGATTAAATAGCATTTTATGATTTCGATTTCATTTTATAATTCCGATCTCATAATGATAAAAAGGATTATGGGTAAAAGCTCAATCTTAACAACCTTGCTACAAACATAAAAGATGTTTCACTAATCGAACTTAACTGAACGAAATATGAAACATTTAGGCGATAGCCATATGGTTGAAAGTTGAAACTATCGACCATTACCTATTGCCGACGGTAAACTTCGGTATGAATGCAGTCGCATGCCCAAAGGTAAGTGGCAGTGGAACCCACTAATTAAACGGTGAAGTCAAAAATTTTGACTTTGTAATAAAAGGCGAATAGGATAGGATATGAAGATCGAAGTGTGTGGAAGTTGGGTAAATAGGATGGGATGAAACGTCATCATATTCACCCCCCTGGCCCGGATCAAACGCTCATTGTTCCCTTTTCAACTTCAATAATCAATTTTGTTGACAGGACTGTAAAGTACCATTTAAAGTCTATCATTTATTTGACTCTAAATTTTATCATAGAATCTGTACCACAGAAATAGACAATCATATCACTCAAAGTGCCATCCTTAAGGAAGGACCAGCCTATATGTACGTTGTTTTCTGTCCTCTTTTTCTATTACCCTTTTGAATAATAATGATATGATAACTTTAGATTTGTAATTTCCTCTTAAAAAAAGAAGAAAAAACTAAAATCTAAGGCTAAATTTCGTACATCTTTATTAGATTTTATAAATCGATCTGCTTATAACTCTGATTCTATTCAAAACATACATTTCATTTTCCATATCCTCTCATTCTATACGTTATCATGCTAAATGGTTGAAGTTTTCGCTCCTCAAGTTACGTGCAAATTTGAATCATTAGAAATAGAAGCTGAAGGCAAAGACATGGAATTTTCTTTAGATATTGAAAATGGACCAAACAATAAAGGTGTGAGCTCGATCGAGGATTAAATTTAAACAATTAACGTACTACTTCCTTCGTTTTATATTTATAGTCCACGTTATTTTTTATATACGATTCAAATTAATTGTTCACTTTCAAAAATAAGTAGATATAATCGTTCACATTGTACTTTTTCTTTGACCTTTTATGTTTTTCAATTTTGATTTTATGTAAGAAAAAAGGAAAAATAGAAAGGAAGAGAAGGAGAAAGGTATGGTATATTTTTCTTTTAATATATATATTTTTTAATTTTAATTTTTTGGATGACTAAAGGAGACTACATTTTTCTCGACTTAAAAGCACAACTTATAATTTATCATCTTTTTATTTTTCTTCTTCCTTCATTTGTTTTGATAATATTGAAGGCCTTTGAAATTTGAAGTCGCTGAATAGTCGTTCACTTGGTCCATTCTCACATACGGTTCTGATTATGTCAGCTCGAAACGTTAATCAAATATGTACGTATGTGATGGGAGAGTGAAATAAATGGAATTTTAGTGCACATGGCCGTGATAAGAATTTGTTTCTTGCATGCTAGTAATGTCGGATGGCAGGGTGGGTTACTGAATACTGTTAGCCATTGGTGGGCAAATGGTTAAATGGCAGGGCTAGTCCTGTAAGCGGGTGGGATCGATGACTGTTTTTGATTTCATTTTGAAAAGGGTTTCAAATTGTATATATAATATATTAGATTAGATCTATTTTTAGAGGAGTGTCGTCTTCTTTTATAATTTCACTTCAGATTTTAAATTAACTTCGACCGACCTTATTAAGAGGTAGTATATTAAATCAATCAACAATGACCAGGTCCACTTACATAAACACGTCAAAAAATTTAGATTTATAGATAATCATAAAATTGACTCAGTTTTTGAAGGAAGATGTATATATGTGTGCAGGGTCAATAAGCGTATAAAATCTAGAATAATGGTTCCAAATCGAATTAAAATAAAATTTACTTGAAAGTGGAGTGAGAAGGTGTATATCAGCTATCAAACACACATTTTTGAATTGATAGTGGGTCCCATTTGAAAAGAGATACTTTTTTAGAAAATGACTCTATATATTGTTTATATTTATCTAATATAGTAAGTATATGTTGGTATTACTGTATCACAACAAGTGGTTAAAACAACACATCTTATTAATATTTCAATTAACTTTTTTATTTATATACTATTTTTATTTTATAGATACTATGAAGCAGGATCGAATGAAAAAACTTGTTTTTGTTAGAAGGGTGTCATTTATTTCTCATCAATGATTTCTGAACTCGCCATAAATTCAATAAATATAATATAAATATATAAATAATTAAAAATTGTAAATTCATCGTGTCACTTAATAAAAGACCAAAAATATTTTTACTTTTCTTACTTGGATATCGCTTCTCACTAATTAGTAAAATCATGTCCATCGTATCTCTCTATACTAAATGTCTTATACACAAATCAAATACTTAAGCTACATGTGAGATTGTTATCTTTTTCTTATATAATATACTGATTATAATTTTTTTAAAATTTGTGTGATTTGATTGTAAATAGAAAACGAGAAGTACTGGACTTTATGGAGTGATTTTAGATATAATAAACGTTAAGAGTACAAAAATCTAGAAAAAAAGAGAACGACACATATTAATTGACACCAGATGTTATGCATTAAGGAATTGAACTATATGCTTTGATGCTATAATAGTTTGATGAATTCAAAAAAGAATTTATAGACAGATCGAGTATCAAACTTTTTGTAAAAATTCAATTTATCCAATTTAATCAGGTGTCCATCACATTTAAAACACATTTAAAAAGATTTGATGGACGGTCACTAAAAATGAAACACAATTTGTTGTAATGTTTTCTCTCATTTTTTATTTTGGGTACCGATGATTGTAAGCGAGGAGACAATATAACATTTTTTAAACGGCAAAATATATATATTTACATAGTAAACTCAAAATGATAGGAGTTACATAAAGATAAAGATAGAATGATTTCTACCAAAACGACTCAAATAAACTAGGAGTTTTAGACTTCAATTCATCCAAGACGACCCTAATATATAATCCTTACACCTCACTTCAACCTAAACGACCCTAAGATTCAAACTAAAATGACCCTAAAGACTTCACCAACCCTAAGAAAAATTTAACAGTCGAGTAACTAAGCCCCGTCATCCAACTCATTGCAACACAAAACCATCAAGGGCAATCACCCAGTGGAGAATTATAGAAAGATAACTTCTATGCGGATGGATGAATAGAAGAATAAATGTTCAGATGATCGGTTTCGCTATTCGTTCTATATGTTGTCAAATGTATGCATAAATGTTTTTTTGTAATCTCTGTTGCGAAATGTATTTTTGAACATGTCCCGTGCAAGTTATTGTCTTCTAATACTTTAAAGAGATGAGCTACTATTGTTACTTAATCGGACCAAAAGAATAAACATAAATTAACCTACTATAAAATGACATCCACCAAATAATTTATGTCCTTAAAATTTTGATGTCAAAGGCTGTTTCCCGGCTGCCCTGCACAAGGGCCAACTCTGGACTTACAGTGACGGTCACAAGAGAGAAAGGGGAGGCAAAAGTTGAGAATGAAGAAGATGATAGATGAAGAAGTAGATCTGAAACATTTATTTGTTTCTTTGTTAAATGACACTAGAGTCAGTATCGATCAACTTCTCCTTTTGATCTTGTAGCTCCAAATCCCTTCCAATACTTCCTATATACATAAAAATGAAAACTTGATATTTAAACTAATGGGTTTAACAGCACACAAAATTTTGTATTGTTAGGTTTAAAGGTGGACTATACCTGTAAGTATTAAAAAGTTAAAGCGTTAAAAGTATAATATATAAAATTTTATTCGAGCTTTTAACATATAAAATTTTATTCGAGTTTTGATTAGTCGGTAACAAATTTTTTAGTGTTAACACCATTTTCGAACCCTATTTTTTACGTAACAACTGTTACTTATTCCTAAAGTTGTAGGAGTTGGCCTTACGAGTTACGAGCACTATAATTAGGTAATGAATAGAATGGTATTGATGAGTTTTAGTCAAATAAGTCGTCCATATCCAAATTATTGAATGCATCTGAATTTAAACTAATAGCATTGATGACTTAATTATTTGCCAATATTACATGATGTTTCATCCGTTCAAAGTTGAAGCTTTTTCATCATAAAAACATTAACTAAAATTGACGATTAGCTTCTATAAATTCCTCCCTCATGCCACCGATTTAATTCTTGTTTTCCAATTTACATTTTTTAAAACTTATTTTAGAATTGTTTCCATAGGTGGTAATCGAAGATTAATTTAATGATTGTTTTAGTTTTCCTTCGTTAAGTTCCATTGATCTTGACAGTACCATTGCAACGTAGGAGCTTGATCGTCCGAAAAGAAGTTGCAAGACTCATCTCCACTGAAGAAATTGTGTTCTTCAATTTTCACAAACTGAGGCTGATAAGCTTTTTGGGCATCACCCATTATTGCTTTTGATTCCGTTAATTGGTCACAGTTCACCACATCTGTCATAGCTGCAATGTTCGAGCTATTGTTGTCTTCGTTCAAAATTGCACTAGAATCACTATCTGATGACCCGTCTTTGAAATCAGGGAAATGTGTCGTAGCAACCATGTTTTCGTACATTTCTGGTGATTTTGGCTTATCGCCGGTTTCTTCCTTCATTGGGACATTGCTTTCTTCGTCTTCACCATACAACTTCGACTTCAGTTCCCGAATCTACGCATATTGACAACTATTAGTGCTTATACTTTTTGAAATAATCATCATATATATAAACTATTTATTAAAAATAGAACATTTGGAAGACTCAAATTATACACATATCCTATAACAAATGAGGGCAAACAATTACACACCTTAATTTGTAGTCTTCAACTATATCAATTTTGCCAGAAACACTCCTAAACAGTTTAATAAAATACACACCCTTCAAAAAACTTAAACATTAAAAGTCCAAACACGCTGACTCACTTATTGTATACGACCAGATATATTATATACATATTATTTCTAAATACGACTTGAACCAACAAGTTACGGGTTACTCTGTACTGCTGCAACAAAGCAATTTATTTTTCCCCCAATAATTGAATAAACGTAATACAGTAATTAACTCGAAATATAAATAATAAGATGAGGGTGGGTGCATACTTGTTTGAGTAGAGATTCGTTGTCGTGTTTAAGAGACTCATAATTATGTTTGAGTGAATCAAAACTTGTCTTAAGAACACCATAATCTCTTTCAAGTTGTTTAGTCTTCCATCGTGCCCGACGGTTTTGGAACCAAACAGCCACCTGTCTCGGTTGTAGCCCAAGTTCTCGAGCCAACTTCACTTTCCTATCAGGCTCCAATTTATTCTCCATCTCAAAGTTTTTCTCTAACGCTTTCACTTGATCCACACTTAATCGCCGTTTCTTCTCCGAGATCTGATCACCACCACCATCGTCATGTAAACCGTCCATTAACATCGACTGAAACTCACGCACATATCCCGCACCTGGACTGCTACTTTCTTCTACATAATTACAAACATTTTATCAATTTTATTTTTTTATTTTACAAAAATAATCTGTACTGTACGCACAATTACAGCATGGCCCAGGCCCACATGTGGTCCAGTGTCCAACATGTAACAGAAAATACATATGTATACAGTACCAGTACATATCATATCACTCTGATTAATTTTAATATTAACTAGTCTTGATATAACTTAATGCGAAAGTTAATAAATATGATAATAATCATTAATGGAGTCGTCTTAATGATAATAATTATATTTTTTTTTAATTTCATTTATATTTTATGTTATCATAATAACTGTATTTTAATTATTATTTATTTTTATATCTTAAATAAAGATAATTATTAGATGTATAAACTAAAACAAATAATCAAATATAAATTAATTTGATTTATAAATTTTTATTTATATATTATTAAGAAAGGACATAAATATAATTTACAATCTTCTCAGTTTTAAATATTAAATTTCGTAATTAAATACTTTATAGGAGTTTATGATTATTATAAAGATAATATGTATTGTTAGCGGTATACAAAATTATAGAGTAACATAGATTGCAGGCGGTTCAAACACGTGACAATACATAATTATGCAATTATAAACTATGTACTTTTAAGCTGCACATATCATATCTCTCTGATTAAATACTAATTGCAACATATGAAAATAACTGAACAAATATGAATTTAGTTACGGAATATTACCTAGTGTTTGGCACATGGGTAGTAATCCAACCAAGGAATCTGAGCTTCCATGTCTTTTCATGGTAGTAAAATATTGAAGAATTTTATTTTATTACAAAAATAGAAGATGAAGAAACACAGTCACCACAGAGATCTTTAGTTTAACTCAAGCCAACACTTTAAAGTTTGACTAAAACATGGCTGAAAATGGTGGTGGTGGTTTGGATGGTTTCATTGAGTGACCAATTCTCTTTGTTTTTCCATCCATTTTTGTTCTTCTCCATTTTTGTTACTATATATATCTATAGCTAGTTATTGAGATTAAGAAGTGGAAAAAATGGAAAATTCAAGATTTTTTTAAGACGAAAACATTAGTTGTGAAGATCGAGAAAGAAGAGGATTGTGGTCTATGAACAGTTCATCTGTAAAAGAAAACATGAGTGAGAGAGAAAGACTGGATTGATGGGTATGGGCAGATGAGAAAACTGGTTTCTAGCCCACCTGGATTTCACACTTTCCCTTTGTTTAAATAAACACAAGTTGTGGCCAATGGTGTGGTTAAAATCTTACTGGGGTTAGGTCTAGTCTATATCTATATTCTATGTCTATGTATAGCATTGACAGACCTAGTATAATAAAATATTGGCCCATATAAATATAAATATAAATATAAATATCTTTATTATTTTGAAACACATTTTATTCAGTTTTTGCTAAAATGAAATAGAGAAAATTTTCGGTATTATTCTAAAAATATGTATTAATAAAGTATTTTATTTAATAACAATGATATTTTTTTATTTTTTTTAGAAGTAGAATAAAAATAAAAAGATTTATTTTCTAATAAAATTAAAAATATTTACTAATAAAGTATTTTATTTAATAACAACAATATTTTTTTATTTTTTTTAGAAGTAGAATCAATGAATAACATTTATTTTCTAATAAAATTTCAGTTTCTTATTGTGATAGTATGAATTTTCTATGTAATAATGAACATAAATTGTTGAAATTTAGATCTTGAAATCTATGATTGAAAGATAAATCGACTATAAGGGTATTTTAGTTGTTATGTGAATTTTATAGAATTTCAGAATTTATGACCTTATATTTAGTTATAACAAGTTTGCATAGTTAATTGATGTATTTACTACAAATAGAAGTGTGTACTAAGAATGAGACTTATAATTTATAATTTTTCATATGGAATGATAAATGCAAAAACTTGTAGGACTGATATCTGAAAATTCAAATAGATTAATAAAATTTAACACAAAGAAGAAAATGTAGTCCAGATAAACATAAAGACATAGGAAATAGAACCAGGTCAATTGGAGTTCGAATGAGCAAGTTATGATCTTATGAAAATGGTCCAAAAGTGACAAAAATGGCCAAACACCCATTTTCTTGGGTTAATAAATCAAAATCCATAAAGAATTATCTAATAGTTTAGAGAAGAAAGTTGTTAAGCACATTTCCAAGTTTCGTTGGATATAAAGTTTGCAAAACTCAGAGTTTAGATGAGGAAGTTATGATCAAAATAAGTTGGGAAGAAATCAAATAGATAACACGAAATATTGCTAAGGCCTAGAAGCTGAACTTTGATCAAAGTGTAGCAGTCCGCTCTTTGAGCAAGTGAGGGTACGTGCATGGTCCAATCAGGCTGAAATTTTGATAAGAAGCAAAGGACGCATATAAGCACAAGTGGTTAAAATTTGAGCTCAACTGGATGTCGTTTGACCTGTTTAACGACAACATTTCTACCTCACTAACATTATCTTTATACCAAAAACATTCAAAAACATCCCCAAACTTTCTTTCAACATTCCCTCACCATAGATGAAGACTTTATGGAAAAATAGCAAGATTAAGAGGGAGATTACAAAATGCAATTAAGGATTATTTAACATGTTATTAAGGCATATTAACATGTTTTAAACCAAGTAACATCATTTCATGTTTATGGTACAAGTTGTCAATGCATAATCTACAAAGTACAACATGTGTAGTATTGAATTATGGAATCTTGAGTTGTAACCATACACTAATCAACATGTTATTAATTGAGATTAGTAGTTTAAAGGTATGAGTAACATATTATAAGTGGAAATCAGTAGGTTAATGATAAATTAGAATGAGTTTGAAATTGGTGTTGACGCATTGAACAAGAATCAACCATGTTTTAAACTCAACATTGGAATATATATTGTAAATATGATTGACAATATGAATGAATTCTATAGGAATTCAAGGTGGACAAAAGAGTTCAAGTGAAAATGAAAGAGATAGTGGATATTGTGCAGTTAGACGCACCTAACTACAAAGGTAAGTACATAGTAGTTCTTCCCTGACAATTTGGAACACATGTTAAATTAAATGATATTTGAATGTCATGAGATTATAGGGATATGATATTCCCAATAATATTGAAAGCTATTCATGATCATGAAATAGTAATTGTCTAGATATAATGTAATGTTGATCCCTTAGGATGGACCTTTTGATCAAATCGAATGGTGGAGACAAACACAAACACAAAGAATATAAAGCTTAAAACAATGAAGTGCAAATTAATAATAATAATACTTTATATTTCTTTCTCAATAAAATAAGCAGCCAAAAACAGAGAATAAGTGTGTGTGAAAATCCCCAAAAAGTCTTTTTCTAAAACCCTAACATTTGGGTATTTATACTAAACAAACTGGCCGGATTATGCGACACAAGCCTTGTGTCGCATAGATCACTATTTCGACATAATACTTGTGTCGCAACTACAACTAATGCGACACAAGGTTTGTGTCGCATAACACAGAAAATGTAATTCTAACTAACTCAATTACATTAACAAACACATTACAAACTAGACAAACTGACAGACACACTAAGATGCATCAACAAACTCCCCCGCCAGCGTGTATTCCATGTGTTACACAGACGTTGACAATCCTTTGAAATTGAAATGCGATCTTCTTATTCACTGCATTTCTCTCATTAAAGCGAATCAGATTGTCAAACAGCTTTCTCCAGTGTTTCTCTGAGAAATTTATCAAGCTCATTGGATCAAATACTCGAAATTGAGTTTTCTTCAAATTATACAACGAGCTCTTCTCTGGTTGCTCTGTCTCAGGCACAAATACAAGAACTGCCTCGCCGGTGTGAGCATCCAATTCCCAGTAGTGAAATCTTCTTAGAAAGTCCAGGGGAACTGTTTCCAGAGGAATCTTATTTAAACAATCAGCTGGAGGATAACGCATTTTGATCAAAGGCTGATTGGTTACTGGATCAAACCGTTTCTTATAGATAATTCTGGTTCCCAGCGTCGGTTTGATAAACTTGTACCTTTTGGTACGAATCTCCCTTTGTAGAGTTGTCTGAATGAAGTTGGCACGATCATCATTTGACGGGTTAATCAAAGAGAGCTGAGCAAGACGATTAACTTCTCCTTTTGGCAGAGTGCTCAGCTTGGTGAATGATCTTTTGAAATATTGGATACCATCTAACCTCTTGATCATAAACAACCCGTTCGATATCTTCCAACTCTTGATTAATCCAGTATATGCTCCACTGACTTTGTACGATTTGCAGGTAACCGGCACTTGCTTTCCATCTTTTCCGTGCGGCCACCATTTAGCAAGTCTCTCAGCTCTAGTTTCGATAACTTCAGATTCAGGAGCAGGAGCCTCAGATGTTTCTTCATCTTGAGTCTCAGATGCATTTTCAGTTTCATCTTCAGAGGAATCTGATTCAATTATCGGAGCATCATCGTAAAACTCATCATCATTAAATCCTTCCTCTTCCACATCAACATCATCATCAGTTTCCTCAAAATTTTCATTTTCATCATCAGAATTGACTTCATTTATCATGCGTTGTATAAATGAGAGGTCTGCACAATAATAATCGACAACCAATGGTCTCGGCTGGCCTGGTGTGTGATGCACAGGAAAGTACTCTAAAGTTGGCATTTCATTACTATGTTTAATATGTACATCTTCATTTACAGACTCAGACCCCGGTCCACTTGGTTCTATTGATGGACCAGCGGGAACAGACTCCCCCGGACCAAGTGACCGGGTCTCAAAATCCCTAAACTTAACCTCTAAGTCAGTAATCCGGGAGGTTTGACTCTCAATCAGTGCAGCTTGAGACTGAATG